>CM073774.1:101584260-101960255 GCA_037158775.1 Hetaerina titia | reverse complement strand
GTGAATCTTAATATATACATTATCAGTTGTAGGGTATCCGAAAGAGTTAGGCCAGTTGTACGGCAAAATATGAATGAATTAATGAGAAGATATTACTTTTATTTTTTTCCTTTAAGTGATAATATTTTACCATGCACTCCATCTCAATTTTTTTCCAGAGTGCAAGAATATTAGATGAAAATTAGTGAAATCTGGTTCCTAGGCCGATAATCCGTAGTTAAGAGCGTCGGTAGAAAGGAATGATTGAAATTAATTACTGGATATGCTATGTTATTATTAGTATTACTATAAAATGCGCTTGTGGAGATAGACAATGTCAGGTGGTACACAAGTCCCAAGTATTACAATCAAACCTGCCTTGGAAAAATAACATGACACCTTATATCCAATTGATATCACGAAGGATTATAAGTAAAATCAGTCAGTAAACACACTTAAAGGAAACTTCCTAACACCATCTCTAACCCCAAAAAAGAGGAAAATCCCCATCTCATTAACATCAGTTTCCCAATCAACAAGAAAAAGATCAAAACAAAGCGGTTGAATGATATTGAAATAATTGCACTCATGATAGTAGTTGGTGTCTCGAATGTATTTCGATAAATAATTGCTCAAGTTAAGGTGATTCAGGTTTATTCTTTAGTAGAAGAAATTTCCTATTTCATTATGATTTCGCTCGACTTCGATTGATAATTAAGGAAAAGGAAGCGGAAATAAATGGCACGCATGAGGGATGATGATGGAGTTTCGAGTTTGACGGATGTTTGGGAAATGGGGCGAAAATACAACCGAAGATACGAGCGAGTTTCTCGATTAACTGTAATACAATTTATTATTGCTCATATTCACTTGTCCGCCTCCACTTTTCCGCTTAATTTGATCTGCACGACGACCCCTCGCCAGCCGGTCCCTCTGGCGGAAGGTGTTCGCGCGGAGGCGACCTCCCCCGGAAGAGCCCCTAAATCACCGCGCGCGCGATGCAGGAGTGATCGCGGAGATCGACGAGCACGCCTCGGGGGCCGCACTCGCTCGATTCAGGGGGTGGGGGGACGTGCACCGGGGCCTCGCGAAGGCGGGTGGGGGGAGGGGGGGGGAAGGAGAAAGGACTTTAATCACGGAGCCGCCGCTATCGACCTCTCATTATCCGGCGGGCTGTCCGTGTCACGAAATTTCTTGTCGCCACTAAATCATGTCGTCGTCGGATCCTCTTTCCGAGAGACGGTGCTATCTGCCGTCAAAAATCGAACCGCAGGGCCCCCGCCCATTAAAACTGGGCCAACCCAGCGTCCCCCAACCACCCCCGCCCGCCTATCGAGTGATAGGCGCCATTGTTCCTCATCTCTGGCCTCGGGAGGACAAAGGGCCGACTCTGCCAAACGCCCTTCCTCAAGGGATTTAAACGACATATTTATTCCATTATAAATCAGATATTGGATGTGTACGATAAGTATTGGTCTGACAATGGAGTCCTCAGGTGCCCAGCGCAGATATTGTTCAAATTTTCCAGCCATCGACTATCGTCTTCTCAATTGATTCATGTGGCTGAAAATATTTTTGCCTATCGTGTTTTCATTTTGAAAGGCCCGCTTGGTCGGTGGCTTGATAATTCGACTCGATTTTCGTACGGATGACACGCGGTGAATATTGCTTGATTGATGTTTTAAGTAGCTTCATTATTTCGGTGGATTAATATGAAGGAGTGGACTTGGGCATATAGTATTGTCCGCGTAGACGGATGTAATGAAGTTCGGTGCGGCTTCCAGAGCATTATTTCCCTAAAAATCTAATTTCTCCCTTTTTGATTTTTTTCCTGTACGACATCATGGTCTTAAAGAACTTCGTTTTGTAATGCATGCAGTAAAAAATGAAGTTTCTATTTTTCTATAAAAATATATATCGCCTGCTAAAAAGTGTCTTTCAATACACCATATTTGCTGTGTAACTAAATGACACCGGTATTGAATTTGTCGACGGTGTACAATATATGCAAGGAAATGAAACCATTAGACGGATGAGGAACAGTTAAACTTGTAGAAAAACTCTAAAGGAAGACTTTAAAATATGGTTTTAGAAGTAAAGTCATTTCCTATTCATATTCTTAAGAAACTTTTCACAGACGCATCAGTTTACCTCCGTAGTAGAAGTTATAAAATGCATAGTTGAATTTTAATGTCCGTTTGAAGAAGGGTTTTTCTGGATAAAATTCGTCGGAAATGAAATATCATGCATGAACCGTACTTTTTGGAGGCTCTCTCCGGAAATAAGCTGAGGTAATGCCGGATTTTTTTCTTTCATCCGATGCGGAAGAAATCAAATATTGAGTGCCCCGAGATGCGATTTCAATTCCCACCCGAGTACTCGTACCTCTGCGTTCAAGGGATGTTTTATTTTTGAAACACCTTCAACCCTCCAGGAAAACATCAACGATGGTATCCACTGGAAAGAGTATTTTCTGTTTGACTTATATATTTACATAAACATTCCGCGATCATAAGGTGTGGCGATTTGGACACGGGTAGGCATTTCCAGTGGTACATCGGATACTTCGGTACCGTGGACGTAGTTTATGGTGCAATTCTTAGGCACTATGAAATGTTGAATTTTAAGTCATTGAAAATATGTTTGGAAGTTTCGAATGTTTAATTTTCAAATCAAGTTTATTTTCTAGGGCATACTAAAAGTATCATTGATTGAAGGACATTAAGTTATAAATGCGGACATAATCGAGGTTTTCAAATAATACATTTCATCAGCACATTGTGGAAGAACTAAGAGCACAAAAAAATCATGAGCGACATTGCAAGCGTTATTTTCTTTGAAATTGTCTTTTAACACGCATTTGACCTTGATTTAGCCTAATTTAATATACTTAAATAAGCAATAAACACAGTAATCAACCCTACGGTCGGTTAGGTAGGTGATGGTAGAGTTCACCCAGGCCCAAACCCTCAGAACCCTGCTAATGTGTGAGATTCACACATTAGCAGGTTCCTTTCCCTGTGCCGGTTTTAGTTTCCCAGGAAGTACCGAAAAATCACAAAGCTTGGGTGGAGCTGAGGGTGCCCGGAGGAGACTTGACTAGGAATCCAACCCGGACGTTCCGGCCAGGAGTCCAACGCTCTACTCCTGGACTATCGCGACTCTGTATTATGCGTGTGTTAATTCATTTAATGGCTTTGATCGATTATCCATTATTAAACTTGACGTTAATCTATACATAAATATCGTTTCAATTTATTGTTTTTCACGTTTCCCATGGAATTGCGTGGCGCTGTGACTTTGGCATCAGGTTACGGATTGCGATTAAATACAATAATGTACATAACAATCTTTTTTGCACACGAATTCTCGTGGATCTTTTCACATGCGAATAATTAGTGAAATCTCACTTTCATTTATGATATTATTTTCACTCTGATTTAATTCCTTAAGTGTTGATAGAAACTCAGTTTAACCTCTCGAGTTAATATCAAGAAGGTACCTATGTTTTTTTTTCTATTCGATCTGCATAAATTGTTGATCAGCTTCGATTTATCTTTCCTCTCACCAATATGTTATCCTTCCCCATCTAGCGTACGTTCGGCTTGATTCCAGTTGTTTTCTCTTTCTTATGCATATCCGACTGAGCTTTTTATTCATAGCTACATTATAGCCCATTTAAATGCAAATAATTTCACTTAATTAATAGTATTGATTTCCGGTGAAAGTGGTTTCTTAAAAAAAGAAGAAAAAACGCGGTTTAGATGCCACCTATTCTAGACAGCGGGTTTGATTGCGAAATTTTGGTCTCAGTACGGGTTAGTTTACTTTAGGAGGTTAACGACTGAATGGGCCATTTCTATCGAGATTAGGCTGGTTAATGGAGAGGGTAAGAAAAGTAGGATTTAAGCATGAGGAGTACGAGAGGTGTGTCGGGTGCGGAATTGCTGTTGAGGGCTCATTCAACGCCTCATGTTCTCTCCACAAAATTCAGCTTTGAAGCGGGCACGCATAAGAGGAGAAAAAGGTGATCGCCATCCCTCCTCGTTGATAGCGGTTCTCCGAATTTTCTAATAAGTAAATAGAAAAATTTATCCTTAATAATGGTCTTGAAAAAATTATTTTTGCGCTTTTTAAAGGCATGATTTATAAATCGCGACATGTTTAGATATTTAGATGCAAAGTTTAAGACTCCGGCACGAATTTCTCATGCCTCCCTCAGCCTATGCAATAAAGTTCCTTTCGATTTCATGTCATGTGTCGTAAAAGTAATCGCTATAAATAGTTAGGTGTGTATTTAACCAAGGATTTAGGATGGGGGCTAAACGTGGAATATATTGTTAAGAAAGATTTCAAAAATCTGCATTGGATGATGACAAACCTCAAGGGAAACATTCGAGGAACAAAGAAATGGCGAACGAGTATAAGACCTTGGTAAGACCATTTTAAGAGTTCTCATCATTTGTGTGGGTATTACAAAACTGGAGAAGGTCCAAAGAAAGGCTGCCATATATGTACCGGGGAAGCATAGGAGGATGGCGACTGTGACTAAAATGTTAAAAAACGCCGAGATAAGTAAACTTTGTGGAATGTTCCGCACTCTGAAGGGAGAGAAAACTTGTGGAATCCAAATCCAAATTTCATAGGGAGGAATGATCACAAATTCAAGGTAAAGTGCCGGGCAAAAAGAACGAATAAAACAGTTCATTTCGTAATAAAACAATTGTTGATTGGAACAGTTTGCCTGAAAAACTATTCGAACCCTTTCCTTAAGAGGGTACATACTTTTAAGAAAAGATTTAAACAATTTATGTAATAATTTGATTGATGCGTTGAGTAAAGTTGTATGTCGCAGCTTAATTTTGGATTATTTTTTCTTACTGACTTTTAATAATCAAACCACTTCACTTTTCCACTTAAACTTTTTAATTTTTACTACCTAGGTTTCGTTATCACATAACATCATCAGGTCCTGATGATGTTATGTTATAACGAAACCTGGGTCGTGAAAAATAGAAAGTTTATGTGGAAAAGCAAAGTGGTTTTATTATTAAAAGTCAATATGAAGATTTTCCACCAAGTTACGCCAGAAACTGTTTTATTTATTTTTTCTCGTTGATTGGAAAACTGATGTTAATGAGATGGGGATTTTCTTTTTATTTGTGTTATATAATTGTGTTTGAATGTTTTCCTTGAGTGTATTGTTTTTTCTGACTGATTTCATTTATTATCTTTTGTGATATTGATCGGATCTTAGATGTTATGTTATTTTTCCAAGGCAAGTTTGATTGTAGTACTTAGGACTAGGGTGCCACCTGACATTGTCTATCTGCACATGTGAGTTTTTATAATAATAATATTATTATTTCTCAGTTATAAATACAATAGCTGAGGGCACCTCCGCTTCATTCGGCCTTATAGACAATGGTAAATGTGTCCTCTTAAGCCTAACGGTGCATGGTGTCCACTCGTATAGCAGCTTGAACACCTTCCCTTCGTAGCACCGTTTGCGGTTTCGTAAAGGAATTTTCTGCCCAAAATATTGCATTCCTAGGATTATACAGGAGACACACGGAGGGATCGCCGAATAAGCACCCGGTCGCAGAATTTAAATTAACCGAACAGAACAGCCGTTAGGCTAGAGGCGTTGTCAGGGGAGAGTAATATATGGGAGAGTAACATACCTGTACGAGTACACCACCTCGCTCGTTGTCATTCTGAGATTTGGTTCGTAGCAACTCCCCATGCGTACTCTCCTGTTCCATGCCATTCTCTTAATTCCCTCACAACTCCTTGCACCGATATTGTTCATTATTTGATTCTCGTATTTTATCTTTAGACTTCCTCTATATTTATTTCATCCCATGTTACTTCCAAAGATATTCTTCAGAGAACTATCTCGCATAAGTACGTGGACTGTCCAACTTATACGCGAAATGAGGCCATAATAACTTTATTTTGCAAAATTTAGTCTACATCGATGTTGTTCCCCTTCAAAGCACTCTTCATTCGTGCCTATGAAGTTATTCCATCTTCTTTTCCACTCTCACAAGGCACCCTTGGAAGTCCTCTCGGTAGTTAGGCTTTTTAGTTTTCTCGTCGTTTCTTGCTTTATTGTGTCCACATCTTTCCAGTAATGTCCCCTCATCGCATCTTTGCATTTTGGGAATAGGGAGAAGTAAAAAAAAGGGATAAGGAAAATAAGAAAAAAGGGGCGAAATCTGGTGAATAAGGAGGAGAATCAAGGATGGTGATTGAATTTTTTGCCATTAACTGGCGAACAATCAATGCTGAAGGTATAGGTGCATTGTCATGGTGAAGGATTCATTCATCATGTTCGTTGAAAATAGTGTGTCCTGTGGATTTTCCTAAATTCAGTTCGTCAGCTATCATTTGGACAGTTTTTCGATCAATGTTGCCGTCAGCACGGGTGGTTGAAGGTCGTCCCGGCGTTACATCATCCGTGGCGTCTTGTCGGCCATCTTTAAAACGCTTAATCCACCGGAAAACGGGTGTTTTCTTTAGAGTATTATCACCGTGTAAATAGCTGTGAACATTTTATTAAATTTCTTGATAATTTTTATCGCACTTCACCGAAAAACTTGATGTTGATTCGTTGCTCCGTGATTTCGTCAATTTCCATTTTCGACGAGCAGTAAAAAGAAAGACAACATGAATGCGCACAGCTCGACGATCCTCCAAGCACCATTGGGTATCCGGAAACTAGCGCCACTAGTAGTATAGTAGTAGTATATAGTATATATATATATATTTGAATTAACACTGAATAGAGAAAAGTGAATGGTGCTAGGAAACATACCTGTGGATTGAAGTACTGATGATGATACATAATGTTGTCACATGTGAAACGACGATATAACTGCACAAAGAATGAACGACATCCACCATTTTGTTTTGCATGTTATTTTGGTGGCGTAATCACTTCCTTCATAGAAAGAGGCTCGCACTTGATCTTAGGAGCTAAGTGCTCTTAAGGATTTAGAGCAGCAGTGGTTTGTCTGAGAGCGGAGGAGAGGCGATAATTGAAAAAACAGTTATCGAAGGAAACATTGTGCAGAGGAGACGTGTTTGTGAGTTGGAAAAGATGTTTCTGCAGGGAAAAATTCATTTATGCGGTAAATTCAATTAATTAGTTCAAGTATAATAGAGATGCGAGAGAAAAAGATTTCAATAATTCTCTACGATCAGTCTGTGAAACGTCAGAAATACTAAGCAAAACATGTACACGTAAACGTACATGTACATCTAAACGTTAGACTTAGACGCAGCCTATGTGCAACCCTATAAATCCGTCCTATTGCAAATGACACTTGGAATGGGGTTCCTATGAGTCATAAATCAGGGCTGGAAAATGGAAATCTGGAAGGGACGGGTAAAAGAGTCCGCCCCTGCGTACACACTTTTTATCCGAGACGGGACTTGTCACACAAACATTCCCCACTTGAATATGCTCATCTCATTAGTCTATCGCAGAGGTCAGTGTGCATGTATTATCGTTTCTGTTTTTCAGTTTTGTTATTTTTTTTAATTTCCTTGCTGGGCTTCCATTACGCCAGCCTGCATTATCTCGGACGGCGGTGTCAAACCGGATTTGGTAGCTCGCCAAAAATGCTCCCCTATAATACTGAGCACCTCTTTTGTGCGAGTGCCACCCTTGGGACAGCAGTGTGCACCTCGCCCCGGTGCGCCCGGGGGGGGGGATGGTGGTGGTGCGGTGGTGAAGAACGGGGTGTGAAAGGGAGGCGAATAATGTCGCCTGTGGGTCGATCACCAGCGGCAGTGTCGGCGGCGATCGAGATGATTAAGTGCCCTTCGCTTCGAGGGACGTCACCGCGCACTGTGATTGACCCATCGGTCGCGTGGGCGGAATTATCGGTTTCCACGACAGCGATTGAACGCTCTCCCGAGGGCGCTTTGTGGGATGAGAAGGACGATGAGGGGATGCGCGGAAAATACACGCCGCCCTCCACCACGCATTGCGATTTATTGAAATTTCCCCGTAAGGTCAGTGAGTGCCGATGTAAGCGACGTGTAATTGATTCAGTCTAAAGAATTAAATCATAAAAGCAATCAGTACAGACAGCACAACAAATGCTCTAAAATTTATGTGCAATATTTTAATTAAGTCTCGACGCCGTTTCCTGAGGAAAGTTATCACCATATGGAAATCCAAAATACCTCTTCCTTGAAAACCTTTCCTTTATCCAGGAACAAATAATGTTGACTCGTCTAAATTATTGTTGGCATTGGTTTTCCGGCTGAGAGTAGTTATTGATGAACCCTGTCCCTAAACCATACCGAGTTCTTCAATCTCTTACTGCAATACTTGTCTTCGCGTGCCACTGCTATTCACTTTGATGGGATGGTATAGCCAAAATCATCCTCAAAAGTTCATCCCTCATTAAAGCCCATAAAACCTTGTCCCTTTTTCGTTCTCCTGAATTCTAGAGCAGTACTGCTGGGATGTTATAGATTCCCCGAGAATTATTCGGTTTCAATTCCTTTTATGCCTTTTCTACCTCGTACAAGCATTCCTGAGCTATATCTATTCTGAACGTATATAAATATTCTAAATGTATTCTGAATTTATTCTATGTTCCACATTATTAGTGATCTAATTACGGCTGTGACGTCACACGTGCATCTTCCCTTTCCAAACCCATGTTGACCATATCTTAAGGAATCAATTTCCCTCATCACCACCCTCTTATTGATGATCCTGAGTATCACTTAAGCTGCGTGCGAAATCAAACTTATTGTTCTCTGCTCATGCTCTGTACTCTAATCTCCCATAATCCTTTCGTTTCATTTTTTTTAATTCAATATTTTACAGAAGGAGCACTAAATCGTGTTAAATGAATTGCTATCGTGCTATTCCCATATGGCCCTTATGAAATCTAAACGATACATTTATGCATCTTCTAGCAGAGGTTATTTTGTGTTCACCTATGCTTTCCGCGATATTTAAACCAGGTTTTAGTCATAATTAAGTAATCTACCTTTCAAAATTTGATTGTTTTCTTCCCCCCATCATTCCTTTCTCCTAGCCATACACTCCAATCTCACTCCATGAAATACGACGAGACTGACCGTCATTAATCTCTTCAACCACTCCCACCCTCCCTCCACCTAATATTACTTCCTAACTATTATCTAAATAATCCCCGCTATCTTTCCATCTCATTCCCTCGCGTGACTAGAATGTCTCTAATTCCCCTCTTCTTCCCCAACTTGATATTTTTCAACTGTCCTGTCTTCATCATCCCCCTAATATTCCATGTCCATATTCTCCGTATTGATTCTCCCTTTTGTTTTTCCTCTGCTTCCTGCGTGTCGTGTAAAGATTCCGCGTGATGACTTGCACTGAGGTTTTGCCTCCTCCGCTGCCGGGAACGACTGCAGGGTCCCGTAGGTGCTCTTTCTCTTATCTAGTTTCTTCACGTTTTCTTGGGATAAATAATTGATATATTTTCCCTTGTCCTTCCTCAATAATATTTGCATACAATATGCATGCGGTATTGGGTTAAATGGAAGAAGGGACCATTTGGTCTCAATTTCGCCCAAATAAGGACCTCTCCATCTAATGTTTTTGACGTGACACCATCATTGAAATTGCCGCTTCACTGGTGTGAGACGCCTTGGCAGCCGCCTCACTGAGGAGCAGACGCTGCGTGCACTACCTTGCACCCTACCCTTCGACCTACCTGTGATATTTGACGCTTTCGGGGACAGATTTAATTGCTGTTTCCAGCACAGCTCTAGGGGCCATCAAAATGTATCAGCCCTTCCATCGCTTCGAGGTTTCTTGTATTCCATGGCGAGATTGGGAAATTAATGAAAGGGAATTTGTTCATAGAGGAGAATATAAATTGAAACATTTCTTCGATTAGTTAATTTCAAAGGAAAAGTCGTTGCATGGTCTGCCAAAATCTCGGTTCCTTCATTCTCTTTGCTTCTTTATATAACGACCTCGTTTGCTGGACAGTTGCAACTCTAGATGCTGTGCGTTGAATTGAGTGGAGATCAATTTTTAAATATCAATGAAAAATTCTTCTCCTTGTTAATTACATGAGAATGACTTATTAAATATTTCTAAGTGGTAATCAAATTATTTATTTACTCATTCCGAATTAACTATTCATTTCGAGGGGATCGGGATGGTGCGTATTAATGCCAACGTACAGCCTTCCCACCAAGAGGGTTCAAATCCTGGAGACAACAAATATTTTTCAGTGGCATCCCGATCCCTACTTGAGGTGCTTTGTGGAGAGTACTTTGAGTGAATACTCCGCCCGTCGGATGGGACGTTAAACTGCGGACTCCTTGGCGCCTTTCAGCAAGAGTAGGTAGACTAATGCCGACGCCGGGTTTCTCTCCACCCTCCATCCTTTCCCATCCATCCCTAACGGCGCAGATGACCTCAGTTGTCGATCGCCTCCCATAAAAACTGCCGCTACTATTCATTTCGAAAAATTCACAATTTGGCATTATTGAAATGTTACGTTAATTATTATCGATAAATCAGTCAGTTCAGTACTGCGGGAGACATTCTTAGTATAGCCAATACGGTGATAGCTTGAGTCTCTTCAAGACTGCCATGAGAAATCAAAAAGATACGGCCTTGGAAAGCTTGAAACCAATCTAATATTGGTTGATCCCATTTCAACGAGTTCACGTGGCATTAGAATCGGCCATAAGAAAGGGAAAATTATGACAAGATTATTTTAGATATGGTTTTATTTAATCAAAAATCTTAATTAATAATTATAACTCTTAATCGATTACAATTACTTTCAAAAATGTTAAGAAAGAATAGGTTGATTGAAAGCAATTATTCATTGATCACTCAATAATTTCATCAATCGCCTACAATTGCCTTATCGCATATTATTATCAGTTCTTCCATGTTCGTCATTTTGACACACACGCGAGGAAATTTTCAATCCTCCGAGAAAGGAGGCTCTTCTCTCCCGAAATGGAATTAATTACCTCCGTAGTCATAACAAACCATACGATAAGGAGAGTGTGACCTGGTGGGCACAGGTTGAACCCTCAGAGGTCATTGAATTTTTGGAGGGCTTGAAAGCTAAGATCTTCGCCGCCCTCCTTTAGGTTGCAGTGACATTTAGAACGTGCGCACTAAAGGTAAAAAAATTGTAAATCGACATCCCCGTTAGGGGAGAGGGTGAGCGACTGTTCGGAAGCTTTTGTGAAAGAGGTTATGCTAACGGATTAAGATGACTTTGCCTCCCGGGCCACTTGCTGGTTCTCTAACATCCCATTCAATTTCAAAGGACACAGTGGGAGAGAAAGGAGACTGTGGTCATATTTCGTTCATTCGATCTTATCTCTGTATCCAGGCTCTCGTTTAATATCACTGTTTCTCTTCGACACTAATGAAACTGTGAAACGAGTGGAAGGAATGGGAATGTAAAAGCGGTGGCGATCCCTCTTTGAACTCTCCATGCGTTCGCGCTCGAGTGCGCCGCCACCTTCCAGCGTGGTAGTTAACGAGGGCGGGCGGTGGTTTGGGCGGAGTGCGGCTCGCCCGACCCATATACCCGCAAACCCTTTATTATTGTTATTATCATTTGATCGGGAAGAGTCGATTGTGTTTTGTTTCCTTCCGCCCCTGCGCTGCCCGTTTCCCAGCGCTCTCTGCGGCGGCGGCGCTGGGCCTGATCCCCCGGGCCCTTTTCACCCCCCCCACCCACCCCTACCCTCACCCCCGTTACCTCTCCCGTAACGGCGAGCGCGGAAGATCTTATCGAGGCGTCCGATTATTCCAAAACTGGCGAGACCACCCCGCTCCGAAGGGTGGAGATCGTCCTTAATTGGAACGGAAGGGAAGAATATCCTTCCTCACCCCACACAGCGCCCCCCCCTTCCACGGAATGCGAGAGAGGTCTCCATAATGTGATCTCTCAACTCCCCCCCCCCCAGATTCCTTCCCGCCCGAAGCGGAGGAGAGATTCCTTTTGTGAAAGTATCTCCGGTTTGAATCTCCATTCTTAGCACACACTTTATGGGCACTTGGCGGCCGCGTGGTTTTTTCCATCTGCTCCGGAGCATGTGCCATCCCCGGATCGAGATAATATTTTGTGTGTTTGTGTTCGCCGTTGGAATGAATAAAAATAACACAAAGCGAGGAGGGATTCCTCTAAGAGCGTTCGCCGAGCAGATGGGTTCATCGGGAATCCAGGCTATTTGAACTCGAATCATTTTACTTAATAGATCAATTACCACATTTTTACGATTCCGTTTTTTCGTAAAAAGGTGGTTATAGGAATTAAACGTGATGTTTGCTACCGGTTTGATCAATAGGTTCAGTTATATCCTGCTGTGAAGCGGAAGACTTATTTTTGAGTTTGTGTGAGAAAGTTGAGAATTCCAAGTTTAATCGGCTTGAATAGCATTTTGGTCTTGAGCGTTCGAGTGGAGATTGCGTAAAAGCGATGGTGCTTTACAAACCGTCTTATGAGACACTGTCTCAGGCGTGGCTTGGTGGAGGTCGTTCACAATAAATGAAGGCACTTTGCAGCTTTCACGTGAATATTTATTTGGCACGACCATGGTTTCGTTGCGAGGCAACATCTTCAGGTGACAAGTAGCAAAACAGGGAGGGGTAGATAGACCTATCCAGCCAAGTCATCCCCTGGATCCTTCCCGTTTCCCACCCACTGGCACACCCATCGCATAACATCCCCCGCTACCACCCCTCCTCATCTCACTTCCATTTCCCCTCACTCAACCTACCCCTCCCTCCAGTGATTGATATAGATACGAATACTTGTCCTGTGTTGCCAATTGTCACCTGACGATGTTCCCTTTGCTAGGAAACCATTGTCGTGCTAAATAAATATTCACGTGGAAGTTGCAAAGTGTGTTCATTTTATTATCAAGCCCTCCAAACGACATATCTGTCATTAATTCTCTACATTTAATAAAACACTTTGTGCTCACGCATTCTCAAGCTCAGAGTATTAAATTCTAAATAAAAAATTTTTATCTTGGAAATAATCAATAAAGTAGGGGGCATGAACGGATACATAGTTCACCAGTTTGGGTGAGAGTAGGCACAGTTGGAGTAACTTGAAAAATAGTATATGCGTTAGTTAAAGAAGCGTTTGAGAAAGAGCAGAGAGTTGGTGATAAGGGCGCCCAGGTAATGATATAAAGAAAAGACTAGTGAAAACTTTAATATTGAGATTAGTTTTGTAAGTTTCGCAAATATATTCGCCGAGATTGGAGCATTAGCGTAGATTGGAGGCCTTTAGGATGTGGATGTGGCGAAAAATGGAAAAAAATATAATGAAGGGAAAGGAAAGCCAACGGGGTTCTAGGCATGAAAGAGGAAGAAAGGGAAATTTGAAAAGGGCACATCGAGGCAAGAGATACGAAGAGGAAATTAGATCATAAAGGCGGTAATAGAGAGGGGAATGCTGGGAAAGCGGGATAGAGGGAGGAAAACAAATTGCATTTTGGATAAAATTAGGGAGGTCGGATGGTGTAAGGATAAAGGCACGTGGTATTCTTAGGGTAGAGCGTTGGACTACTGCGTGTCCAAATGAGGGTCCGGGTTCAATTCCCGGACACGCCTTTGGGCACATAAGCAGTGTGACTATTTGGGTGCCAGAACTTCCTGAGAAACCATGTGTGGCCCAGGGAAAGGAATTACGCTGATGTGGGAATTTCACACGCCGTTGGGCTTACTACTGTTTAGGCTCATCGGTCAAACCGACCTTCGGGTTCATAAATGCGTTATTTATGTCCAAATGGCTTTTTTATCATGTTAGTTAGGTCTTACGTCTACAGTAGGGTGTAGTCCAATCACAAACCTACCCCAAACCGATACATTACTACATATAAATATGAATTGCTATTTTAATTTCTAGGAAAATCTGTACTTTCTGCATCTGTTGTTGGGAATATATTCATATTTAAATATTTTAGGGGGATCAGGATGATGCGGTGGTTAGCTTCCCACCCAGATGGCCCGGGTTCGAATCCTGGAGCCTGCAGTTATTTTTCAGGGGTCCCTACTTGAGGTGCTTTGTGCAGAGTACTTAAACGTTAAATTCTAAACTACGTTAAATTCTTTGACCCTTGGAGCCTTTCACTAGTAGAGTAGGCCAATGGCAACGCCAGGTTTCCCTCCACCCTTCCTTCTTTCCCATCCATCCCTAATGACGCAAATGACCGCAGCTGTCGGTCGCCTCCCCTAATAACTACTACTTCAATATTTCTCTAGTTTCCTGTTCTGATTAACTCATTTTAATTTTTGTGTTTTTATCTGCTAATAGAATGATATTTCAATCAGAAAAATTCTGTTCACATCATGAGAATATTAATACATAATATTTTTGGATAACTTTTAGGTTCACTGCTCAATTTATTATTAAAGATATTGTCATTTCTTCAGTTACTTAATAGTAGTTTTACTAAATTCTCAGAATAATTAGTTGATCTTTATGTTAATTTATTCTTTCTACCCAACATCTATAGAAATAATTAGTCCCGTATTTGGAGAAAAGTAATGAGTTAAGCTTCTTTCGCAGCAAATTAAGTAAAGAGCAGTCTCCCATAATGCAGGCTGGGTTATGTAACACTGAGTCGTCATGGTTCTTACAGATAGCAGCGTTGAGCTAATCCTATCATTGGAACATTGATATTTCTTTCTATGAGTAATTTTAATATCCATGCTACGACAAATCTTCCCACGGCTAACCAGTTACGGTGGTTCTAAATGAAAAACTTTGAATGTCTTGCCTCACAACATTTGAATCCCAATGGACTGGACTGAGCGAGGCCTATGATCCGTTTTCAGGAACTCTCTTCGAATGCACGCATTTGCCACGCAAGGGATCAAGCACCATTGGGTGCACCACACACACACGTCGGCACCCGACGCTCCGAATGCCGGGGCGTTTCCTCAGTGCGCCGATCCATGCAGCACGCATCGTTGGACGCTACTTGAGCCGTGACCGGTAAGGAATAACTTTTCTTCTCCTAGATCCCATTACATGTAAACGATTCCTCGACCACTCTGAGGGCCACCCACACATGAACTCTCTCGAGCATGATTCCGTGACGACGATCGTCATTGGAAACCAAACTGCTCGTCAGATCGCGTGGATCCGAATGCGCCCACACCCCTTGACCGCCTGATGAGCTGTCACCGGAGTGATTCCAGGGATGAGTTTGACAGGAAAAAAAGAATTATATCCGACGTGTTTTACAATGTATAAACCCGATTACATGCGCAATACTCTTTGGGGGCGGGGGAAGGGGGAGATCTCCCTTTTCGCATGATGGAGATCACTTCGGGTGGTGGAATGGGGCTTCGGATGGGATGTCCATTCACCCAGAATGCAAGCCATTCAAATCCAGATACAATTATTATTTAGTCCATTTCCCATCATCTCCGCGAGTTTTACGCGGACGTCACGTTGTCTGGCTGAATAAACTGGCAAGAGAA
This sequence comes from Hetaerina titia, assembly GCA_037158775.1. NCBI lineage: Eukaryota > Metazoa > Arthropoda > Insecta > Odonata > Calopterygidae > Hetaerina > Hetaerina titia. The sequence continues at coordinate 101,944,777 of CM073774.1, read as the reverse complement.
TTAACTTGTCGCCGAAGCCTCACGGTCTGCAAATATATCCCATGTATCATGAATATTCTCTTATGTGATTCTGAATTTACTTTGAAATGTTTTTACAATGTGATATGATTATACCCGTTGAAAATCTCATTCCAATCTAAATTACTGAAAAGTAAATCGCAGCGCTACCCCGCTAGAGATCCGAATTCTTGCTACCTTCACACTCTTCTTGGTCCCAGCATTGGCAAATGGTGCTTAATCTATCCATTAGTGAAATGAAGGAATGAAGCAAATAGAGGAACGTTAGGAAATGTCGTTAAAAAGGAGAAGGAAGTTAAATATCGTATCCTTAGCATTTACTTTTAAAATTAGCGCATTAAATCCTTGCAGCACTTTAAGTCTAATGAGTCATGATACGAGCCCAGATATCAATAAGGAGATCAAATGGGATGAAATATTTAAACGTAGCATTTTACTCCATATTCGAGGGACATGGTTCGGTGTGGCGTTTCCTTAAGAATTACATCCAATGCTCTGTGGTTAGTATTTTTGAGGAAAGAATTCATACACGTATTTTGTGCACACGGATTGGTGGAATTTCATAAGTTTGTATTATTTCGGCTCGGTAAGGCTAACCTCTGTTTACAAGTTGTCTCGGGCTTCTTGATTATTCGGAAAACTAGCTGTCAGTGTGTTCGCATTTGAGTCCTATCGCAAGTATTTTTATTTTTACTGGTTTTAAGATTAGAGAATTTAGACATGCTAGTGTTCTCCTCTGACGCCGTTTTATCAGCTCTAGTTCAGTGCGATACAATCGAAAAAGACTTTGCATGTGAAATCGAGCTGATTAAACGGTGGGCATCTCCCGATCTTCTTTAAATGTCCAAGAATTTTTTTAAAATTCATACTATCATGTTTTACTACCAAACCAGAGAATAATTAATTAAATTCAATTGAACGCCATTTCCCAAAAAGTGCAAACATTTATATGTTGTAAGATGGGACTTAATTAGGAAAGAGAGTTTTTACCTACGTGTCGCCTAACCGCGTCATCATTGTCAGAATAGGAATGTGTGGCCTTCGCTTTACAATGGAGCCAAACTCTGAGTGACCTTTTCCTAAAAACTAAAAACAACGCCACGTATTTATCGGCAGACAACGTTCCCGTTGAAAATCTTTTAAGATTTCAATAGGGGTAATGAGTATTATTATTATAATGGGTAATCTACCGGTCAAGGAAGGTTTTTGGATGGACACAGCTATCAAATAAATATTTTGTAACTCCAAACAAAACTCAATCCAGCAACTTAATCTACATCAGGTCCCTCTTCATCTCTGTGTACTTCTTACATCCTATCTATCTCTATATCCCTATCCTGTTCCCCTTTCCTCGTTTGCCTAACATCCTCCCCTCTATTACCTTCTTCAACATCCCACTGCCGCTCAATACGCCTTTCATCCATATTTCCTGCCCCCATAGGATATCTCCCTACAAACCCCTCTCCTCGCCCAATATCCCTAGTACTTCATTTGTTTGCCTTTCGGTCCATTTCACCTTCTCCATTCTTCTCCACACCCACATTTCAAAAGCCTCCAATCTACGTCTATCCTCCTGCTTCAACGACCACGTTTCCGCGCCGTACATAACTACGTTCCATGTCATAGTTTTTACGAGTCTTTTCTTAACCTCCCTACTCAACGTCCCCGTCATCAACTCCCTCCTCCTTTATAAAACCTCCTTGCCTTGCGCAATTCTTCTCCTTAAGTCCCTACGACTTTGACCGTATTGGTCCAAAACACTTCCGAGATATGCAAACTGCTCTACCTGCTCTATTTTTCTCCTCCTATTTTAATGTTTAGCTTAGCCTTTTTCTTTCTGGAAAATCGCATAACATTTGTTTTATTAATATTGATTCTCATCCCATATCTATCGCACTGAACCTCCAATTCCCTCAGCAATGCTTGCAAACTTGAGATGCAAACACATATGTGGACTTGAGAAAACCGTCGATAATGTGCATCTAGTCGTAATGCGAATGAGAGAAGGAAGCCGTAGAGGCTAAAATTTACGAAGGCGTTAGACAAGGATACAACCTCTCACCTGCATTGTTCAACATGTGCCTGGAGGAGGCAAAAAAAGAAGCGCAAGACATCGGATTAAGCGGAATTAGGATCAATGGAGAATAGTTAAACCTAAGCTTCGTCGACGATATTGTAATGATAGAAGAAGACCAGGAGGATCTTCAAAGGTCACTTAGCGTATTGGGTCAAGTTCTACAAAGATACAACATGAACATACAGGTAATTATACCTGTAATTATAAGTTTATCATTATGTTCATGTATAAACTAATAATAAGACGAAAACTAAAATCCTAGTATGTGGAAGAGAGAAGCGGGATACAGTAGTCACACTGAAAGGACAAAAATTAGAGCGAGTGGACTCCTTCACCTATTTCGGTAGTACAATTTCATTGGACAGAAGAAGTATTATAGACATCAAGCGAAGAATAGCTCAAGTTAAGAGAGCATTCACAATGAAAAGATAACTGCTGTGTTCAAAGAAGATAGAACAACAGACAAGGTAAACAATACGTGAAAAAATTCGCATGGAGCGTGGTACTATATGGATCAGAAGCATGGACCATCGGAAAAGTAGACCAGAAAAGACTAGAAGCCTTCGAAACCTAATGCTGGAGGAGGATGCTTAAGATCAAATGGACGGATAAAATAAGAAATGAAGAAGCATACAGAAGAATTGAACGGACATTATGGAACACCATGGAGAAAAGAAGAACCAGGTGGATTGGCCACACTCTGAGGCACAATGGATTCGTGAAGGATATAATAGAAGGAGAAATAGAGGGAAAAGTCCCAAGAGGAAGGTCAAGGGATAAATACATGGGACGAATAAAGAAGAAAGTAAATTGCAAAAAATACCAGGAGGTAAGCCAATTATCATCAGATAGGGTTGGATGGAGGGCTGCAGTCAACCAATCTTAGGATCGAACGACCAATGATGAAGGAGTAGACATAGATATAATATGTGCGTTGACCATTCCAGACATCCACGCGTCTTCTGGTCCACTCGACCCCAATTGGATCACGATTTGGAATACCTCCAGGATTAGCACCCGGCTATTGATCATTTCGTTTCAAGTCTTTGTTCTTCCCGTGGAAGTCGAGCGATTCATCACCCCCCCCGTCCTGCTCGCCGCCCCACGGCCCGCCGATGGGACGCTGGTGGCGGTGGTGCTCGGGCGCTTGGACGCGAGCCAGGCAGTTGTAACTACTGTATCGGCCACGAGGTGGTAGGCACCGTGATAAAATCTCACGTCGTGTGTCCTTGGCGATCGGGTCCCATTGACAATGGGGCACTTGGAGGGGGGGGGATGGGGCCGCACGAGATGGATGCCCTCGCGCGGCCCGCGTACCGCCATTTGCGTAATGGTCGAATGCCACTTTGCTCCGCTTCAGGTTCCACGAGTAGAACCGATGTCGGGATTATCGGCGATTTAATTCCTTCTCAGAGTGTCCCCGTGGTAAAACTTTAATCTATCTTTATCGCATAAATTGAGTGTCGGAGATAAATTAGCTTCCCCGTATTGAGTAGCACCCCCTTTGCGTCGATGTAAATTGCTTGGGGGGATGAATCTCTCTACTCTTTTGCTGTGCGGCACTGGGAGTGAAGTGAGAGAAGGGCGGGAAGATATCGTTTTGAAGATGATCGATACTCAACTGGCTGGAATTCGCACGAGGAGGTTGCTTTTGCGGTCATTAATAATCGCGGTGCAAGACTTCAGTTCATTAGACTCACGATATGCTCCTATACCTTTTCTGCTCAACAGCCTGCACACTCGGCGCTGATGTTTTGAAGCTTATTATTATGGTGAATTAGTAGTTAACAATCTCTATTCCCAATTGAAATATTTAAAAACAGTACAACTAGCGTGGATCTATTCTTCCTGATTTCTTTGTAGACAATTTTTTTCTCTCCTGTCGTAGCCCAATGAGGTGGCTTAGTCTCTTTATAATTAACCGCGATAACATTAACGCTTTAAATTGAATTAAGGAACTTAGTCCGCTACACTACTCGGGGCTCTTGGTCCATGAAAAATGAGCTCTCACTCAGAAGAATAGCATCTTCCGAAAGCGTTCGGTACATGCTGTAAGTTCTTTCATCTGCTCCCCTCGCAATCCCGGTGAGAATAATGGACCATTGACCCTTCCATCTCTTGCAATAAATATTTCAGTAGCAGTGAAATATCTTCATTGGAGTTTATCCTTTGCTCTATCTACGCTCTATTATGTTCCTCTTTCTTCCCAGGATAAAATATTCACATCTTAGTCAAATCGCTACCGTGAGAAATAAATACCAGTGTTTACTAGAATCTCTAAACTAATTCATTTTCTCCTGACTTCGCGTCTTCCACCACGTGCAGTCGGATAAGCGCCACTCTTTCTTATTCAGGTAAGCTTGAACGGCGACGTGCGAGCCAAGCGTGTGTGCGTAATCCCAAAACCCGAACTTGGGTGAGTGTGCCCAGACCCATTTCCGCAGGCAATTCTTGCCAATTTTTCGAATTCAAATTGTAAACGCAATTACTGCACTAAGATTTCTCGATTGGAATTGATTATGGAGGAAGCCATAGTTACATCAAGAAGCTTAATGAAAGTGATTCTGTAAGAATTTTGAAAAAAAAATGAGCGATTGTCCTGTAAATTTCTCCCTCCTCCCTCTCTTCCCCAATTATGTAACCCCAAATCTCATAACTCCCAAAAATAAACGTAAAATTAAAAAAAACTGCGCGAGGCGTAACAACGAATTTTCATATGAGCATTGTTGCATTGAGAAAGTTATCAAAATTCGCCCATGTCTGCACATAAAACATTTCGTTAGTGCTTCTTTATTTTTTTCTTAATATTGCATAGTAAAAAGCGGAAGGAAAATAAATTTCTTAAGGAAATGGAGTGTACGAGCAAAACTATCACAAGGGCATTCACTGCAGGATATACAGATATATTATATGGAGTAATAAATATCTATCTTCTTTCTGCACAGCTATTGCTGTATATTTTTCGTAAATGTACGTTGAAGTTTGTGTACAGAGCTAAAGTCATTCAAAATACTGCTGCCTCAATCGTAAGTAATGTTATGTGGGTCGGTGAATTTGGAGGTGGAGTTACCGGTTGCTTGTAACCGGTAACTGATCGATGCGACCCAGATACACCACCATCTTCTCCATCGATTGTAATGAAACATCTACGTGCTACTTTACAGCGGTATGTTTTCTTGTTGTAATTCCGATATATCCAAATTTTTTATACTCTCTAGGAATATTTTTATAAATTTTAGCACTCGATGTAGTTCAGGTATCATGTGGACATGGGAGGTGGAATATTTGAATAAATGTGTTTCGATAACTTTTTGGAGAAAAAGTACTTCACCCAAAACTACTTAAACCACACAGAAAGCCAATATAAAAAGCATGGAATCGGTAAAATTCTAAAAATTAGCTACGGACATGTCCTGGGGAAAACACATTCGTGAAATTTGCGGAATATTAAATAAAAAGTTCAGATTCATAAAAAGAATACTAATGAATTGTAACGAAACGGTCAAAGAGCTTTGTTGTTTCACGTTAGTTACGCCCAGCCTAGAGTATGCTGCAAGTTTATGGGATCCTCAAAAGGTAGGCTTAATTTTGGAACAAGATCGAGTATAATGTAGAGCAGCTAGGTTTGTGAAAAGTTGCCCTGAACAAGGTAGCAGGGTCCCGACACTATTGGAAGAATTACGAGGAGAGCCACTAGTTGACCGTAGGTTTAAATATAGGTTAAATGTACTCGGTAAATTTGAGACAGGTTACTGATCTTAGGATGTTAAGGACATATTATTATTATTATTAGGTAATCTACTGGTTGAGGTAGGTTTTTGGATGGACACATCTATCAAATAAACATTTTGTGACTCCCCACCTAGCAAACTAATCTATATCAGGTCCCTCTTCATCTCGGTGTACTTCTTCCTTCCCTTCATCCCGTCCAACATCCCTATCCTGTTCCTACCCTTACCTCGCTTGCCCAACATTCTCCCCTCTATTACCCTCTTCAACATTCCACTACCGCTCAATACGCCTTTCATCCATTTTTCCTGCCTCCATAGGATTTCAAGGACATATTACCGACCCCCAATTATTATGGTTGACCAAATCATCAACGTAAAATCAGGGAGATTAATAGTAGAACGGATAGACTTCAAATGCAGTTTTTTCTTCGAACCATTAGAGATCAAAATAGACGTGACAGCAATCGCGTAGGAGATAATTAAAATTGGTACTGTATATATTTGTCGATACCCTGCATGTTTCTTCCTGCATATTATTCTTTTTATTTAATAGACCCATCAATTTAACGATTCTGCAACATGATTTGAATATACGTATCCTTTTATTGAATAGTGTTGCATACAAGTACCTTCTTTCGTGTGATTTAAATTTTTCGAGTCCATGATGAAATCTGTATGTATGTTGAGGTAACATGATTGCAATTGTGCATAAATGGCTGGTGACCTAACACTCCCCGCTACGCGCCGTTACGGTGGCTTGCGTGGTATTGTATAGTTAAATCAAGTTTCTGTCCCTCGCATTTATTTTCCAGGTGCCTCAGTTGCGAAAAATGGAATTCCACGTCGATGAATGATTGTAAGAACGATTGTAGTACGCCTTGGGCTGAGGTGCGAGAAAAAAATTCAGTTCATAATAATTAATTCAGGCGATAATAATTTCGCTAAATATTGCTGGCGTCTACAGCGCCTTAAAAATGCATACCTCCAACGTTTTGCCCGCGATTTCAGAGCCGATGTAATACTCCTTTAAGAGGTAAAGGAGGGCATACTCGTAGTGTGGGATGAGCGCGCGAGGTAAGAGCGCGAAACTTATTTTAATGAAATTCTCCTCTCCTACCTGTATTCCTTCTCGGGGAAGGTCATCTTGGGTAGGGATTTCAATTCCATCTACCGCCGAGAGGATAGCGCCTCGAATGGTGTAACATACTATCCAAGCCGAGCCCTCTTACTGAGGCCATTGGAGCGAGTGCGTTCTTTCTCTGCCGGTCCCGCCCCCTTCACAAGGGCCCAACTCTCGGTCGCGGATTAACCACCTCCTCTTCCTCTTGGCATAACTAAAGAATGATGTCCAGACAGCGGACACCCTTCCGGCGTTCAGGACGCGGCTCGCCGCGACTCCATCCGCACCCGGGCGTGTGAATTCATCGCAGCACTTCGTCGCAATGCAGACCTATGTCGCGGCGGTGTGTTCAAAGCCTGCAAAGAATAATAATATATAGAGAAGAATATTAATAAAGAAGATCCGTTTATTGTCTGAATGTTTAGTTTTTAGACTCATTCACGTGATGGAATTATTTTATCACATAAGATTATAGTTAAGTTCGGTTAATGATACCCGAGCATCACTTCGTAGCCTCTAGTTAGACACTTGGCAAGCTTAATGAGCGCCCGGTTGGCGAGCGAGGACCTTTGCTGTAAGGAGTGAGGATGAAAGACACCTGTGGCCCTGGGAGCGAGGACACCGACAGGTGGCGGTGCCTGGCTTCGGAGCACCCGCTGTGGGTCTCTTCGTCCTGAGATGAGAGAGTTGCCACCAATAGAAAACTCTCTCGTCTCTTTCGAAGGCTAAACGAAGTATGTGGTCGGAAATTGACTTCGCTCTCATCTTAGAGCGGACGGAGAGTAGAAGGGCTCAGAAAAGAGGTTGCGTGGTATATTTCGAGACGACTACGTGGGTGTTATTCCTCTTGGAATCACTCCTTCACCGTTGTTATCGTTATAGCTAGAACGTGGGGGTCGTTATTTCACAAGTCTTCTCAGCTTGTGAATTGTGCTTTCGGGTTTGGAGGGAGACAATCAAAAGAGACTACATATATTTCTGTCGTCAATTACTAGAAGATATTCCCACTCGTTTGATTTCATCGCCTTCAAATTACCCGAACCGGGAGAAATTCCCGAACGTTTTACTTTCAAATATCTCTACTTGAATCGTTCCTAATTGGAGGATCTTGAATTTTGATCCTTCTCTTGAGGTCGTTTGATTAACATTCTCAGTGTGTTGGCGACATAAAACCGGATTCTTTATTTTTTAACTATGAATCGGATATTTAAACCGCACTTCGTTGCACTTTCTCAAAAAAACTTGCAGTAAATATGTTTACACTTTATGAAACAAATTGAAAACATTCTGTCGGACCTATGATTCACTTATTAAGTGATTTAATAACCAGTCGTGAAAATTAAAAGAATTTTTATGGGGTAATTTAAGTAAAATTCTTTTACATGCAAAATCTTATACATGTCAGTTTCTCTTCCTTTGAGGGAATTTGTCAAAAACATGCATTTTTGGACATAGATATCGATACGTTATTCTCCATCAGTGAAAGAGTGGATGGAATAGATAAAGAGATTAGGGGGAAATAATACCTCTCGGGAAACAAGCGTGGCACATTTTTTACATTAAGTGACTCAACAAAGTCGTGAGAGAGAGTTGTCGATGATGGAAATGAAGACGGTTGAATGTTGGGCATTTAATTCGTTAATAACAGAAAATTTGGGAGTATTTGCCTTGAGGTTCTTCAGTACAAGAGCATTTGCGCGACCAAATGGTTTCTTTAATTTGCAATATATATTATTAGGTAATCTACCGGTTAATGTAGGTTTTTGGATGGACACAGCTATCAAATAAACATGTTGTAACTCCAAACAAAACCCAATCCAGCAACCTCATCTACATCAGGCCCCTCTTCATCTCTGTGTACTTCTTTCCTCCCTTCATCCCGTCCAAAATTCCTGCCCTGTTCCTGCCCTTTCCTAGTTTGCCCAATATTCTCTCCTCTATTACCTTCTTCAACATTCCACTACCGTTCAATACGCTTTTCATCCATTTTTCCTGCCTCCATAGGATTTCTCTCAACAAACCCCTCTCCTCACCCACCATCTCCAGTACTTCCTCATTTGTTATATATATAAATATAAAACAAAGTAATTAACCCGAAGGTCGGTAGTGATTGTAGATTTCGGGTGGAGCTGCAGGTGCCCATAGTGCCTTAGCCGGGAATCGAACCCGGGCCCTCCGGTCAGTAGTCAAACGCTCAACCCCCTGGGCTATCGCGGCCCACTATATATTCGTTTTCACTATATATTAGTTTTCGGGTACCAGATCTTCCTGGGAAACCATAACCGGCACAGGGAAAGGAACTGGCCCCCCTACACGCCGTCGGGCTTGGTACATGGGTGAGCTCTACCATCACCTACCAAACCGACCTTCGGGTTGAATACTGTGTTTATGGTATTATATATATATATATATATATATATAGAGGGTTGCCGTTGTCTAGTGGGTAGAGCGTTGGACTACTGACCGGAGGGTCCCGGATTCGATTCCCGGCTAAGGTGCTCTGGGCACTTGCAGCTCCACCCAAGCTAGTTGATTTTTCGGGTACCAGATCTTCCTGGGAAACCATAACCGGCACAGGGAAAGGAACTGGCCCCCTACCCTGATATGTGAATATTCACACGCCGTCGGGCTTGGTACATGGGTGAGCTCTACCATCACCTGCATATTTTTCTATATATATAAATATATATATATATATATATATATATATATATATATATATATATACACTCAATGCAAATAAATACTAGTGTATAATCATTTTCAATTCTTATATTTTTAATCATGTATGCATTTGCTCTAATTCCATGAATCTCTCAGATGAGAAGTTTCGAAGCTAGAAAACGACAGACTCCGAATTCCCTTTGTTGGCCGTAAGTTCAGAAACGTAATTCACATGATATAATCAGCGTGTGATATTTTGATGCACGAGATATACGAAATCGTATACTGACTGTGTTCGCTATGGAAAATGGTTCATTAGAATGTCAATCAAGGAGAAAAATCTGATGAATTACAACGCGTTTAAGGTTATTCAGGAGGAGATAGGAACCTGCACATTCGAATCACGTCCTTGTTGCACGAGGTCGTGTTGTTAAAATTATTCATGGGAATTCCATTAAGAGGAATAAGCGAAGCAATCACGTTCGGTGCAGTAAACGACGACGATGAATTTTCATTAGTCAGGCTTCCCATTAAATGTGAGTGCTTGGATTTTGCAGGACGTGCATGAAGTGCATCCATTACGCTTGTAAATAGTGCATTCAAATAACTCGTTCGTGACATTGCTGTGGATAAATTAGGTTCAATTTTGTCAGCAAATGTTTTACTTAAATTTCCCCATCTGTACATCAAAATATACCTGCAATTCATAGTCATTATAAAGTACAAGGAAAGTGAATTTACGGGACCTAGCAATATTTGTAAAGCATTTTTTTTCAGGCTAAAATTGTACAATCGATTCATTATGAAACGAAACGCAGATGTATCAAAAATGTTTATCTATCCATTTTTTTGCACACTGCATAAATGTGAACGTAAAAAGTTATCCCAAAAATGAAGCAATACGATGAATGCGGATTTGTGAGAAAAACGTTGGCGAATGGTATGTATTTGCATTTCATTTCCCGTGGCTCTTGTGTTTTTTCGGCAATGCGGAATATTATGTGCTTGTCTGTAGAATTGGAATAAACCAGATGCTCAATTCAATTCAAATAACGCTGGCTCAGACAAAAAATATATTCTAGATAAAACATTCAAGGGAACTAGGAAACAAAAGAAAATTTTCTCTCCTGGTAATTGTGAAAGGAAATGAAACTTCAAGAAACTACGGGAGATACCGCAACAGTAACTTGCATTGAAATGGAACTTGGTTGAAAATGTAAAAAACTTGAATGCTATAATATTACTAATATACGGAGGTAGAGGTGTAGCAAGTTAAGAATAATTTTCAGAAATGAGTTTAACGCACATATGGCTCTTCACATATTCAATCTTTCTTGCCGACGGAGATGGCGCTTGATGAATCTGGATAGAACCTAATCTTTAACCTGAAAATAAGTCGTTTTCACTTTGGTATCAAATGGTGTCTTTTCTGTTGGAGTCCATTTTTATTAGAGTCGCCGGATTATTGTTCATATTCCGTAGAAATGTTGAACTAAAAGGCTAAAACTAAAAGAGGACTGATAAATTTTTCCCGACTAAAGATCATCGCGGTAGAACATCAATAGAAAAGATTAATCTGTATCAGCCCTTCCAGCTATCAGACCTTATATTTTCGTTTATCTATTCTATTTTCCCTCTATTGCCATATTCTAACGTTTTCATACCTTCGTTTCCACCCTTATTGTATTATTCATTTGTAATATGAATAAAGTGTTTTCCCTCTGTGTACAACCTTCCATCTTTCTCTTATCACTCTCTTCTGTTACTTTTCATTGGATTACTCTTTGAATACGTCATTATCACCAGCTCTCTCCATTTCACCCGAATGATCGATCTATCACACAATAGAAACGTCGGTTCCATTCCACTGCCAGTGATGTTGTTCAAGTCTTGTGGTTTCATGGTAAAATAAACTCCATGGATTTTGTGACACACTCAAATGGTGTGTCCCAAAATAATAATGAGTGCGAGTTAAATTTTCCGCTACCACTGCTTAGTGATTACAGTTTCACAAATCTGTTGTGAGGTTTTTGTCGAAGAGGTTTCATCACAACCTTTAACTACCTATGACGAATATAATCAGGGAGAAAATATTGAATTGAAACTGGATATGCTTCCTTCCACTCTGACTTATCAATCTGACTTATCAATGCCTTCCTTGTGAATCCAGAACATTAAGTCCTACTTCTTGAATTTTACTTCTTGCAATTTGTATGCAATTCTCGAGATTTAAGACTTGTCGATTCGTCATTTCTTCAAGCCATTTCCGGTTATTATTGCGAATTTCCGATGATTTAACCTCATAATTTCAGAAGGAATCAGATGAAACTCCTTTATCTATATATATATATATATATATACACACACACACACAAAAGAGGGACTCACTGGTTCTCGAATTTTTGGTGGTCCAACCACCTTTCTCAAGAGGAATTAGGAACAGATATATATATATCGATGATGCAGAAGTACTCACGAGAGCAATATAACTTTTGGACGGCACAATAGAACACAGAATAAAACAGATAACACGTAAAAGGACACTCACACTGTAGATGATTTAAGCTTTCGGCCTACTCCGAGGCCTTCTTCAGGTCAGACTCAGAGTCTATATATATATATATATATACATATTCAAACTTGAAAATCCCGCCATACGGCGCACAAATATTCATTCAAACAGAAATAGGTATAAGGAAAGGGGATAGGAAAACACATAAAAGGCGAACACAGGACATGTGGGGAAGGCGGTTTTTGAGCAGATCACGAAAGTAAAAATTTTTACTTTCGTGATCTGCTCAAAAACCGCCTTCCCCACATGTCCTGTGTTCGCCTTTTATGTGTTTTCCTATCCCCTTTCCTTATACCTATTTCTGTTTGAATGAATATATATATATATATATATATAAAAGGACTACGATGAACACAATTGTAACCCCAAAGCATTCTTTCCACTTACGTGCTCCCTAGAGTTTGTCTCTCAGATTTTGATACACGTCTGATCATTCCTCCTTTCGTTGCATGATGAGTTTTGTTTTATGACGTGGCGATGCTCTGAAAAGAGATTTGCCTTGAAGTTATCAGCATGTAGTTGCTCCCCGTTAGTGAAAATTTCTGACGATGAGTTTAAAATGCCATATGTCACATTCACGGATTCTGTGTTCTGTGGAGTGATATCCCTTTTGGAATCAGGAGAGTGCTCAAGTTTCCTGGGGTGGTGTTTGGGGAGACTTATGAGCATGGTTTGTGCTATTTGTTGTTGATCTTTCATGTACCCTACACTTTGCTGTCTGGCAACGATAAAGTACCCAATTCATATTGATATGATTAGTAGAAATTGCAGGCAGGCAGATAAATTAAATTAATTAAATAGGGATACTTCTTGGAAATAATGAAATAGGTTTGTCGTGCTGTGTTTGATATCAGGTCGTTTTGCAAAATATGGTGGGATAGTTGAGGAGAGATCATTAAAATGACGGTAGGAAGGCTACATCTACATAATACCCCGCAAGCCGTCGCAAGGGCGTGTGGCGGGGGGTGTTAAGTCACCACCCGGAAAAGGGAGCAAAGCCACATTCAAAACCAAAACATGCATGCAAACCCATACCCACAGTGGCGCATACATTTATGCAAAAATCCTATCATTTTACACGCATGCAAATATATATACTATCATCTAACAAGTAATTGTACCTTAGGGCGCAGTAAAAATTTATTCAATGACATGTATGCTAAAATTTGAAAAGCAAGAAGGTGATATTCCACTACCGCTCATGACATGCAACATACAAAGGCTATTGTATGCGGAGTTACAAGTATATGAAATTCTAATCATAGAGAATAAGAACGCGCGTATGAGTTTTTTGTCTGTGCAAAAGGTCTGACGTAGGTGTTGGTTGGTTGGTGGAATATTACGGTCGAATGACATTGGGGACGTTCAAGATCGAATGGTGGCGGAAGTCGGCAAGCACATACGTACATTCAGAACAGATCTACACTGCGACTATTACTATTGCAATGGATGCTCATATTTTGCTATTTTTTTATGAGCATGAGGAACAGAGACTTCTTGCAAATATAATAATTTAGTTGAATGTGTTTTTGATCACATTCTCCAAGCGCGCTTTGAAGAAATTTTCGCTGATGATTTTTTAAAAGTGGAATTTACTTTTTAAGTAAATGTTATGGCCGATATGTAAGTTTATACCTCCTTTGAAATACCGTTTTGCCTTCCCTAAATAATCATATCTCTAATATGGAAACGACTTGTTTACCCATTTCCCTATCTTTCATAAGTAAATATATTTTCTATTTTTATTGGAAAGCTTTTGAAATTCTCGTAGAATAGTACAGTGTGCGTTTCAAAAATAATACAATTAAATTTCCAGCACCGCTCCTATTAATCAAAGATGAACTTGAAATAGTTTGGGAAAGTGCTAAGCTTTGCCTTGAAACCGGCCTCAGTGCTCTTCAAGCTGTTAAAGCGGCAGGACGTCATTTATTGAAAACCCCTGCGCGCCGAACGTTCGCGAAAGACCAACTGAGCGGAAATTTTAAGTGAACTTTTGAAACGTATGGAAAATGAACGTAATCATTTGGACCTTATCACTGGTGATGAAACCTATGTTTTAAAATACGACCCAGAAACAAAACACCAAAGCTGTGATTGGCACACCGACCAGTCCCCCAAGCCCAGTAAGGCAAGAATGAGAAAATCAAAAGTGAAAACAATGCTCATTGTCTTTTTCGACAGTAAAAGAGTGGTCCATAAGAAGTTTTTTCCTCAAGGACAGACAGTTATCTCTGTCTACTGCGTGGATGTGCTGGAAAGACTCCGAAAGAAGGTCATCGAAAGCGAAGGGCACGAGAAAAGACATCTCGCCTCCCTGGCAACTCCATCACGACAACGCGCTACGAGTCCTGGCCACAACGCACTACGTGTCCGCGAGTCCCTGGCCAACCAACAGGTGCAAACGCCCCCTCTATAGTCCTGACGTCGCCCCAGAAGACTTCATTTTTTTCCCTCGGATTAAGACAGCTCTGAAAGGAACCCTTTTTTCATCCATAGATGAGATCCAATCTGCAGTGTCGAAGACCTTGCGAGAGGTCCTCGAAGACGCCTTCCAGGGCGCGTGGCAGAGTCACTGGAAAAAATCTGTAGAGGCCCAAAGAGAGTACTTTGAAGAATGTCAAGTGTTTCAGCAAATCTGTTTGATTAATTACTTTAAAAAATATAAAAGCATTACTCTTGGAACCCACACTGTAATATCTATGTTTCTTTAGTCTTTTGAAGACTCGTTGCCTTATTTTAATTACGAGGTGTATTCAAATTGTTCAACACGGACGATTTCATGACTTCATCACGGTGTGAGTGCTTATCAAAAAGTGGAAATGTTCATAAATAATGTCTACCTTAACTGCCAAGTGCTTTGCCATTATATTGTGCGTATCGAAATCTGGTGCACGTCGAGCAGGAGAAAGGAAAAATTACGTGTTGATGATGCGTGGGCCCGTGGCATTTCAAAGGATGTCAGTTAATAGGCGAGGCCATTTTACGAAAAGCTCTGCTTACCCAGTCGAGTGTTAATCGACGTTAATGAAGGTCTTTAACGGAGGAGGCCCCGCCGTGACCCATTCAAGGTTGCCGCCGCCCCTGGAGGTGACCTTCGACTGTCTTCCTTTGCCCACTTTCCTGCTACGATAAGGATGACGCTCGAAGTCCATTCGCCCTCCCCCCCTCCACCCCGTTGGTTTTATGTCTTCGGTCGGCCGACGTGCAGCGATTACCTTGAAAATGTATCTTAATGATGCCCTGTCTCTATCGGGTAGTAATTCACTTGACTCTTTCGCGGCGTTCATTGGACCACCACCGGATGGTTATTTTTTGCTGATGCATGCGAACTGAGTCATTTACTTTAAATATCCGCTCACCGGCAGTCATGTGTTCTTTTATGGAATCGAGCATTCTTTCCCAGTTTATCACAAGTTGCCTTCGCTTCTAAGAGTCAAGATCTTCGGTCTCCTAGCATGAACGTCAAGCGAGGGAGGAGCACAGATTCGAATCCTTCCCTGGGAGTTATGATTTGAGTTTTATTCTTAAATGATGACTTGTAAGAGAAACTCACCTGGCATCAGTATTTTGGGACAGAGGAGTTACTTCCTCTCTGATTTTACAAATAGTACCAATATTTTGCATCTATACTATCCAAATTGTAGAGCAAGAGACTGTAATAACAAGGTAAAGTTAATAAAATTGCCTCTGCTGAATTAACATTTTAATGGAAACGCTAACCCTTGCTTATTATTTTCGAATGGCTGTAGTGTTAATCTTTAAAATCGTCAAATTGCCAATGCAGCACCCAATTTGTATGTTCACAAATTACATTTTGAAATTTTTCTTGATTCAATTCGTTGGGTGATATTTTTGGTAATGCACTCACACTGAACTTGCATATGAGGAAGCTCATATAATTAATTAGATCAAAGTCCTACGAGAACTGCAGGTATAAATTTGATCCCATTTGAAAGCCACAGCATTGCAGTCCTAAAAAAATCTTCATGACTTAAACTGGATTATAATGCAACAATTTCAGAGAGTAAAAATCATTCGCCTTGACCGGGATTCGAACCCGGATCCCTCGATATCCGGCCGAGTGCTTTAACCATTTAAGCTACCGAGAACAGCCTAATGAACAGCCTAAGTGTTTGAAATTGGCTTTAACCTCGTGGACTGTGGCGCCTCGCGCACGACTACGAATGCCTATGACATTGTATGTACGGTATTTCGTCACAACATCTTGTTCCTGTAAAGCCCCCAAAATTTCAGAGTGTAAGAGGACGTCTCGGTAGCTTAAATGGTTAAAGCACTCGGCCGGATATCGATGGATCCGGGTTCCAATCCCGGTCAAGGCGAATGATTTTTACTCTCTGAAATTGTTGCATTATAATACACACATAGCGGATGACTCCGTTAATAGTTACTGTTGCGGCATCTCCCGCAGTTTCTTGAAATTAAACTGGATTGTTTGAATGGTGACAGCTGAACCAGATATTTCAGGTTTTAACGAAATTCATTATTTTTATGAATTAATTATGCTAATTGAACTTATACCTCGTTGGAACGATCTTGTTTAACTGTTAAATATTTCTTCCAGTTTTACAAATGTATTATAAATAGCAATCTTCGAATAATTAATTCTGACTTGGATACGTTGATCCTTCCAGTGGGGAAAGGCTATTACTTTCTCCTTAATTCTTAGCCCCATTCCAATATTGAATTTGAAAATATTCGCAAATTTTCTGCAATATGATGGAAACGAACACCTATACAGATAATATTTGGAAACTTAATATCGAAAATATTCGAGTTGTTTGCGGAAATCCGTTTCCAATGCAGACGACAGTATTTCACTCTTGTGTACAATAACAAGACCGGTCCAATGCTTCAAAATTTCGATAGAGAGACATTAGTCCAAATAGAACCTCCGTCCTATTTCCACTGTAATCACAGATCTCGAACCAAGGCCGCGACAATTGCACAAAAAATTTGAATTTTCTAATCTGAACCCCGACAGATGCCTTCCAGATTCCAGGGTGGTCCGAGCGCTGGTCCTCGTCTCTAATTATAATTGTACAAAACCAAAATACTTCCAAAACATTGAAAATGCTAAAAAATATTAATGTAAATATGCTAATTTACCGTAAAAAATAATGCCTAAATATAAATATTAAGGATTTGGTGTACACAAATGTTATTGACAATTTAATTAAAAGTGTATTAAAGTGGCCTAATTTAGGGTGAGAACCGAGTAATATTTTATTGAAATTAGATGAGGAAGATAAAATAAATTATAGTGTCGTGGTAAAATATTGCAGAGGCAGGTCTTGCGAACTTGTTAGTTTCGAAATACGGGTCCATAATGAAATACGCTCATTTGGGAACTAGAGTTGACGCCTTCTTAATCACACGCGGACTTGGCTTAAGAAGATAGAACGTTAAAAGTTTTTGGTATTCGGTGGAGGAGAAAATTTTGAAATGTGCAATCGGAATAGTGCGGGGCGACATTTGAGGAAGAAAGTTATGATTTTGCAGCGCTTGTAGTGACAAATTGGAGTAATGAATTCTTGAGACCAGGGTGAAATCTCCTCGAAATAGGAAATGCGTACGCGTTATGATTCCCAAAAGAGCACTCTGTATCAATTTTGGTGGGCAGTGGTTCACATCCAAACATTTAAAAGACCTTAGAACATCTATAAAACGTAGGTACACTTCTTTACGTTTTATTTTCCAGTTCTCCTTTTGTTAATTCTCTTATTTTTCAAGCATTGCTTCATTTTTATTTTATTTATTTTTTTAATTGGATAAATTATAACATCAGCATTATTCATTTGTTGGTTTTAGTAGGTTTTTCACGCTTCCCTTCATTTGAGTGTGTTCTCAAGGATAAAAGCCTCATCCATAACGTTTTTCTCACAATTGCGCATATCTGTCTACATTCTTTGTGCTCATGCATATTCATTGTAAATGGATTGCCACTATATTGTTCTTTTTTATATTATTTGGCACTCAAATGCATCATTTAGCTCATTCAATGCATTTGACGATGGGTTAGATGGCAGAAGGGATCGCACGGTCTCAATATCGCCCGAATAAATTATTATTATTTTCATTATTGTTCGTAGGTGTCACCACAAGCAGGATATGGAAAGTTTAACGTTCCTATTTTATCAATCATGTTATATTTTACGATAATACTTAAACGGTTTATTCACAGTCTTATGCTTTATGCATTCACTGTGTATTTTTTTTTGTTATTGGGGAAGCATATGTGAATATTTGAGCTCCTGAAGTTGAAGATCCCCGCTATTTGTGATGATGGGAGTCTTCTAATTCAACAGTGAGGTTGATGATTGTATGTTGTATCTGCTGCCATTTCAACATTGTATCACTCATGGTTTTGGGTGATAGTTTCAGGTCTCATGATCGGGAATGCGTTTTAAAGATCATGAAGACAGCGGAAGATCCGAGAAGAAATAGCCATTTTCTATTAATGCTTTCTTTAATCTCTAATGTATTTTTATATAATCTGTTTTGTCCATGTATATACTTAATGAGCATTACGCTTGTGAAGTCATTTTTTTTCCAGTTATTTTTTTCCAAACTGTTAAATGGATTTAAACGGAAATAGTCAAACGTCTAATTAAGAGAAACACCTGATTACGCAAAGTACTGCACCGGAAAACATCCCCTTTTGTTCGTCCGTTTTCCGTTCGGCTCAAGTCGCCATCCACGCATGCGATACATTTCACTTTTATTCTCCACGGAAAAGAACGTCGCGAAATCTTACCTTTTCCCTCCAAATTCCTCAAAATTTCGATTTGACAATGTATATACATTAGCATCCCTCCCATGGACTACAACCTTGTCGTGGTGGAAGGGCTTGTGTGTTCCGATGACCCCTAGAGCTGTGCTGGCGGGAGTAATAGTAATTACTCCTGGAAGGGTCACCCATGCCAGATAGGTCGAAGGTTAGGAGCCAGACGAAAGGTAGTCCACGCAGCGTCTGTTCCTCAGTGAGGCGGCTGCAATGGCGTCTGACCCCAGTGGGGCGGCCATTAAGTGATGGTGTCACGTTAAAAACACTATTGAGGAAGGCAACGGGAAACCACCTCAATTATGATTCCCAAGAATATTATGATGGGCACTATAGATAATATGAGTCCTGGCAACTACGGGACACGGCCCAAGAGGCCGTGTGTCGTGCCCGGCAGCGGGAGAGGCAAGGCTTCCGCGGTCGTCATCCCACGAAACCCTTGCAGGGAAGAAATAACTTCAGCAGGACAGAAGACTCAGAAGAAGGCGAAAGTAGTTAGAATAGGAACCTGGAACGTCAGGACAATGTTGAGGAGAGGCAAATTAGAAAATATTAAGCGAGAGATGGAAAGAGGTAACATAGATGTTTTAGGCCTCTGCGAGGTGAGATGGAAGGATAGCGGGGATTACTGGAGTGACAATTATAGAGTAATATACAGCGGCGGGGATGAGAGCCAACGAGGGGTTGCCGTAATTTTAAATAAAGGGGTAGGAAGAAGCGTAGTCAACATAGAGCAAGCGACAGATAGAATTTTACTCGTAGAGATTAAAGCAGAGCCGACGAACTTGGTCATTATTCAGGTATACATGCCACCGAGCAACCACAAGGAGGAAGAAGTCGATAGGATGTATGATGAGTTAGAGGATATCATCGCGAGTGTTCCTGCAGGGAAACATTTGATAGTGATGGGGGATTGGAATGCGACGGTAGGCGAAGGAAGAGATGGTGGTGAGGTGGGGGACTATGGGTTAGGCACGAGGAATGAACGCGGGGAGAAAGCAATTGAATTCTGCAGGAGACAGGGGTTAGTCATCACTAACACATGGTTTAGACACCACAAAAGGCGTAGGTATACATGGAAAATGCCAGGTGACTCAGAAAGATATCAGTTAGATTATATTATGGTTAGGCACAGGTTTAGGAACAGTGTGATAAATTCGCACAGTTTCCCAGGAGCGGATGCGGACTCTGACCACAATTTAGTTGTTATGAAATGTAATGTTCGTTTCAAGAAGATAAGGCAAGGGCGGCGGGTTAAAAAATGGAATTTAGAAGCAGTAAATGAATTAACGAGGAAGGAGTATCAGGAGGCTGTAGAGAAAATGATGGATGACGGTAAAGAACTGAGTGCTATCGAAGAAAAATGGGGATGTATCAAGAAAGGGATATTGGAAGCCGCTAAAGACACTATAGGAACCGTTAACGGGAAAAGGATAAGGAAACCATGGGTAACGGATGAGATGATTGCGAAGATGGATGAGAGAAGAAGATGGAAAAATGTAAACACAGAGTTAGGCAAAATGAAGTACAAAGAGTTAAACAATAAATTGAGAAGGGCCACAAATAAAGCAAAAGAAGAATGGTGGAAAACGCAATGCGAGGATATGGAAAGTTTACAGAAGAAGGGTGAAATTGGTGCTCTATACAGCAAGGTTAAGTTATTATCGGGAAGTAAGAAGGCAAGATCTGTGCTAACAGTTAAAGATAAATGGGGTAAGATAATAGTTGAACCAGGAAAAATCCAAGAGAGATGGAAGGAATATATAGAAACACTGTATGGTAAAGAACTTAGGCCGACAAGGTTAGACATAGAAAAGGAACATGACGTAGAAGAAGATAGCTTAGGTCCAGGCATACTCGACGATGAAATAGAAAGGGCATTAAAGGAGATGAAAGCAAATAAGGCTGTGGGGGTGGACAATATTCCTGTAGAAATGTTGAAATGGTTAGGGAAAGGTGGGAAGAAGGCCATATATGGACTGATTCGTACTATCTATGAGGAAGGAATCTGGCCGGAAGATTTTGTGAGATCGGTGTTAGTTCCTATTCCAAAAAGGCAAAGGCTTCGTCATGTGAGGATTACAGAACAATAAGTTTGATATCCCACGCAGCTAAAGTTATTCTCAGGATCATCAACAAAAGGATAGAGAGTAAGGCAAATGATTACTTAGGGGATGATCAGTTTGGGTTCAGGAAAGGAAGAGGTACGCGTGATGCCATTGCAGTAATGAGATCACTAGTCGAGAGGAATATAGAATACAATCAGGACGTTTTTGCCTGTTTTGTAGATTTCGAAAAAGCGTTTGATAGAGTGAATTGGGAAAAATTAATGCGTGTATTGCAGAAAATAGGAATGGATTGGAGGGACAGGAGACTGATCCGCAACCTGTACAAGTCTCAGACTGCTCAGGTGCGAGTGGGGAACGGAGAGTCTGGATGGGCAGTGTTAGGAAGAGGTGTTAGGCAGGGTTGCCCATTCTCACCGGTACTGTTCAACGTATATGTAGAGGAAATGATTAAAGAGGCATGGGAAGAACTGGAGGTAGGAATGAAAGTCGGAGGAGAACTCGTAAAATCGGTTAGGTTTGCTGATGACCAAGCATTAGTTGCTCAGTCAGCCAAGGGGTTGCAAGCATTGTTGAGTGAATTGGAGGTTCAGTGCGATAAATATGGGATGAGAATCAATATTAATAAAACAAAGGTTATGCGATTTTCCAGAAAGAAAAAGGCTAAGCTAAATATTAAAATAGGCGGGGAAAGAATAGAGCAGGTAGAGCAGTTTACATATCTCGGAAGTGTTTTGGACCAATACGGTCAAAGTGGTAGGGACGTAAGGAGAAGAATTGCGCTAGGCAAGGAGGCTTTCTCAAGGAGGAGGGAGTTGATGACGGGGACGTTGAGTAGGGATGTTAAGACAAGACTCGTAAAAACTCTGATATGGAGCGTAGCTATGTACGGCGCGGAAACGTGGTCGCTGAAGCAGGAGGATAGACGTAGATTGGAGGCTTTTGAAATGTGGGTGTGGAGAAGAATGGAGAAGGTGAAATGGACCGAAAGGAAAACAAATGAGGAAGTACTGGAAATGGTGGGTGAGGAGAGGGGTTTGTTGAGAGAAATCCTATGGAGGCAGGAAAAATGGATGAAAGGCGTATTGAGCGGTAGTGGAATGTTGAAGAGGGTAATAGAGGGGAGAATGTTGGGCAAGCGAGGTAAGGGTAGGAACAGGATAGGGATGTTGGACGGGATGAAGGGAGGAAAGAAGTACACCGAGATGAAGAGGGACCTGATATAGATTAGTTTGCTAGATGGGGAGTCACAAAATGTTTATTTGATAGTTGTGTCCATCCAAAAACCTACCTTAACCGGTAGATTACCTAATAATAATAATACATTAGCATATATATAATATATTTTAGTATAATTTAATTTAGTCGCTTGCAACAAAACCTCCATTTACAATACGAGTAGATACCCTACCTTTTACCTTTAATTTCCCCTGTGTAGTTAAAGTCTGAATATCTTCATATATGCATTAGTTATTGGCAAAAATATTATGCCACGATGTGTTCCGCTTTCATGAAATATTGATACTCACTGAGAGTCATGAGAAAAATAGACACTAGATAGACACTAGATGCCAACATTGAATTTTCTAAATTATGGTTTTCTCGCTACAGCCAGCCTTACATATTCACCGCAACTTGAAATTTTGTTTTGAGTGGTAGACACTCTACAAACTTAAATCTTTATTTACTTAGTAACGTATGGCCTACAGGCCGTTCATTGATTAGCATTTTATTTCGTGTCTCTAAAGGCCATAACTAAATTCAATTGGCGATAACGTAATTAAAAAATGTAATACAACCAAACTGCTCTCGAAGAGAATTATTTATTTAATCTTATCTTAATCATCTGCTTGTAAATATCTCAAGAGACATTTCCTCTATTTTACACTGAAAGGCTTTATGTCGCAGAATTACTGATGAGGAATGGATTTCGTGCATTCGACATCGTAGAATTTTCTACGATTTGATAAATAGCGCTGTCGAACAAAATATTCAGTTCATAACGATTCTTAAGAATGAGAAAAACAATTTCAGTGGATATTTACCACCATTCTTATTTATTTATACTCATTCTTATTTACCATCAGGAATTGGTCCCACCAGGGTTGGAATTTTAATTCGTGGTACACTAATGTTATGTCTTGTGATATTCTTTACCTTGTTGAGACTTCAGTGATGCCGGAAAACACTCTAAAAAGAAAATACCATTTGCCACACGTCAATTCCGAGTCCCCAATTATTGTTTTTATTGTTAACATTTTGACTAGCCTTATCTTTTATGGATTTGATTAGGAACTTTTGCTTAGATTTTCTCCCATTTTTCAGTTCTTAGATCAATCAAAATCGGATTCAATTCCTAATATACGTATAGGAAGTGCCTTATGAAATATTTTTATTCCAATGACCAAAAGAGGTTTTACCAGGGGTATATGTTTATTGTATCAGATTGAATTGAAAACTTATTTCCATATTTTTAAGGTATGTTTGAGAAAAAAGGAAAAATATTAGGTAAGTTAACGTGAAACATTTCGCGGAAGGAATTTGTATAATTTTTGGAAACGTTGGTATTTCAAAGTCTATTGAATATTTACTACAAAGTTAGGCGGGAAATGAGTCCAATAAAATGATTTAAGTGAAAAAGATCCCTTCCTCGAAGTTTTAATAATCTTATAGGAAATTTCCTCTCGTTTTCTGTGGTTTATAGTGCCTCATTGCCCTAATTCAGGACAACATTTCGCATTTCTCTCTCGTGTTTAATCCAAAGAAATATAATTAATTCTGGAGAAGTATCTCTTCATTAAAGCTACTATACCTTCAGCGAAGTGCACTTTTTGATCAACTTGCCTATACTAGATTTCTTCACAATTTGTAAGCTTACCTTAATTTTAGCTTCCATTAATCGGACGGTACCCCTCTGTACACGCAATCATTCTCCACATTTTGGTCCATTGTCTCGGCCCTTCTCACGTCTTCATTGCTCCCACGGCTCTTTCACCCCCTAAATATTTCTCTCTCCCTCCAATTAACCCGCAGGGAACCTTATAGTAATAATTCAGCCATTTTATTACCCTTGCTCTGTCCCCAATCCAATGCCACTTCCCTCCTCCGTACGTAATCGTCTTACACACGACCGGGACACAAGCCCATCTCCTTGGTGACCATCTTATTTTTTCACCTATAATTAGAGCGTCAAATAGGATCGCGAAAATCCAGAGGTAATATTCGTAGTCCAAAATTACATTCATGCGCTAGGTCAAATTGAAAAATAAGTCGTTGAGATTGATGGGGATTCATTTGACGGCAACACGAATAGAGACCACAACAATATATCTTAGGATAATCTTTCGCATGCCATTAATACATTAGTTATCTAATCACACAACACCAAAAGGTCTGAGGGCAATCAAGCCACTTCTACCGCACACCTTCCACGGTTATGTCGAGGATCGCCTCAGGAATCAGAGATATTGTTGAGGGATAAACGGGTATAATGATACCTAATAACATAAGAACTCGAAAAATGCTGTCCTTCGCCGTGACCTTTGAGCAAGCTTCCAATTACCAGTATTTTGGAAAAGTATGTAGAGGTGTGTCTATTTCCTTGGAGGACGTGCTGGCTCAGAAATTATCCCTCCGCCTCAGGGAAAAAGAGGGACCCGTTGGAATTGATGGAATGTCGAGGAATCGGTCGAATACTTCTGCTACAAGATAAGGCAAAGGAAACTCCTTTCCGTGAACTTAATGCCAACATAGTTTTATCTGTTATGATGGCGCACGGAAAGGTCTGGTGTCTGATTCAGAATGATAAGTGTCGGCGAATGTAGGTTTCTGATTAGCCGATTGGCCTCGAGGCAAAGATTGCTATCCCAAAATTCCGTTTTAATGGCTTGGTTGAAGGGTATGCTCACGGATTTGCTATTTCTTTATGCATGGGAGTACGCCCATTTGGCCTCCTGAAATATTGTAAAGCGATTATAATTTACATTCTCGTGAAAAATATGTCTTACCGCAATGGTAAAAGGCAAAACATGCTAATCTAGTTCCATTTATGCGGAGTCTGGACGTGCCATTCAGTTTTTTAAGCGCAAATGCAGTCGAAATTCGTCAAATATAAGTTTTTTTGTTTATTCAGTCTCTATAGTTTAAAAAATCAGAAGCTCTCTTTTTTAGTTCATTACCTTAGCGTTTACAACCACTCCACGGATGTCAGCCAATTTTTTAAGTTACCTAATGACAATGATGCCGTCAGACATACTCCGTCTGACACTCCATCATTAGATTCCATGCTCCTCGACAACTGTCTAAGTGTGATACCTTTAGTCGTGAGGCAGCTGTTTATACGAATTGAAAGGACAAGAAGAAATATCAGAGCTGGGTTGACATAACCGGAGATAATATTTTAAAGAATCTCCCTGAAAAAATGTTGTCTTAACGTTTTCAGCGTTTCATTCAAAGTACAAAGATCCTCACCATGAAAACCAATTTTTTTCCACTACACACCCACCCTTTCCCTACACACCCCCTTACTAGCTTTTCAGCATAAATACTAGACACTGAGTAATGACTGTCACCAGAAGATGATGTAGTTACATCGAAACCGGTCGTATTAAAAATTTTATTTTGTGGAAAATTGCCAATTTTTATTAATCATGATATTCCACCATATCACGCCTGAAACGTCTATTTTTATGATAACCGATGTTTTGAAACCCATGAGATCGCAAATGCACTGCGAGAGAAGGCACGTTCGTTCCTCAGCGGGAGGGAGCACTTCGGAGATTCCCTGTCTCTTTCCTCCCTCTTTAATGCAACCAGGCAAAGCAAAACGTCTTCTTTATCGTCCAACCGTCTCGTAACTAAACCATGTTTCATAACATGAACTTGCATATCCTTCCATTGGGTAAACGAGTGAAATATATTGAATGTCACGGGACAAATGCATTTAATACAATTGGCAACGCTCTTCTGTGTGTGTTTGTGTGTGTGTGTGTGTGTATGTATGTATATATATATATATATATATATATATTTATTTCTTGAAAAGTTGGTTTCGAAAAAACACGAGGGCAATATTCAGTAGTTAAGATCCATTTTGTCTGCACGTGAGGACGTTCAACATTCAGGAATTCCAACACATTAGTGATGGAATGTAATGGTGGTGTGCTTCAGATGACCGAGTCCATTAACACTCTTATGATCTTCTCTTAATCTGCATGATATTAGATGGCTCCCCTAGGGGATTACTCCTCGAGAAGTTTGCGCAGTTATTGCGGTCACTGTAGCCTCCATACGAAGTATTGTGGAGAACAATGGCCCTTCATTTCATTGCCCAGGTTTATTTCATTTAAAGAGACCTCTGAGTTTGGCGCCGGGTAAGGAATTTACTATTTATTCGTTTTCGAACCTTTGTCTGTGCGTGCTGTTTCCGTCTGTGCTGAATACGGCAATGACTGAGCTGACAGCACACTGGTGCTCAAAACTACTTCACTGTCCTTTCGTTCGGGCGAACAGTTCATTAACCAAAAAATACAGCAGTGTCTTGACGTTTGGCGTTACTATTGCAAATTTTCATTCAGTTTTAGTGAATAATAATCAATGCAGCCATGGCAATATTTCTTTTTATTTAGAGCTGACGTTTTGCTTTTTCGTATATTTTTCCTTATAGTATAAAAAACGAATACCTTTCTGCCAATAAAGAGGGTGCTTAAATACATTTTTGGATACTAGCAGATGAAGTACTGGCATCAACTGAGTACAGATTCCTGGAAAGGTGTCCACTATTTGATGAGGAGAGATAAGTTGTAATATTCTCGAAATCGACGCTCAGAATGAAATCGAAATAATGTTGTCCCCCACTGTCCGTGCAAATGGGCCTCAAATTGGAGGCGGAAGGGTTAATGACTCGAAGAAATCTCTCCGGCGGGAGATATTTACTCCAAGAAAGGTATTATTAGATATAATAGCAATAGTGCCCAAGTGAGAACATTCAAGTAATTGTGTTTTTCCACTTTTCTGTTCAATACTGTCGCACTACGTGAGTCAACATTCAGCAGATTATTCACAGGTTCAGCGCACCCGAGGACATTTGGAATATTTCCATAAGTAATGACAAGATAAGTGGAAAAATAAAATAATTGTTTGTTTGGGCATTATTATTTAACAATTAAGCGATAAAATTACTAAAACTATTTTCTCTGCGTTTGGGAAATTTAAGAAACATTTACTATTTTTTTGATTCAGAAGTGATGCGCGACATGAGGAAGTGTCAATTCAAAAATTAATGTGGGAATTCAGGAGTTGACGACAGTTCTGCATTCATGTCAGTCAATATTTTATGTCATTCGATCAAACCTGGAAAACTGGAGCTCTGCAGGCTTAACTTATCGTTTGTTTAAAACGGATCTTAATCAAATTATATGATTATTATTGTTACAGCACTACATCTACATAGTACCGCGCCAGCCGCCGCAAGGGCGTGTAGCTGGGGGTGTTAGGTGACCACTTGTAATGGAGAATGAAACCCACAAATTCATGCCAATCCTCGCCCACAAAGTCGAGCATATTCATGCAGAAACCATTATAACTTACACAGTGCAAAAACATATACTAACAACTAACATGCACATGCACCTACGAAATATACCTCATGTCTGAGCAGCGTTTATTCATGCCCTGGCTCTGAAATTAGATGTCTGTAATATTTCTATAAGCATTAATATTATGTAAGTTATTTTAATTAATTCTTCCCCAAACTTAACATTTTATTATTTAGCGAAAAAAACCGTAATCGCGAAGAGTTTAAAGTCTCCATATTTTCTCTTCCTTTATTTTTAATTCCTCGCCTAAGATGTCTCAGACAGTCGTTTCAAAGGGATTCTGGGGAACTGTCTTCTGGAGCAGCGGTATGAAACGCTACTTCGGCCCCGACCGACTTCAAAAACCTTTCCGGCAGCAAATACCGTCGCGACGAGTCGGCAGGTTGCAGTAAATATCGAAGTTAGGCTTTCCACACGGCCAGCCCTGCGCAAATCCGCCTCTTAACCACCGCGCTTAAACCTCCTTTTGCCTATCGCCGAAGTCAATTGGTTTACTTTTCCCCGAGCATCCCCAACTTTCTAGCCGCAATTACCATAAACCTTGCGTACAATTCGCAGTACTTCACGAGACATTCCGAAACTCATGCAGGAATATTAAGGGACTCGCGATTTTTAACACCACTGGGGATAGTTTGTTCGAAGTCATAATCCCCTCCTCCTCCCGTCCTCCCCGCCACCTCCCCCCCCCGCTGCCTCGGAGGCTTTGAACCCTACTCTCCAATCTATGTCATCCGCACTTCACGCTCGAACATCGAAGACCCGATAAAACTTCGCTTTAAAAATAAATTTTTGTCCGAAGGGGCCGCATCTTTCTTTGTCTCTCTAAAACGAGTGATTCGCGACCATTTTAAAGCCGCGGGCAATATTTTTTATTGAACTGTCTAAATCCTTAATTGGATTGAAGTTGCTAAGGAACAATACAAGTGTGTTGGCCAACGTTCATTGATTTAATGAAATCATTCTGTTTGGAGAAATTCTGTTTTTCACAGAAATAAAATCAGATTCCCTTACCCTTGGTTTTTTTTATTTCTCTTATTTATTGTATTAATAATTGTTTATAGTCATTTAGATCGGGCTGATTCATGAAAGGACTTTGGGATTCGCTTGAATGACTGAATATAGTCTCTAAGGTTTTGTGAATTTCCGAATGAGCTTTTTCTTCTCCTCCTCCCTTGGTTTCGTGTGACGTTTTATGGAGCCTCGTGTGACGCCCTCTCATTTCATCGATTCCGTCTCGCACCATGTCACGGTAAGAATTTGACTTTTGCTCAAACTTATTAAGACGTTCTGAGAAATGAAAGGAAATTAGTCTGACGTCTTTTGCAATATGTCATATTTTAATGGACATATCAGTGAGTGCACTCAGGATATGACAGCTTAATTAAAATAAGAATGGTAAGTTTGACCTTCAAAATCTATTGAGCAAATTTAATTATTCGAAGGACCTTTTTGAGAATTGCTCTTTAATAACATGAAATATTTACGCACAGATAAAAAAGGGTTCATCATCATCGGTCGTTCAATCCTAAGATTGATTGGCTGCAGCCCTCCATTCTACCCTAACTGATGCTAATTGGCTTGTTTCCTGGTATTTTTTGTGGTGCACTTTTTTTCTTTATTTGTCCCATGTATTTAGAAAAGGGTTAATGGGTGAAAATTAAAAATTCGAAGTTGTTACCCGCAGGACACGGCCTGATTGGCAAACGATTGCTTTCCAAGATTGATTCAAGTTGGAGATAGATCAGCCATCAGAGCATTATTTGGCTTAGAAACATTCGTAGTTGATCTTTCCAATGAAGCTGTTTTGTTATGGCGGCGTACATACTCTGTAGTATGTTTTCGTATAGTATTCTGAGAAAATGGCTCTTAAATAAATGCCAGTTGAAGGGCCCTGCTCAGCTGCTTAGGGGAGAGCAGAATTTTAAAGAGAGAGCTGACCACTCCAGCGACATCGATGGCCGTATTTAAATATACAACGGTCAACTATTTAATAGGGTTTTGTGTCACTAAATGTTCACTAAATTTTGTTTCCTCCAACCATACAGCCATTTTCTGCCGTTGGGTTTACGACCTCACTGGATTTAATTCGGGATTTTAACCATTCCATTGCAATTTCAGAAATTTCTTGTATCCGTTCTTGAAACAATTTGATGTCCCCCATATCCTATCACAATGGCTTACATTCAGACTTTAAGCATATATTCTTGTCATATAATCTGCTCATATTGTTTTATTCAGGAGGCAGTTATCAATGAATAACATGTATTCGAGGCATCTTCAAAAATGTTCATTTCCATTTCGAGAATATCGCATGGCCACTTTTGTCTTGAACCAAGATGTTTACTCTCGATGAAACCCGAAGGGTAATTTAATATTTTTAAACATTAAAAAAATTCATCGTCAATAATTATTATTTTCAAGCTACATCAGAGAAATGTATTTTAGCAGAATGAACGGGTTTTACTTGATTATGCGAATTTTCCTTTTGACTAAATTACTTAATAGTTTAGAAGGAATATCTTATAAAAGCCGTCCATGATTCAAGTGATGTCATTTTCGAGGTCCATTATGGACTTACAATTAGTGCTCTAGCCATTGTCTAGTTTAATGTAATATCAGTGGAAAAACCAGGTGTGTTATTGAGGCTCCTACCTCTCAAAGTTTCTGGCTCAACATAAACCGTCGATTTAATAGATATCATGGATAAGAATAAGTAAAGCAATAATAATAAATTTTAAGCAAGAATCGAATCACAATAAACAACTTTTAAGAGTGGAATCATGCGTGGTACCAATCTACTGTGTTTTCTTGGTCTCAAAATCACGTATCATGTATGTTTTATATCTTAATGAGGAATATCCTCAAGACTCAAATCTATGAGTTCTTCTGTATCATCTATACGTATATATATCATCTATACACACATATACATTTGAAGGAGGCTGGGAAAAAGGTGAAAAACTATAAATTAAAAGCCACTTTGTTCATACGTATGTCTAAGAAGGGCGTTAATTAAACAATTTTGGACTTATCTTTCGTCGCGTATTTTAACATAAAAACGAAACAGTTTGCTCCACCAACTGAACGCAATCTGTTTTCAATGAAAAAACTCTAGTCTTGTGAAGAGTAATAAAATCTAATTATGACCACAATCTCTATTCATAGTTTTGAATTCGGACAGTATTTCAGCTTTTCTGATTTATTTTTCAGCCAAGTGACTGATGGAAAAGTACAAGTCTTTCACAGGAGCACCTTCACCTCTAGCATTCATTAGTTGAGAAATGCGTGTCGTTTCCTTTTCCTCTTCTTTCCTTTTCACGGAATTTCCACCACTATTGCCAATCTCGCCGTCTGTTAAACCGATTCCATCGCCGACTCCCAACCACGAGCCCACCCACCCACCCACCTCCACATCCGCCGCCACGGCACGCGAAATACCCTCCCTCCGATCTGCTGTCGCTCTCTCTCTCTCTCTCTGTCCCCGTCCCCGACGCTTTACCTGAGAAGCTTTTCATTTAAACGGATGGAGGGACGCATTATATTCAGATTTTTTTCCCGTGGGGACTCTGGCGCAAAGGAAGCTGTCAACGGAGAAAAAAGGGACGGAGAATTGGGCGTCAGACTTCAGAAAAGACTTCGGCCTCATTCAAACCTCTTTTCTTATGTATATGTGTGTCTATGTATGTACGAGCAAAGAACATGCGGGTTAGAAAGTGAAAGGTGCATGTACTCCGTATGTGTGTATGGTAGGCCCTGGGGCAGACATGCGTTTCAACAGGTATGAAGGGAAATGATTAAAACCCTTGAACGCGGACGGAAAAAGGAATATTTTAACTGTGCGTCGCCGACATAATGTTTGCCTCTCCCTTTTCGGAACTGGAGGCAGCACGACTGATCATTGCCGCCCTTGAGCCCCCTGGCATATCGGCAACAGGCAAAGGGGAAAATTGAAGCCTTGCTTCGCTTCGCTTGGGAGAGCACAAGGAGAGCTTTTCTTTTTTATTCCACCCAGTATTAACATGCACTGCTCACGAACTTCAAACCAATGTGTTTCCGAATTGTCGCCGATTAGCAAAATATTAGATTATACTTTTCAGACTTGAAGACCAAATTTAAATTATGTTTTTACAGAAGTATCACCTTAACACTGAATTTAGCCGTTTCTTAAAATCTTTCTTACCATGGCGTAATGGCAATGAGACTTAATAGTACTCATTGCGTTCGACCGAGGAGGATATGGTGAGACTCCGAAGTGGCTGTTCAACTGACATGAAATACTATTCTGTCCAAGTGAACTAAATGGAACATATTTGGCGCTTGCTACCTAATACGTTAGCCTACCGTACGCTTGA
The DNA here is from genome assembly GCA_037158775.1 of Hetaerina titia. Classification (NCBI taxonomy): domain Eukaryota; kingdom Metazoa; phylum Arthropoda; class Insecta; order Odonata; family Calopterygidae; genus Hetaerina; species Hetaerina titia. The sequence goes on along the minus strand of CM073774.1, from coordinate 101,912,779 downwards.
TGCACGCACATACCTCAGGCTTACATAAATAATTTAGTGGTCGTCGCCAAAGGGTTAGACAGACGTCTGGGATAGCATAGCAAACTTAAAAGTCATATTACATCTTTAAATTTCACTTTCCTCCTTTATTGTTTTATTAGTTACTTTTTTGCTTTTATCCATCCATCTAATGCACGAAGTTCATCTCCCACTGCGTTAATGTTATTGCTCTATTTAATCGTCCTTTGGCATTGTGCATATTTCAGATTCACGCTCAGCATAACTTCAAATAAAGCGCTTTGAATGTATCCTTATTTTATTATTATTGCACATTACATCCTATTTTTTTGTTTTTGTTTTATAATGAAATGCAGTTGCGAGAATTTTATTTTCTAATTTGCTCCAACTATAGTTTATTTCCAAACGTGAAAATGTCCATACATTAGGTTTTAATGAATTGTTTATGTTAAAAAGCTTATTGTCTTTAATCGTTTTCATTGACACTAAAACATTGTGGACACATACCAACTCGCGATTTTTATTTAATTAATAAAAATAAATGCACGTCAGTTGTTCAGCCTGTGCTTGATCGCCTAAACATATTGATAGGTTATCGTCAAAGGAATAACAATGGAATTGCTGGAAATCGGTTGAATTGGGAATTATATTTTTTTACATTACATAGCGTAGTAACATACAAGTCTGCGCCCGCTTGAATGTGTGGCAAGGGGTGATTTCACAGCAGAATACCATAAAAAAACCATAAACACAGTTATTAAACCGAATATCTGTTTGGTAGATTTTTTCGTAGGATTTTTATGGTGTAATTTAAGTCAATTGCTTTTAGATGCCAAAATCTTGTATGATTCAGTTTCTCTTCCTTTGAGGGCATTTGTCAAAAACATGCATTTTTGGACATGGATATCGTTACGTTATTCTTCATCAGTGAAAGAGTGGTTGGAATAGATAAAGAGGTTAGGGGGAAATAATACCTCTCGGGAAACAAGCGTGGCACATTTTTTACATTAAGTGACTCAACAAAGTCGTGAGAGAGAGTTGCCGATGATGGAATTGAAGACGGTTGAATGTTGGGCATTTAATTCGTTAATAAAAGATAATTTGGGAGTATTTGACTTGAGGTTCTTCAGTACAAGAGCATTTGTGCGACCAGATGGTTTCTTTAATTTACAATATATCGTATGTATAACACAGTAATTAACCCGAATGTCGGTTTGGTAGGTGAGGTTCACCCAGTACTAGGGGGGCCAGCTCCTTTACCTGTGCCGGTTATGGTTTCCCAGGAAGATCTGGTACCCGAAAAATCACATTGCTTGGGTAGAGTGCAGGTTCCCAGAGAGTCTTGCGCGGGAATTAAACCCGGGCCCTCCGGTAATCTAACGTTCTACCTCTGGACTACCGAGACCCACACACCAGAATACATTCAACACAAGATGATATTCGACCTAGCGCGGTCAGGCAACGTTATTTCGATCTCTTATCGTTCGTGGGAGAAAATGTATCTTGAATCTTTCTTTTTATATATTATATTCATTTAGTTTTATCAATAAAAAGGAATGCGGAGAAAAATGAACCACCGTTAAAACACTAATTAGAAATAAATGTAGACTTTTGAAGAAAGTATTCGATTCAGTTGGCGTAGATCTCTTGGATATGGAGCGTCCTACACAAGGGCCCAGGCATTGGTCCAGGCGGCCCTTATGGAGGCTCACAGAAAAATCCAAGGTGCGTGATTTTAGGGCTCTGAGCACTCTTTGGCAAACCGCAGACCGCACGGAACTGCCACCACAGATTTATGTGTGAATTTTACACGCCTCGAGGCTTAATGTGAGGGGAAACTCCACGCTCGCCTATCAAACCATCCAACCAACCATTGCTTTCATTACTTTGCCATAACAGTGAACAAGGTTTACATTTAAAAAATCAAAACAAGACGTTAATCTTAAACTTAAAACCGTCGGTATTTTCTCGGAATGTTAAACGTTAGTATTTAAAGGAAGTATGTAAAAATGAAAGGAAAATTTCGTTAAGAAAACCAAAAGCTCGACCGAGAAAGATTATTGAATTGAAATGTCATATACTACCAGAGTAGAGAAGGAAGGTTTGTTGGGATAAATCCTAAGGAGGCAGGAAAAATGGATTAAGGGGTTATTGACCGGCATTGAGATGTTGAAGACTGTAATAGAGGGGAGAATGTTAGGCAAACGATGAAAACGCAGGAATAGGGTAGCGATATTGGACGGGAGGAAGGGAGGAGGGCCTAGTGTAATGTTGGATGACGGTGTGTTTTGTTAAAAAAGACAAGGTAATATTCCCTTCACCATTTGGTAACTTGTGTCCTTCCAAAACCTGCCTTATCCGACAGGTTCCTGATTGTAATAATTCCCCTGACGAATGATTTCACCGGCAGAGAAAGAATTGAAGAAAAGCGAATAAGTGCGATTCGAGTGTAGTGAATATATATATATATATATATATATATATATATATATATCCATTCCCTAGGGGGGAATGTGCCGTCGTTGTAGAACTTTCTCCGCTTCCCACCTTAACCTTGGAAAATGCCACGCTGAAATCCATTGCGATCTCCGCAAATAAAACGCCCCTCAGCTTACGCGAACGAGTTAAGGGCAAAAAAGGCGTGGGTTTGTAGGCACCAGCTAGAGGAAAATATTGTCGCGACAGCCTTGTTATTAATAATAACCCGTGGGGTTCGAGGGCGGGAAGGGGGGGGCCGTTTGATGCGCTTCGCTGCGCGCCTGTGGCGTCGTCGTAGTAGCTAAACAAAAGAAGATAGCGCAGCGCGCAGACACGGACCGAGGGGAGGGTGGAGCGGGAGGGCGAGGAGGGACTAGGAGTGGGTTGGCTAGCTCCGCTCTTTCCCAGTGTTTGTGCCCGCGAGGGTGGGGAGGGTTGGGGGCGGGGGTGGGAGGGGATGTTGGGGAGCCACAAAGGCCCAGGGTTTAGGGAGGGAAGACGGGGGAGAGAGAAGGAGAAGGGGTGGGTTAGAGGTTAGTCCTGGAATGATACGAATGAGTCTGAACACGCGAAAAATGTGGAAAAGAAGAAAAGGGAAGTTTTTGGGGAGTGGGTCTTTTTATATATATATCCCAGGCGCTCGTGCAAGAGAGGGTTGGGGGAGGGTAGTTCCTTTTCCCCCCATCACCCCCTCCCCCCTTGTGTTCCATCGCTCTTTTTATTGTTTTGTGCGGGGGGGTGGTGAAGGAGGGGACGATGGTGGGGCGTGGTGGTTTTATTTTTTCGTTCCGGGGATCGGAATGGCAGGAGGGTGGGTGCATGAGGGGGTGGAGGGGGTGGGTGGGGGGGAGGCAGGCGGACGAGCAGACGACGGACGGATGTGAGGGCGGCTGGAAATCCGTGCGTTGTGTCTTTTCAGCGTTTGGCACCGCGATCCAATCGGATCTCATCCCCTCCCCCCCTCTCTCCCACCCCCTCTCTCTCTCTCTCTCCCTTTGATGACCTGACTGCGCGGAATGTCATGTGGGAGGTTCCCGTGGGGAGGGTCGGGGACCGGGAGGCGGCGGCCGGGGAAGTTGGCCAGGGGAGGGTGGTCCCGGGCAGTGGAGGAAGGGGCGCGTGATGATCTGAAGGATGCCGGGAGTTCCGCTCCTCTTCTTTTCTTTTGTCTAGCGCCGGCCCTGGTGATAATTCACATTGACGTGTGACGTTGGAGATGAATAAATCCGCACTCTTGAGATGGGTTTAGTTTTTAGTCAGTCTGGTACAAAGGGTACTAATTATTTTGTGATTTGTTCTTGTAATGTTTCCCTAAGTCTCGTGTAATTGGTTTTTATCGGCATAAATTGTTTACGTAAAATTTTCCTGCACTTTTTTCTTGAGCTTCATTATTCAGGTCTATGTTTGAAATGATTTCTGGATTTTATGCGTTTTTATGCGTTTGCATAGTATAACGTATTTTGCGTAGTATTTAACGTAATTTTGGCGTAGAAATATGTAGAATACGATCGGTTTGAAACATAATGAAACAAAATTTAAAACGAGTCTTCAAAAAGCAGGTTTTTGGACCATGTATTTTCTATTTTGCCACGAAAACTGCATAACAATATAAAAATAGTCTTTTTAATTAATTCCACTTAAAAGGAAACTCATATTCCAAGCCTAACAATGCATTAACTGTGCTAAGCGACTAATATATTCAATCATAGATGGAAAATTTTAGTCGCTTATCATGTCAAACTATGATCTTCTGAAGCTACGCAAATTATCTACGTACTTTCCAAAATTACGCTCTTTTCCTGCTCTGCGACCTGCCGAAATCATTATTAAGCATTTAAAAATATGTAATAGGAAAAAAAGTTAACCTTTCAAAATCTAAGCTACCTTATTGTGCTTAAGGATGGGGTTCTTTACTGATTGTACCCTTTTATGGCTTTTATATTGCGGAGTACTTGTAAGCAACAAAGAAGCAGACGACCCTTTTTAAACATTTATCTAACATTTCGTGTTCCTATTAAATTGCTATTTCACCTGAGGTAAATCTGATGACTTCAGCATTTAAGCGATGAAAAGGAAAATTGTCGTAAATATTTTTTAGGCAGTCTCATTTATTAAGGATGAAAATGATTACCTCTCTGCCACTGACTCTCTGTCACTTAGCCTTCTTATTGCAGATTAGTTTCAAATAAAAGGAAGCTTGAGCTCTGCAAAAACCTATCTAGTATTATCTATTTTCAAGTTCCTATTAATGGGAATGAAATTATGGAAATTATTTCATTCAACAACTTATCATTAATCTTTAAAATTGATGTTTCTAAAAACAATTTAAACATAAAAATAAAAAGCTCATACTTGAAGTTATTGATTACATTCTACAGTTTGACGCCTGTCATTCTCGTACCATAGCTATTTTAAAAATATATTTAATAATGTTTTCAAAAATCTAATCAGCACTAAACGGTATAAATTTGCGGGAAAATATTTAAAACGTAAATGATTGGTTTTAATTCTTAGTAACTTCTTTAGATTACTGAGAATACACATTACCAAAACCTTCATTTACAATATTCTTGTGTAATTTTGATTTCAGTAACTGACAAACTAAGCCCATAATATCCAGAGTAAAACGTCTTATGTTGTGGAAACGTCTTTGTGAGAAATCAGTTCTAAATAAATATTCTACCTGATTGGCTATCTATTGTCGAGTGAAATATTTAGAGACATTAATTTTTAATTTCCTAATGCCACTTATTAGTACGTCTGCCAAAAAAATACGCAAACTGGTGCAATCTGGCGGCCATGACGCGGACTACGAGTTGCCTGAGACACAATGAGCCGTCTGTGCTTGGCGGATCGTCGAGCTGTGCGTATTGCGCCGGCTATGTTAGTTTCAGTTGTCCTAATTTTTACTGTTCTTCGAAAATGGAAATTGACGAAATCACGGAGCAACGAATCAACATCAAGTTTTCTGATGAAGTGCGGTAAAAGTTATCAAGAAATTAGCGAAATGTTGACAGCTGTCGACGGTGATAGTGCTCTGAAGAAAACTTCCGTTTTCAAGCGGATTAAGCGATTTAAAGATGGCCTTCAGGACGCCACGGATTACGCAGGGACGACCTTCAACCACCTCTGTTGACGACAACATTGATCGTGTGCGGTCCCTTGTCCTTACCGACCGTCGAAAAACTGTCCGAATGATAGCCGATGAACTGAAATTACGAAAATCGACAGTGCACACTATTTTAATCAAATTTGACTCAACGCGATGGATGGATCCTTCACCGTGACAATGCACTTGCACATTCAGCATTCATTGTTCGCCAGTTTATGGCCAAAAATTCAGTCACCATTCTTGTTCATAATATCCCGCTCCCTGCGAATTTTTCCTATTTCCAAAATGCTAAAATGTAATGAGGGGACGTCACTGGGAAGATGTGAACTCAATAAAGCAAGAAACGACGAGAAAACTAAAAAGCCAAACTGCCGAGGACTTCCAAGGGTGCTTTAAACAGTGGAAAAGAAGATGGAATAAGTGCATAGCAACGAATGGAGCGTACTTTGAAGGGGGTGAAAATTGATGTAGACTAAATTTTGCAAAATACAGTTTTAATGGCCTTAGTTCGCGTATTTATTGGGCTGGGAAATGTAGTTGTTGGGCAAGTTAATAATGCGTGAAAAATTGATTATTTAGTCGTGCATTTCCGAAACCCCCCTAATGTAAGTACTCGCTCGCTGAAAAGGGTATGGAAGTAGGTGTTCAACGAGGTGTCCAACGAGGCAGGGCGTTCAAAAGCAGCCGACTTCCTTGTCCTTGTCGAGTGTGTTATGAGTTCCACATCCGATGGCAGCGCCGTGACTCGTTTAGGCGAAACGTAAGACTCGGGGAGCGTGGAAAGAGATGTATGACTCGCCTCGTCGCGCGGGAGCCGTCCCAGCTGTCTGATTATTCACGTCGACTGGTAAAAACCCCATTAGAAACCTTTTAAGAAAAAAGCCGGGATCAACGATGCCGGTGGAAATGCACTGCTGACTCTCGCTCGACAGTGTCGGGCTCGCCAGATTTAGAGAGAGGATGTTAAAGAGTTTACGAGCGGTGGAGTGTCGGGGGTGGAGGTGAAATATTTGGCCCCGAGAGCATGTGGGCGGGCGGGGGTCAAAGGGCCGTGAAGGTTCCGGATCTTTTTAGTTATTTCCTCCCTTCGTGGAGCAGGGGGGAGGGGCGGAAGGGTTGGGGAAGGGGGGGAGGAGAGCAAGTATCTAGGGAAGACGCCGGAGAGGGTTGTCTTTGGAGGGCTACGCGGCGGAGGGGATGAAGTGGGACTACAAAAGGAGGAGAAGGAGGGGGTGGAGGAGTCATCGCTCCAAGGGAGCGACGGTAATAGAATTAGACGGAGAGGAGGACACCGCGAGGCGTGCGACGCAGAATTCCTCCTCTTGCCGACTTTCCAAATCCGCTCAGAGATCTATCGGGGTGAATAGAGCGGCCTTCGGATGCTTGGCGCCCTCCCTCGAGGAAATCGCGCGCACACTCACGCACACAAAAACATGCGCACCTTTTCCTTTCAAAGTAAGCGCACTCAAACGGAGCCTTATTTTAGATTACGGTTTAGAAGAATGATGACTCTTTCGCTTCTTCCTCCCGTACTGTACTCCCATGTTTCTTCTGAATAGAGGACACGTCCGTGCATTGTTTGTCCCAGGCTTGTTGTTCTATTTCTTGGATTTGTGGCACTCTTTGTCTTGGAAGTTCCTTTGGTCACGTTCTCGTATCATGAATGGCCATTCGGTCCAATTATTTCCCCTCCCCCCTCAACAACGTTAACTCTTTTGGGATTCGACTGCAACACATTCTTCAAATGACCTGATCAGCGAAGAGCCCTTCTTTCACCACCATCTCTTGCTATGCGCAGCTAATCAGCATTTTTCCATGCACCAGTGGTTTTTCACTCCATCCCTCTTGTTTTTAGTCCCTCCAAAGGCTACTCGCGTACTTCTAACCAAATGAATTTACACGTAAAAAAATATAAACACAGTAATCGACCCGAAGGTCGGTTTGGTAGGTGATACTAAGCCCAGCGACGTGTTAAATTCACACATCAGGGTAGGAGGGCCAGTTCCTTTCCCTGTGCCGCTTATGGTTTTCCAGGAAGATCTGGTAACCAAAAAATTACATAGCTTGGGTGGAGCTGCAGGTGCCCAGAGTACCTTGCCCGGGAGTCGAACCCGGACCCTCCGGTCAATAGTCCAATGCTCTACCCCCTGGGCAAGCGCGACCCTGAATTTGCATGTATTAATGATAAAGTCAACGTCAAATATTCACATGCCTTTGAAATCCACAGAATACTGCTATTTAGTCTTATAGTTAGTACGGGAGAGAGGTTCAGGGAAATAGGTCTACAGTTAATTCACTCAAAAATTATATTAGCGTAAGAGTATTCAGCAGTTTAGATAAAGCTGAATTATTAAATTCCTTCTTTCAAAGCGTCTTCGCCAATGATCATCGAATGTCTCCGGTAAATTACCAAAGCGTGCCGGTCAACCAATGTCCAAAATGAAAATCCCATACTATGGACTAGAGTCTTTGCTGAAAAATATTAATCTTAATAAATCCACCGGGCCCGATGAAACACCCGCTTGTATATTTAAGGAACTAGCTTCAACTATTGCACCGTTTCTAGAAATCGTCTTTAAGAAATCGCTAGTAGGTGACAAGGTTCATAGTGGCAGGAAAACGGTTAATGTAACACCAATATTTAATTGGAAATAAAAAAATAGTACCCACATGACGGTTTTATTCACATTGATATAAATTTAGAACTTAAGGATAATAATTTAGAATTTTTCGACGATGCTGATCTTTTAATTTCTATATTTTTATTAAGATTGCTTTGATTGAAAAATTTAAAAGTAACGAAGAGTTGGGACACGATGTATTTTTTGAATTTGTAGTACCCTGCAAGCCACCGCAAGGGTGTGTAGCATGGGGTGAATGCACACCAGACTAATTAAGGTGAGCGAAGGAATAGATGATAGTCATGTTGGGGACTACGGTTTTGGAACAAGGAATGGCCGCGGGGAGAAAGCAAGATGGTTGCGGCTAGACCATAGTCATGACGAATACTTATTCAAGCACCACAAAACAGAAGGTGTGCATGGGATATACCCGAGGATTTATAAAGCCACAACTCTGCAGCAGCAGAAATTGCATAAATGTGCTCAATATTACATCATACGTACGCACAGCATCTGAGTGAGCAGGGCAACAAGGAGCGAGTTCTTTTCTAAACGTTCGTCACTAGGTCAGATCACCGCAAGTGACCTGTAGAGAATCAGACGGAATCAAATCTATTGCAAGGCTTCTATCCGCAACGCACCTGGCAGCTTTATTATACACAAATTTGATTGTTGTACAACTTTTACACTTTTTCCCTTCATGAAAAATGAAATAGTTGATTTCATTAAAAATTGAATTGTTTTGCCCAAAGATTTCTATTCAACAACACGCGAAACCCTTAACGTATGTAATATTACTCAAAACTTGAACGGTAAACTTTGTAATAGAATTGAATAACAGAAGCATTTTAGTGTCTCCTATCATAATTTTCCGACCGCTTTCACCGATGCTCCCATTAAAATTGCTCACAGAGGACCTTTTTCCAGTTTCGCCGAGAGGTGTAATTATGCGACAAAGCGGAGCATACCGTGAAAGGTATTTCATGGAAGTAAAACAAGAGGCTTTGTTATTAAATAAAGAAATTTATGACTTTCATAAAGCGATGCTTAAGGAGAGTTTTTCATCTTCCGAAGCTTTCATATTACTCTTGTCCCTGGGATGCCAATAAACCACTTTTTTGTCTTTTCATCAGGTTCCCTGGAGTCTTGTCCATGAGTTTAAATCAGGAACTTCAGGCTATTGTTTTAAAGTTGCCCTAATAAGTGAAAACTGGGGCACATTGACTTCTTTACGAGTTAATGTATATATATATATATATATATATATATATATATATATATATATATATATATATATGTATATTATTAGGTAATCTACCGGTTACGGTAGGTTTTTGAATGAGCACAACTATCAAATAAATATTTTTTAACTCCAAACAAAACCCAATCCACCAACCTACTCTACATCAGGTCCCTCTTCATCTCTGTGTACTCCCTTCGTCCCGTCCAACATCCCTATTCCCTGTTCCTGCCCTTTCCTCGTTTGCCTAACATTCTCCCTCTATTATCTTCTTCAACATTCCACTACCGCTCAATGATGAAGAAGGTAATAGAGGGGAGAAGGTTAGGCAAACGGGGAAAGGGCAGGAACATATTATATATAGATGATACGGGGAAGAGCGGAGAGAACATGTGCAGGAGAAGGGTGTGGGGAGGACAGGTAAGGGACCAATAGGAAGGGGACAAGGTGGGGTAGGGGAAATGTAGGCAGCATTGGATGAAATCAGTAGGCTTGGTTCAGCCCGGGGGGTTTAAAAGACTGGACCACCCAGATATGTGCCATCTCGCGGATTCTCACCTCTATGCTACTAGCGGAATTGGGAAGGGTTTCAATCTATATATAAAATATATATATATATATATATATATATATATATATATATATATATATAAAGACAGTGTATACTTCCAAGTATACACTGTCTTGATACAATATACTTAAATACAATGTCAGTGTTTACTTTTCGTTTCTCAAAAATGGCCCTGAAATTAGAGCCGTAAAGTATTTAACAACACTTTTTGAACACATGTAATACGATAGTAGTAGAACCCTATCAATTCGTGACATATTTAATATTCTTAAATTGGCGCAAATCTCGAACGCTTCGATTTTTTAGAACATTTTTTTCCTTTAGTGTCCACGCCATGCAAAATTATGCGGAGAATAAAAAATGGTAGAAATCCAATATATAAGGAATAGATAACCATATTTCAGTTGGAATATTTCCCATCCTCTGTAGGAGAATCCTTGAATGCTCTATTCTATGTACAAATCCCGGATTTCGTTGACGCAGCAGCCAAGGTATTCATAAAGTGAGGCGTATACTCGTCCCAAATCCGTTCCCAGCACCCACATGTTTACTACTATTTGTCAGTGGCGGTTTGATGATCTTCCCTGCTTGCGTCTAATAAGAAAGTGCCGTCGGCATAGCTCAAATTATTTATGATTACCCCACTGATCATAGTAACTACTGCTCTTCGCCTGTCCCAGTGCCTAGGATTCCTGGTCTAGTTACTGGGATCGAATTGCCAGTATTCGCGTAGGTACCATAGTTTCCAACCACCGCGCCATGGACAATAATAAGAGGGAAAGGAGGTGAAAGGGCTGCCCGAGTCACCCCTTTCCTTCTTCATTGCAAACACATGGTGCCGTATTACATCATATGGTGAAGGGGTGCCTGCTCTCGCTTAATCCTCAGTTGTTATTCATACAGGGCGGCACCCAAAAGTGGTAGGACTCATTTTTTTTACAAGAATTTTATTGACGATATACTTACATCGACTTAATAATCTTCAAATTATGCTCCTTCAGCTGCAACACACTTAGTATCACGTTGCTCCCATTCCCCGTACGCCCGCTGGAAATTTTATTTGGGAATGCCGTTGATGACCCTCGTCGAAGCCTCTTGAACGGCCTTTATCGAGTTAAAACTGCGTCCCTTGAGCTGTCTTTTCATCAGGGAAAAGAAGAAAAAGTCCGGTGGTGCCAGATCGGAATAATAGGGCGGGTGCGGCAACGTGGCAACGCCGTATTTGGCCAGGAGCTGTCTGACGACGAGCGCGCCATGGCGCGAATTTTCGGCACCATCTTGGCGCACACCTTGCGCTTGGACAAATCCTGTGAAATAATGCGTTGGAAGTTGGATGCAGACAGACCCAACTGGTCTGCAATTTCTTCACTGGTTAAGCGTCGGTCTGTGTTCAGCAGTGTCCTCACTCTGTCCACATTCGTGTCGGTTCTTACCGTCGACGGCCGTCTCTTTAAACAACTCGTGCCACTGTGGAACGGCTTAAAGCAGTGTCCCCATAAGCCTGCTTGATCATATCGAGGGTCTCAGTTGCGGTCTTCCCGAGTTTCGCAAAAAACTTCACGGAATAACGTTGCTCTAAATTCAGATTCATTTTGTTTTTCGACGCGGACAAAAAACTTGCTTCACTAAAAACGGTGTCCTCACTCAACGACAGCCCGCAGGCGACTGAGGTTGGTGTCGGTCTGTTGCTAAGAGCCCCCTCCACCTTACCCTGCCAGGCAGACCCCCTCCACCGCTTCGCCAGAGAAAATCAGTTTTACCACTTTTGGGTGTGACCCTGTATTTAACTTATTTTACATTTTAGACAATAATAAATAAAAACTTTCATTTTGTTATCATTAAACAAACTATCATTCCAAGGATATGATATTATATAAGGCTCAAAAGGAAATTCAGAGCAATTGAGCGGTTGCATTTACAGTTGGGCAAAGATAATATTATAGTACACCAGTCAAGTTTAGAGCAATTGCACTATGCTTAAAATAACCAAGTAGCAGTGGGACAATTATATGAAAAGACAAATTCAGGACTATTTTGCAAGATATTTACAGCCAGACAGTAATTTTATAATAGACATTTAATAACAGTTTATTAATTTGATACTGTTAAGTAATATTAAGAACATTATGTTATTATTTTATGGTTACATAAATGCCAAACTTAGGATAGTTAAACAAAATACACGTCGGGATGAAGAAAATAAGTAAATTATTTTAAGATAATAGCGCCAGTTTACAAAATTGTACAGAAGTGTTTGGTTGTATTTTAGACAGAATAATGTCCCGCATATCTTCCTTTTTCTCTGTCATGCTGTGCCAAATTTTGAGCCTTAATAATAATTCAAATTTTATGTGTTTTTCTATCCTGTGCTTGGCTTAGTCTGCGATCGAGCGTGGTTCACATAATTCGTTTTGTGTTTTCTTAATTTTGTTGATATTTTCGCGCCACGGACAGTCGCACCTGCCCTGTCTCGGTGTCACTCACGAGCAGATCGGGGGACAGGCCTCCCTCCCCCGTTACCCCCCGCCCCCAACCCCACTCCCGCCTCCGCCTTCCAACCCCGCGCACGTCACTCGTCAATCTCGGGGAACGCGCGTGAAGTGCGTCCAAATCCGGTCGTCATGGCAACCCTCTTGCACCCGCCCCACACCTCACCCTCCTCCCCGCCGGGGCAGGCGGGCGAGTGGGAGCTTTAATTTCCGGCGGCGAAAGGGAATCCGCGTGCCGGAGGGAAAGTTCGGGGGAGAGGCTGTGGGAGATGGGCGGTCCCACCCCTCGCTTCCTCACCTCTCCCTCCCTCGAGGTTGAACTGGCTGAGGACGGGGCTCGTAGGGCCAGAGGACCCTTCCCACCCAAGCGAACCTCTTCCCTAAGGGGCCCAACCGTTCGGGTTGGACCTGCCTACCTCCTTCCTTCCTTCGGGGAAGGGAGTCCTTCGCTCGGGCGGCCCCGAAGGGCGTCGTCGCGTTCGCCTGCAGAGGGTGTCGAAGGGTGGATAGGTTTTACAGATCGGAGGGGGCGGCGGCGGCGAAATTTATTGGGTGAAGATCTGATAAGGGGACTGGCAGAATGTCAACGTGTGCCAGAATTGGTGGACTTTGGAGAGACTTTTGGCTCATTGGAATCCGTTTACACAGATAGGGAGTTCACTTTTCGGCAGTGAGATATATCTTTCGGCTCCGGCAGAGGAGATGGGACTGGAGGTGTTTGGTTTTTGGAAGTATGACGACGCAGTTGTGGGATGGAGATAAAAAAGGATAAATGTAGCAACTGACGACGAAGAACGCCTTAAAAAAGAGTGGCAGAAAAGAGGTCTCACAAATCAAAGATTTTGACGAGGGAAGGAAAATCATTCGGTTGCATTTTGAGTAGCAAAAGCCTACTATGGAGTCCCTTCTACCACCTAACCTCTAAGACCACTAGGGACCATAAAGTAAGGATGATTGCAAGGGCAGAGGAGAAGATGAAATACTATGAGTCGAGGATGGAATGATTTATCCCAAGAAACCTCGAAAGAATGAAAATTCCGACAGACTTTAAAATACGAGCATACACGTAGTAAGTGGAGCTTTTGCGGGTAATTCTATTGCTGCAAAATAATCACCCCATTGCTTCTTCTTGAATCTAATTATTAGAGAAGGTTCTTCGCCGCCCCCCTTTGGGCAATTTCGCACCGCAAATAAAATATTATACAAATACATTGAAATAAAAATTCGCCTACATCCCTTCGTTATTTCTTTCAGAATAATTCACACACATGGGTTACGCTTAATTGATACCGTCGTTAACTTTCAAAAAGTGCTTATCCCACTTTTTGACACTCGTTTCCATTGCATTTTAAGCCCATGTGTACTGTTCTTTCAATTGAACAATTCATGCCCCAGGAACGTATGGAACTGATTCTAAGGACATCTGTTTGATGATAAATGTACATGTTTACATTCCACATTTGCGTAAATGATTTCGGAGGAATGGCTAAGAAATGGAGGAAACTTTCAGTTTACTCGTTTAATTTGAAAGATGATGAACTACGGATTGGATTATTTCGTTTTTGAATTGTGCTTCTTAGAAACCCACTTCATTAGCGAGACGTGTAATTAATGGTCGTTATGAAGTTAAATAATTCAATGACCCATTCTATGTAAATTCCTTGCGAGATTATTCAAATAAAATTATCCGTTGTAAAGCTAAAACATTTGACAGAATATTATCTGCATTCTTGTTTTTTTAGTACCCTGCAAGCCAGGGTGTGTGAGATGGGGTGGTTACAAGTCAGGGGATGCATGTTCAAAGAAGTAATTGTTTTCCTTGAAATTTTTACTACCTGAAAACATCTTACCCCCTCATTGCGTCCCCGGATGAAGATGAAATCCCACCGAGACGAATTAGAGTTTTAATCGCCACGTCCCTAAGTTTGCGTAATCGGGGTTCGCATTTGGCCATTTTCGTGGACTAATGCCTCCCTCTTCTTCATCTGCAACATTTCGACGTGTGGTGCGAGTTCAGAGGAGGAGCATTTGTTGGAGGAAAGTTGGCGCCAGGTGTTGCGGCCGTGGACCCTCCCTGAATGCGAGGAGGGATTGATTGCGTCTCTGCTCCTTCGTCCGTCGACAAGCGGGCGCGGGGCGACAGAAATGTGGCGATGGGATGATTTGTGTCAGAGGAGGGGGAGAAGAAGTAATATCCCGGATTCATGCTTCCAGCAAGTGGTCCAGCATTCATCCTCCCCTTCTATTCAATGCTGGGCCCTGAATATCAATCGTAATATACGTATCCTATATGTAGTGGCATCCTAGTGGAATCGTGTTTGCAAGGAGAAAAATTCCATTTGCAATTGCAAAATCTTTTTATTGAAAAAAATATTTATTTATTGAAAGCGTAAAATTGTTATTAAATTTTATTTTTAGGTGTATCTACAAACTAAATCAATGCAGAAAGAGTTGGGAAATTGACTGGAATAGCGTTTAAGTGAAAGAGCACTGGCGATGTATATGGCTGCGTAGATTTTCGCGGCGGTGGCTTGAAGAATTCTGCATATTCGGGTTTTCACCGCGTTGTTGTTTGAAGCCGACAACAGTTTCGCCGAAGTTTCATCCGGCGTCTTCAGGTCGAAGATCATCTTCGATCTGAAGACGCCGGATGCAACTTCGCCGAAACTGTTGTCGGCTTCAAACAACAACGCGGTGAAAACCCGAATATGCAGAATTCTTCGAGCACTAGCGATAACGGATATTTCGGCCTTGGTCCCTTCTAGTCACTGCCCACCCCGATTACACCTCCCCCACCCTCACTCCTGCCGTCAGCTTCCCCAGAAAAAAACATTTGAGGACGTAGGCTTCCCTTCTACTTTTATTATTGGCACTGCTTTCATAAACTTGATCCAATCCTGTTTGTAAAAAAATCTCTCCGCGCTCACGAATACGTACCCAGGTGTACTCCTTATTCTTCAGAGTTAATATTTATCATCATTGTAATGAGGTGCTCATAAGTTCTTAATTCCTACCGAATTCCTATCTCCACCAAGTGTTTTTCCCGTACGAAATCATCTCCTATTAATTTATTTTCCGTGTATGAATTCTTATCGTCTACGCACAATGACGATTTATTCTTTTCTATTCTGCGATGATTATCTAATTTTGTGTTTTACTTGCGATACAGATGTGGAGTTCATAATATTACTCACATTTCATTCTTCGGAACTCGGATATATTTAATATTTACTTGCCTTGTAGACTAATATGAGTGAGTTCATTCGATTCCTACGGTCAAAATTTCCTTCTAGTCAGTTGGAAAACCTAATTTTTAATTATTTCGGCATTACTCTTCACATCAGAAAGTTTTGCATCATATACTCCTCATAGAACTTTACAAAGCGTTCATTGTTCCTTTTTTTCGTATTCACGTGGCCTTAAATTTTATTTTCTCCTCTTAAATCCGCACGTATGTTTCACCACGGAGCAAATAAAACTTAATCCGTAGCCAACGCGAGAACTCTAACCCAAATGGTGTGACAGGTATTCAAGGTCCAACCTCTGTGGTAGCAGGGACTGTGGTTTGCTGGATGTATGCATCAGGGTGGAGGTATTTGTCCTTTCCCTTTACCTCATCGATTTTCAAGGAAACTCATTCACGAGATACGTGTCACCCAAGCTGGGGATGCCGAGGGACATCATTACGACTTGAACTCGGTTTCTTCAGTGAGAGCCTCTAAGCTACCTCACCTAGACTTGAGCGTGTAGCAAAATCGGTAAAAAAGTTATTCTTAGTTGTTGCACTTTGTTTGACGACCAGAGTAACGCAGTAAAAGTTGTCAACTTAACCTACAGGCATATTTCCCATTTTATGAAGAAATGGAAACTTAAATGTCCAAAAAAGAAGTGGGACGACTTTAATGAGGGTTAAATTTCAGTCCAATTTCATCTTAAAGAATCTTAGATCGGAGAAAAAAGTGGAAATTAAAAATAAGAATGTGTAAGTGAATACTTTTATGTGAATGCCTGGCGTGAGAAAATCCATCTCTAAGACTAATCTTTTACATTTTCTATTTATTTAGTGCCTTTGTAAAATGTGTCATATTTCACAAAATACTAGACACGTGGCAAAATGAATTAAAGTAAACATTCCCTTTCTAAGAATTCAGTATAAGTATTCGTATTAATATTCATTCAAAGAGAGTGGCTCATTTTCGTCCTTCATTCTCAATCCCACTCCATCCGTCATTCTAGCAGAAAATATAGATTGAAACTTTTACTGATAACAAGCATTTTTTTATGGTGGTACCCTCATACTGTCAATTATCTTTGAATAACTTAAATTGTGCTCGTCGGTACGAGCTCTATGTCATTTTGTGGCGTCGGAGAGTTTAAATTTGTAACTCGTAATTGAATGCACGGCTGTGCCGACGATTTGGTCGTGTTGAATGGCTAATGAATCACATAAAATGCAAATTAGTCATTACTTTTTTAAAAGTTAAAAATTATTTTTCTGGGATCGGAAACTTTACCCCAATGGGTTTTGCCTATCGCAGTCACTGGATTTTATTTAATAATGAGGTTTCGCCTATTCTGAGTTGTAAAGAAATAGTATACGTAACTACTAAACATGATACAGAGCAAAACAGTTCTAACTGAATCGATATTTAGATAGATTTTAGTATCCTGCAAGCCAGGGTGTGGCAGGGGGTGAACACACGCAAGACTAATTTTTGATCTGAATATTTTTACCCCTACTGCGGTCGAACAATGTAATTCTGATCCCTTATGGTTCGTGGAAAAGGTGACATCTTAAATCTATCTGTTCCACACTTAATTTTTCCAATTTATTGGCATGATCACCCTACCCTGGTAAGAAGGGGGTAATAATACATTTGCAACATTCCTGCTAAAGAGACGTCCTTCCAATTTATGCAAGAGCCTCTATATGTAATTTAACCTTCGCTCCGTGAGTGATTCTCAGCCTAGCTGATCTAATATTTTTGATACCCTACTAAGTTTATCATATCAACGTTTTGCAAATAAAACTCATGTACGCTGCACGCGACCCAATTCGGCAATCAATCCAACTGCGTGATGATCCCATATACTTGCAGCATATTCTAAATGAGGCCTAATCAACGACAGATAACGTTTCCCTTTGACCTTTTCGTCACAGTCACCCAGTACTACCTGTATTCTAATTAATCCTATTTTTGTAAGCTTGTCCACATATTCTCTGTATGTGTTTTACACAGGAGAGGTCATGAGTATTCATTTCATTTCGGTGTCCCCGATGCAGTAGGCGTTCGGGAGGGAATTGCTCTTTTTCCAAAAATTATTCACTGCGCATTTTTTTTCGGTTTAATTTTAATTTTCATGTGTCGCACCACCGTTGTATAACATTTAGATCATCAAAAGGTTAAATCATCAGCGATCGATGATAAAGGGTCATCATTACCGATCTTTCTATTTAATATTTCGTTAATGATGATAGAATAATTGTGATACATATATTTTAGGATGAATTTTGTAAATGCTAGGAACAATTGAATTGATTCATAATGGTAATACTTTAATAGGCTGAAGCAGAGGTTTATTAATTTAACTATTTTTTCAATGCTTTTTACCTAAATGATTTTTTATGCGCCTATACGTTGTCATAACAGTATTGGTGGTCGTGTATAAAACTTCATCACTTTGATTCGGTAATGGAACATCTCCTGTTAATATTTTTTCGAGTTGCTCACCTACGTTTAGTTTTTTATCATAAATATTACCTTTGTTTTCCATTGCTCCTTTAGCTTTACAGAGACGTTAGTAGAACACCCTTGCGCATTCGTATAACGTCATTTTTTCTTACGGACCTTTCCATTGAATCCCATAAAACTGGAGTTACTTTCTCGTCAGCGGATCAAATCATAGCAGATTTTTGCCGCCATTCATAGGAACCACGGCCGCTGGTAATGCCTGTGGCGTTATGTTTGTCGGCCAATAAGGCCCGTGGATTCGGATCTGCAGCCTGAGCTCCCCTCTCCAACACACTGTATGTATTCCAAATGAAAGAATTGCGGAGCGGGTCGAATGGCGTGGGGCTAGCGTGCGGACGTTCTTGCAGACTTCGGTTCGCCTTTCCGCGCTCCCCACCGGGACTGCCAGCGGCGGGCTTTCAGAAAGAGCACCACAGTCCTTCTTTTTCCTCTCTCTCCTCTCATTACTCCGGCGAAATCCAATTTCTTTTCCTCTCCCTCCGCGCTTCCCGAAGTGCACGAACACACACGCACGCACAGACAAGCAGCGGCCCGCCGTCCCTCCTAGCCGGCCGCCGTTCCAATCATCCAAATGGGCTCTAATAATAATAATAAGGATTTGCATTCTCTTGGCGTCCCGCAGGGAGGGGAGGAGGGGACGCCGGGGAGGGCTTGCGAGGAAGGAGTGTGGGACCGGTCGAGGGAGGCGGGCCGCACCGAGGGCGACCCCGCGGCCGCACGCGCATCTACCGCCCCCCTCAGCCCCCTTCGCTTTGGGGAGTGCACTTCAATGGAATTGCACCGGAACCTAGGGTATGGGGTCTCTTCTCTTGCCAGAGAGGATCGTGAGAAGTTTGCTGGTTTCGCCTAGAATTTTTTCGGCTAAAAGTTCTCGCCTGCTAATCCAAGAGTCGCGAGTTCGATTCCTGCCGAGATGAGTTCTTTCCATCCAGGGGTTGTTTGCTTCATATTATTTTAAATGTTTATAATGCAACGTTATAGTTTGAATTTTGCCGTTTTATCATTCTTAGAAATGAAAAAATAATAACTTTGTGATTCCACATAAAATTTATTTCGATACGACCCGGGTTTCGACGTTCAACGTCATATTCACGTCACCTGAGGATGACGTTGTACTTCACCAGGAGATGACGTTGTACCTCACCTGGAGATGACGTTGAACGTCGAGACCCGGGTCGTATCGAAATAAATTTTTTGTGGAATCACAAAGTTACCATTTTTTCATTTCCAATATGAATGGATTCCATAAAGTTACGCCAGAAACCATTAATTATATCTGTTGCCTCATTCGTTGTTGGACGACAAAAGATATATCATAACTGGTCTAATGATCTACCGTGGTCAGATTAGATTACGTTCCCTCCAAAAACATATTGCCCATTGCATAATCTTTCTCTTCAGGTAAACTCTTGATTTTCCTGTATAAATGTCGTCTTTACTCCTTTATACTTTCTGTCAGCCTACATAATAGTATTAAATTTCTCTCCCTCCTCACTTGAGTAATAGACTACCTCTTCAAGAAACTGCGGGAGATGCCGCAACAGTAACTATTAACGGAGTCATCCGCTATGTGTGTATTACAAAGCAACAAATAAGTGTTTGAAATTGGGTTTAACCTCGTGGACTGTGGCGCCTCGCGCACGACTACGAATGCCTGTGACATTGTATGTACGGTATTTCGTCACAACATCTTGTTCCTTTAAAGCCCTCAAAATTTCAGAGTGTAAGAGGACGTCTCGGTAGCTTAAATGGTTAAAGTACTCGGCCGGATATCGAGGGATCCGGGTTCGAATCCCGGTCAAGGCGAATGATTTTTACTCTCTGAAATTGTTGCATTATAGACTACCTTTTATTATGACATTCAATCGCATATCTCATGTTATCGCTTGATATTTGTCCACCTCACGTGGTTCTGTTTTAGTCTTTCGATGAAATAGGAAGAGAGATAGTGTCAACTTCCTCCTCGCCTCCTTTCATGAATTTCTCTTTGCTTACTACTTTTCTTCATTTTTATTCACGTCCTTATTTCAGAAACCCCCAATATTTCACAACCCTTCACATGATTTTTTGGGACCATTCAAATTCATTTAGTATCAGAACTAAAGTAATTCGTTTCTAATATTTTCTTTGAACCTTAACCCAGGGAGACTGTAATGATTTTTTTTCTTAGTAAACCCTTCTTAATGGGTCTTCATCTAATGACCGTTTTCCTCCAACAGCGTAATTGTATATTTTTTTACGTTGTGTTGTTCGTTTTTACATGGTTGGTTGCTGCAGTTCCTTTTGGTGCTCCCAACTCGTTTGTTAATAATTTGCGACAAACACCTCCGTTCCCATTTTAGGTGATTCATCCTCTGATCGAAGCGTTTTCGATTCACTTCAGTTAAAATGATGTTCATTTTTCCATAGCAAAACAAAATCATTTTTTGTGCAAGAATATTCACAATATGCATAGGACATTCCTCGAGATTCCCATGAGGTTTTCCTCTGAAGTAGTTGTATATAAGGCGAATGAATGGACGTAGGTCGATGTTGATGGCTGTGATTGGATCTCAATGCTCTCTCTACTCTTTTCTTAGACTCAATCATCCATCGTTGGGGTGGGTCGGAATACTCAAAGACTTTTTTGGAAAGATGATAGCCCTTGAAATTTATCTTTCTGCTATTCCTATTTATTTTAAATATCTATCCTTTTACGAGTCATCTTTTATGTACAAGAGGAGTGTGTAAAATGTTTTGAGGCTCAAAATCAATCCCCTTGTCTATGGAAAACTGTTGTTTATTTTTCGGCTTCTACTGTACTACCTCACCTGCCTTTTCCCTTTTTTTTCATGTCCCTACAACATGCTGCTTCTTTCTCACACATTTGAAGGAATTTTTTAAGAAACATTTGAACAATGTTTTGGTTAATGGAAAAGTATTATCTCGCTTGAAACCTTCAGTTTCGTTTGAAACCTACGTATTTGCAGAGCTTTGTGATAAATGAATAAAATTTAATTAATTTCATTTCCCTTAGGAGTGCAAATACGAGCCACCACCGCCGAACAGACGACTCGTCCATTACATTGTCTCCATACACCTCCTTTAATTGGCGATGAATATCACATGGGCGAACGTTTCTTGCATTGAGGAATTTAATCACTGCCCTCACTTCACAACTGGCGGCGTTCTCAATTTTTTTAAACATTGTAAACAATCACAGAAACAACACAGGCAATGCTAGCGTCACGCAACTTGGCTCAGAGAAGGCAGACAAGCCACTGAAGCTATCTGACCTCGTCCAGCGGCTACTCGCGTCGTCAGCACTTCATGCGGCACGAACGGGTACTACTTTCCGGATGACCCTCGTATATTTTTTTTCAGGCCCTACAATTTTCTCATAGGTCAGGTATATTTTACCATTCTGTGTCCTGGTCTTTTCCAAAAGATAAGAAAGTTTTGTTGTACAAGCCGATCTACAATTGATGCGAGCATCCCAAGAGCATAAGTGGACTCTGTCTACCACTGTCCCAACTCTTTAAGCTGGGACAGTGGCGGTTGAACTGGCGAAACTGTTTAAAGGCCATAAATAAGGTTTAAGGTTACGTCGCAAAAGATTTGCGGACAACGTCCAGAACTTATTACTTTCCTCCACAATGTTAACCTTTCATTTATTGTTGTTCAGCGGTAAAAGTATTCAAATTAAAAATTACTAAAATAAAACAATAATAATCTACTAATATAGTATAGTAATGGGCCATAAAGGAAAACAAATGAGGAAGTACTGGAGATGGTGGGCGAGGAGAGGGGTTTGTTGAGAGAAATCTTAAGGAGGCGGGAAAAATGGATGAAAGGCGTATTGATCGGCAGTGGGATGTTGAAGAGGTTGTAATAGCGGGGAGAATGTTGGGCAAGAGAGGAAAGGGCAGGAACAGGATAGGGATGTTGGACGGGATGAAGGGAGGAAGGTACACATAAATTAAGAGGGACTTGGTTGTAAAATGGTATGTTGGGTTCTTTTGTTAGGAGTCAGAAAATATTTATTTTATAGTTGTGTACATCCAAAACCTACTTTAACGCATGGATTACTTAATAATAAGAGTATAATAATATTAATTATGATAATATATAGTTCGAGGATAGTGTTATTTGAAGCCCACTACAAAAAGAGCCTTAGCATAAGAAATGAATTATTTGCTCTGTGAAATAGTTGATGGAAAAGGGCGTGGCGTTGAAGGCGGGGTATAAGCTTGGCTGCCCCGCCGAGTGTTCTCGGGAGGAGGAAAGCGTGGAATAAGACGCAGAGGACGGGCGGGCTACTTCTCCGCCTCTCCCTCAACCGACCGCTACAGGATCTGCGCCGTCTCATCTTCTGGGAAACCTATGATTTCAGTGTTTTTATTCAGGGCAAGAGAGGCGCAAAATAATTGGCAGCTCAATGCATCCGAAGCATCTAATTTGCACTCAATGTGACCCTCTGCCGTATTTTATAGGAATAATTGGATCGCACATCATATCTAAATTTTACCACAAAGGGCAAAGAATGTTAACGAGGATGGCATACCAGCTTTGATGGCCTTCTGAAATTTCAAATGGAATTTCAGTGCTTCTGGTGTTCACATAAACAATGCACCGATGCTTATTCACGAAATTCTTTCATAAATTGAATCCTGACCTTTTTCATTTACCTGACTCTCTCACATTTGTCTGGCGATTCAACGTCCATCCATTTCTGTAAACATTGCCAAACAAGTGCAGCTCGCAGCGCGCACATGCCCATCACCGGTGCATCCAATCCCCGTTCTTTGAAGCAAATGCGTCTGGTAGGAAGCGTTTCGCGTTCGTTACGGATTGGGGTGATGGCGTAAATGAAACTTCAAAGGAGGCTGGAGACGACTGAGGATGACTAGCGCTTCGAGGGAATGCCGTCGCATGGTATTCCGCCCGTCGACTCCCAAATCTCTAAGAATGTTGCAACACACGTCCACTTGCCCCTCGAATGAAAGCAATCGAGGATACGAGAAGCCAGCTCTCGAAGAGTGAATGACATGATGAGATGGGAAATTGATAAATCGTGAGGAAGTGACGCCACTAGCTCCGGCAAGTCATAAGATCCTGTGTTAAAGTCCCGGTCAAAAAATTATATATATATATATATATATATATGTATATTATAATATTATATATATATATAATTATAATATTATATATATACAAACACTAAGATAATAAATATTACACACACAGAAACATAAAAGAAGGACACTTACAGTAGATATTTATGAGATGCACATTTGGAATTAAATTTAAAGCCAAAATAAAACTTTATCCTCCCATGGACTACAACCTTGTCGTGGTGGAAGGGCTTGTGTCTTCCGATGACCCCTAGAGCTGTGCTGGCGGGAGTAATAGTAATTACTCCTGGAAGGGTCACCCATGCCAGATCGGTCGAAGGTTAGGAGCCAGACGAAAGGTAGTCCACGCAGCGTCTGTTCCTCAGTGAGGCGGCTGTAATGGCGTCTGACCCCTGTGGGGCGGCCATTAAGTGATGGTGTCACGTTAAAAACACTATTGAGGAATGCAACGGGAAACCACCTCAATTATGATTCCCAAGAATATAATGATGGGCACTATAGATAGTGGGGGTGGACAATATTCCTGTAGAAATGTTGAAATGGTTAGGGAAAGGTGGGAAGAAGGCCATATATGGACTGATTCGTAGTAAGTTATTCTCAGGATCATCAACAAAAGGATAGAGAGTAAGGCAAATGATTACTTAGGGGATGATCAGTTTGGGTTTAGGGAAGGAAGAGGTACGCGTGATGCCATTGCAGTAATGAGATCACTAGTCGAGAGGAATATAGAATACAATCAGGACGTTTTTGCCTGTTTTGTAGATTTCGAAAAAGCGTTTGATAGAGTGAATTGGGAAAAATTAATGCGTGTATATTGCAGAAAATAGGAATGGATTGGAGGGAGAGGAGACTGATCCGCAACCTGTACATGTCTCAGACTGCTCAGGTGCGAGTGGGGAACGGAGAGTCCGGATGGGCGGTGTTGGGAAGAGGGGTAGGGCAGGGTTGCCCATTGTCACCGGTACTGTTCAACGTATATGTAGAGGAAATGATTAAAGAGGCATGGGAAGGACTGGAGGTAGGAATGAAAGTCGGAGGGGAATTCGTAAAATCGGTTAGGTTTGCTGATGACCAAGCATTAGTTGCTCAGTCAGCCAAGGGGTTGCAAGCATTGTTGAGTGAATTGGAGGTTCAGTGCGATAAATATGGGATGAGAATCAATATTAATAAAACAAAGGTTATGCGATTTTCCAGAAAGAAAAAAGCTAAGCTAAATATTAAAATAGGCGGGGAAAAAATAGAGCAGGTAGAACAGTTTACATATCTCGGAAGTGTTTTGGACCAATACGGTCAAAGTGGTAGGGACCTAAGGAGAAGAATTGCGCTAGGCAAGGAGGCTTTCTCAAGGAGGAGGGAGTTGATGACGGGGACGTTGAGTAGGGATGTTAAGACAAGACTCGTAAAAGCTCTTATATGGAGCGTAGCTATGTACGGCGCGGAAACGTGGTCGCTGAAGCAGGAGAATAGACGTAGATTGGAGGCTTTTGAAATGTGGGTGTGGAGAAGAATGGAGAAGGTGAAATGGACCGAAAGAAAAACAAATGAGGAAGTACTAGAAATGGTTGGGGAGGAGAGGAGTTTGTTGAGAGAAATCCTATGGAGGCAGGAAAAATGGATGAAAGGCGTATTGAGCGGTAGTGGAGAGACCTGATATAGATTAGTTTGCTAGGTGGGGAGTCACAAAATGTTTATTTGATAGTGGTGTCCATCCAAAAACCTACCTTAACCGGTAGATTACCTAATAATAATTTCAATGGAAACAAACAAATTACAGGTGTAGCAAGTTATTTTTCCAATTTATTTCATTTGAAATATCATCGGCGGCCGCGAGTCGCATGGAAGGCACCGTCGGGTCAAGGGTTGTGCAACACTTGATTGAAGTGCCCGGAAGCGATTTATGTGGAAGATAGGTGCCCGTCAAGTTCGGGGTGCGAATCTGGCAACGATGGCTGGTGCCGCGGCGATTGGGGGGTGGCACTCGAAGACGCCAGCTAGCCATCGGGGGTGCTCTCTGAGGGGTCCCCTCGCCTTTCTGTTGGCCCCTCTTCGTCCCCCACGCAGCCGCCTCGTCGCTCCCTTTGAAGGGGAATGTAATCGCGAAAGGAATGAGAAAACGCAATGTGCTTCTCCGTTCCCTCTTCTTTTCAGAGTGGAGATTCATAAAGAATTATTTCCCTTAAGGGAAATACAACCACCACAACGTTATAACCTAATGTAATAATCAACAATCTCGGAAAAAATGTGACCTCATGACTAAGGGTAATAACTCCAAGTTCTCCACGCCAAGTTATACCCGTGGTTATTCAGAAAATCATTTGAGCTTCCGAGGTTGCTCTACCTTTCGGGCAAGTAATCTGCAAGTTTGCTAAGGTTTTCTCACGGCCAAGAGAGAATCGCGTACGAGCAGTTTCTTTAACTTTGAGTTCGATGCATTCAACAATATTTACTTCCCGTAAACATGTTAAAGTTTATTTTCTCTACTTTCTCAATAGACTTTCATCGACGCATATTTTCTCTCCTCACGTCATAATTATAGGGCACTTAAAAAAAAAAAATTATCGGTTTGGTGTTATGCGAAGATATAAAATGTTGAACCCCTAAAATTCCTTTGTCTGCAAATTTTAGATTTGATACTTCAAAAGAACAAATATTTAAAATAATACATTTAAAATTTTTTAGCATATGTGGCATATAAAAAGTCTTAATTGCCGCAGAAACGGCCTTGATTTCGAAATAGGCTTCTTCCACGAACGGGAATATATCCCTTTGCAAACGGGCGGATACCCTCTTTTTGCCTCAAAGGTGCGAATTAATTAAAATTCGAATCCCTTCCCTGTGCGAGCAGAACCGTTGGAAGTTGTATCAAGGATACTGGACTTGAAAGCGGCCAACCGCCTTTGAAGCATTTGTGCCCGCATCCCCCCCCCCTACGCTCCTAACCGTCCGCCCCCTCCCCCCCATGTGCGTCTTGGAATTGGAATCCCAGGATGCGGTCCCCTATTCCAGCGGTGACCGCCAGTGACGAACGACATCGACCCCTCGGGATACTGTATACCGCATGTCTTCGGCCGCCGGCCGCAGTCCCCAACCTCTGGCCGGCTGGTTTTTGGGTCGCTTCTATTTCGATGCCTTCTGTATCCTAGCACTTGCGCACCACAGAAACGCTCAAAGACGCCACTGCGGGGAAATCTTTGAGCGCAGCATTGATAATGGGACTAGTACTTGGTGGAATTGGTTTCCCGAGTGGTCGCATTCATGTACAAGGTGTGTTAAAAAATTACGAGAATTTTTTTATTTCTTGGGGTTGGTGAGTCCGATTGTCAAACTTTTTTTATTATGTTGGTATACATGCCCCTGAAGTATGATAAAACTTTCAGCTTTTTTCATTGTGGACTTTGTCTGTGACAGCCACTAAGGATAGACGTGCTTTATGAGCTCGGCGATTTTCGTTTGTTAAAAGAAATGGATCATAGGATTTGTATCAAATATTGTGTAAAAAATGAAATTTAGTATAAAAAAGTTTGTGAAATGTTAACAAAGGCCTATGGTGAGTCTGCTATGAGTAAATCAAGAGTTTACGAGTGGTATAAGCGTTTCCAAGAAGGCCGTGAAGACCTTGAAGATGACGAACGCCCTGGACGCCCCAGCACATCAAAAATCGATGAAAACGTGGAAAAAGTGAAAGAAATGGTTATGAACGATCGCCGAATCACAATTAGAGAGGTCGCTGATGATGTTGGCATATCGGTTGGATCATGTCATGACATTTTTTCCAATTTTTTGGGTATGAAGCGCGTGGCAGCAAAATTCATTTCAAAATTGTTGAATTTTGAACAAAAACAGCGGCAAATGAAAGTTGCTCAGGAGTCACTAAATGAAGTAAATGACGATGCAGAATTACTGAATTGTATGATAACAGGCGACGAAACATGGGTTTATGCATATGACGTTGAAACTAAGGCTCAATCATCCCAGTGGAGGCATTCTGGCTCGCCAAGACCGAAAAAGGCTCGACAAGTGCGGTCGAACGTGAAGGTTATGCTCACGTTGTTCTTCGATTTTAATGGCATAGTGCATCATGAATTCCTGCCCCCAGGTCAAACGGTCAAATATTTGATTGTACATAAACTAGGACGCATCGAAGGTATTGCCATCATCATATTCCGTTATCCCATTCTACTTAATTGGGGTAGGTTGAAACGGTTCCTGGAAGCTACTAATTGTTGTCGTAAAATTAAAAGCACTTACTACTAGCCCTCCCTATTTGTCTTAATGAATTCACTGCCTTTCCATTCTCTTCGAACCGTTCAAACGTCAGCTCTCTTCTTCATTAACCCCAGGTTCTTTTATCGTAGACTTCAACATCCCCTGCCATTCGTAAATTTATCCTCCATCCACTGTCTGTTATTTGGAAAACTATCCCTTATGATGTTCCTTGCAGTCAAATTTATTCTCCTGTGGTGTTTTGGGCTTGTTGAATGGTGGAAAATATTTATTTTCACTCTCACAGTATTAACTTCGTTAGACTTGGCGATTTAATTGATTGAAAGAGGGGCTGAGAAGCGACAATGCGACGTGGATATAGCAATATCCGTCAAAAACGTTTCACCCTCTCTTTTAAGTGCAGGTTCCCCGAATCATTGAATGGGAATGCCCCAATCCTTATTTTCTTTTTTAAACTTTATATTGTTTTCAAATTAATTTTTATCATGCGCTAATAGCATTCATTTTGGAATAAATTCGATTAAAGCATCTCGACTATTGAAGCATTCCATAACATAAAATAAACTAATGCTTTGTATTTTCCCAAATTTTGGTTTTAGTCTCTATAGCATTGAGAATGTAATCAAGTGTTAAAGGTACGGGTAAATATGTTTGTGGTCTCTAACGTTAATTACCTCATTGCCTTGAGTGGTCTCAAAGTGTGGGCAGAGCCTAATTTCGAACACTATTGAAATTTCTCTTCAGTGTTAAGTGCAGGGACATTCACCTGAGACTTTGAGTTCCTCTGGTTGTACGTTTCCTCGTATGTCAGTACGAAGTGTGGATGTTGATCGTACTGATGGTTTGTTATGGAATGTGTGGATTGTGTTCTGACATGAGGGGACGCTTAGACATATCGACCAATTAAATGCCCTGCTGGGTTGTTAGTCATTATGTGCGGTTGCTAGTTCTCCTTTTAACTGGCAATGAGGAAGAAGGAGGAGGACTGAAGAGGGGAGTAGAGGACTGCTTTTGGTGTGGCGATTTTTTTAGTTAATTAGTGTATCAATTATTTCAGGGTCCACAGTCCATCCGAAAATTTCAAATTGCAAATGAACATCAAAATTACTTGTTTTGTGAGAGAGGAAATCCCGTTGGGAACTTGAGTTGAAATCTCTTTCATGATCTTTAACTTCCGATATGATCTGGTGAATCCATAATAGCAGTCGTCGAGAGTAAACTAATGAGTACTTGAACTTGCTCTTGTTTCATTTTTCTCTCTTGCATTTCGTAAAATACGGCTTTGGAGGTGATAATATTGTAGAAAAAATTGGCGTTTGAGTTCTCTTTAAAAAGAAAAAAACAATAAGAGGAATACGCATGGAATTAATTCTCTAGTCGTGAAATGTGTTTAATTTAACTTGAATTGCTTTTTTAAAACGGACCTTCCACCATATCAGGTAAAAATTACCTAAAAGCATTAAAATTAACATTTTTGGCCACTATTATAGCAAATGACAATAGTAAACACAATGTGATCAACGAGATTTTTCATTTATATTTATTTTCGCGTTGATCCGTTCAACACCCTCTAGTCAGTCATTCGCCTTCTACACGTTCGCTCTTTTGGAACAAGGGCCATCAGGTGATAATGGTGACTGCTCAGACCAGCTAGATTTTATGTGAAAAATTCCCTCACGACATCATTTGCAAACAACACTATTTGAGTCAAGAATAAAAAATTGACCAGGATAACTATTGAAAAAATAGTTAGCAGTCTAATGCTGAAAATGTTCCATAAGATGCCATATCTACGATGATATTGAAAAAGCGCACGTTCTATATCAAATAAC
Source organism: Hetaerina titia (assembly GCA_037158775.1). Taxonomy (NCBI): domain Eukaryota; kingdom Metazoa; phylum Arthropoda; class Insecta; order Odonata; family Calopterygidae; genus Hetaerina; species Hetaerina titia. Next base: position 101,883,348 of record CM073774.1, on the reverse strand, counting down.
TTGAGGTGAACACTGCATTGCTGAAAGGAAAAATATGTCTACTAATTCGGAAAAATTAAAAAAAGAATCTACTGTTGCTAAAAAGTATCGTGTAATGTTCACTTGTAAGAATTCTACTTGTTCTTTCATCGTCTCGGCCCAATGACAAAATTGTAGATAGTAATGACACTTAACACAAGTCCGCATAAAAAAATGACATATTCGAACGAGTGAGTTAAATACTAATGTCATTTTGAAGCTAAAGTGTATTTTAAAAAATTAACATCATATCGCGCGTGTCTAATTAGATAGTAAAAAGAACAATCAATCACAAATTATCTGCCCTGAGCATTATCTTTTCACTTTAATTCACTGTTTACAAATTATAAATATTTTTTATTCTTCTCACTGAATTTTTAGTATGAATCTCGCCAAAATTATAATAAAAATTTTTCTTGAGGTGCCGATCGAGGGGCAACACGAGGGCTCACGAAAAATTGTGATAACTTCGTCATTTATTTTTAACATGAATGGCAAATTAATTCTTAAGATACAGATCTAATTCGTAGATGTTATCTGCACAGCGTGAAATTGCATAATCATAATATGCGTATTTTTCTTTTTTCAGTGCCCATTCAGTGACATCTACTTTAAACGTGTGAAGTATGAAACGGATCGCCTTCAAAACGTGAGTAACGAATGCTTTTATTTGATTTTGAGGGAGACCGTCGCCTGGTACAACATGGTCCGTACTGGTGGCTTTGCATGTACTCGTACATACGTGTAAAAACGCGTGGTAATTATTCACTTGCGATATGGAAAAATCTATCTAATGTATCTGTACTGATAACACAGGCCTACAAAAAAAATTTTTTTTTTGGTGCCGGGAATCTTTGTGTTGATTTTAACTATATTTGTAGAGCTGAATCCAAATATGAAATCCGTTTTTATTTAACAGCTCTACTTTTTTAGATATGGCACATCTTACGATTAGTTGTTTTAATATTTGATATATTCCGGAAAATAAATTTCAAAGTTAAATAAATCTATAAGTATACATGGGAATATATGGTAAAAGAAAATAGGAAAAATATTACAGACTTTGTGAAACGTGCATACTTGGGATATTTTGGTGTTAAGCTTGGTGACCAAGATAAAACATGGGCACCGCATTTTGTGTGTAAAACATGTACTGAACATCTGCGGCAATGGACAACAGGACAAAGGAAAAGTCTAAAATTTGGTGTGCCAATGGTGTGGAGAGAACCTGTGAACCATATTGACGACTGTTATTTTTGCATAGTAAATGTTTCGGGAATTAATCGAAAAAATCGCCACAAGTGGACATATCCAGATTTGCCTTCAGCTAGACGCCCGGTACCCCATTCAGAAGAAATACCGATCCCAATATTTCAGACGTTACCAGATATATCTAAGGAAGAATTTGAGGTATTTGAAAACATTTCTCATTCTATTGACGATAGTGGCAGTGACTACGAGGGGGTATCAACAATTCCTCAACTATTTAATCAAGATGAACTAAGCGATCTTGCTAGAGAACTGAACTTATCGAAGGAAGCATCCGAACTACTAGCATCAAGACTGCACGAAAAGAATTTACTGCAACCCGGTACAAAAATAAGTTTTTATCGCACAAGGGAAAAGGATATGCTACCCTTCTTTACTCAAGAAGTCAATCTTACATTTTGTTTAGACGTTAAGGGTCTTTTTTAAAAAATGGGACTACTATCACAATATGATGCTAGTAATTGGCGTTTGTTTATTGATAGCTCCAAGAGTAGTTTAAAATGTGTACTTCTTCACAATGGTAACAGGTTTGTCGCAATACCAATCGCTCATTCAACTAAAATGAAAGAAGAATACGATACAATAGCATTGGTCTTACAGAAGATAAAATACCAGGAACATCGCTGGGTGATTTGTGTAGATTTAAAAATGGTGAACATTCTTCTTGGGCAGCAAAGTGGCTACACAAAATATCCTCGTTTCTTGTGCCTCTGGGATAGCAGGGACAGACAAAACCACTGGATTAAGAAGGAGTGGCCTAAGAGAGAAAACTTGGTTGTTGGGAAAGAAAACATCATTGCTGAATCTTTAGTTGAAAGAGAGAAAATCATCTTACCGCCTCTTCATATTAAAATAGGCCTAATAAAGCAATTTGTAAAGGCTCTTGACAAGGATGGACTTGCTTCGGCTACTTACGACTAAAGATGCCCCATATAAGTATTGAAAAACTTAAAACTGGTGTTTTTGAGGGGCCACAAATCAGACAACTTACAAAGGATCCTGCTTTTGTCGAGTCAATGAATGAGATAGAAAAAATTAGTTTGATGTCATTTGTTGAGGTCATAAAAAAATTTCTAGGAAATCGCAAAAGTGAAAATTATATTGTGCTGGTAAACATTATGCTCAGTAACTTCAAATCACTTGGATGTAATATGAGCACAAAAGTTCACTACCTACACAGCCACTTAGACAATTTTCTTGGAAATTTAGGAGACGCAAGTGAAGAACAAGGTGAACGATTTCACCAGGATATAAAAACAATGGAAGCTCGCTACCAAGGAAGATGGGATAACCATATGATGGCAGATTACTGCTGGTGCTTAAAACGAGACTGTTTGAACAAAGTGCATTCAAGAAAATCGCGCAAAAGAAGCTTCCGATGTGTTGAGTGATGTTTTTATGTATTTTTTCTTTTCAATTTGTTTTATTACAGTAAAAAATTTTAGTATTTGTGTTCATTGTATTGTAAAATTCTGTTGTGTTTGTGAGTGATTTAACAGCCCTAGAAATAAATCAAGTCTTTATATTTAGTGGGTTTTATTGTTAATATAATATTCCCATATCATCATGTAGAAGATTTTTTTACGTAAGTAACAACATATCGATATCTTGACAACTATAGCTGATAGGAAAAAAACTAGTGTCATAATTGGATTCAGCACCCCAATTGTTCTTAAAATCAGCATTAAATGCCCCGGCACCAAAACCACTGTTGGCCTGTGTAATTAACCAAGTTTAGCTATTTATTTCTTCATTAAAAGAAATTTATTTTCGAAATAGTTCATTGAAATTTGACCAAGTACGGAAGAAATCCGGGCAATCGTGAATAAAACTCTCTGTCTCTGCATAATTTGTCGTAAATATTTAAGATAATTAATTAAAATGGTTTTCTACAAGACATTACCTCGTTAGGGATTCAGTCGTGTTGTGCATTGCTTCAGTAGATGACACACTTGTGAAAATATTGACCATGTCGGTATTCCTTTCGGGGAACTGTTCTATATTTGGCAATGACCGCAAGATGATATCCCATGATTAGGTTGAAAGCTGTCATTTTGAGCGAAAGGTCTATTAGCTAAGAGCAAATTTATGAGACTGGAATACTCAGGTCTAATAGGAGTACTTAAACCGAATGTAAGCTAATAGTATACTTAAACCGGAGTTAATAACCCGGTTTAAGTACAAGCCCCTTACACCACATACATACGTAAGAACATTCGCGTGGTACCCTTAAACATGCTTGTAAGATGCTAAAGAATATGTGGGCATGATAAAGAAGAGTATTATTTAAGGCCTCGTTTGCAAAAATGGTGGAGTTGCAGGACAAACACGAAGAAATTGAAATACTAGAGCAAAAGAGCATGGCAGTGCTTTTTCAAATATGACCATGATGATATGAGTCACCTAGCTAATCGTCTTTTATCCGGTGGCCACCGAAGGTATTTTTATTTTTATTATCCATAGACATGAACAGTATTTTTTTAAGGTAATCTACCGGTTAAGGTAGGTTTTTGGATGGACACGACTATCAAATAAACATTTTGTAACTCAAAACAAAACCCAATCCAGCAACCTAATCTACATCAGGTCCCTCTTCATCTCTGTGTACTTCCTTCCTCCCTTCATCCCGTCCAACATCCCTATCCTCTTCCTGCCCTTTCCTCGCTTGCCCAACATTCTCCCCTCTATTACCTTCTTCAAATTCCACTACCGCTCAATACGCCTTTCATCCATTTTTCCTGCCTCCATAGGATTTCTCTCAACAAACCCCGCTCCTCACCCATCATCTCCAGTACTTCCTCATTTGTTTTCCTTTCGGTCCATTTCACCTTCTCCATTTTTCTCCACACCCACATATATTATAAGCAATATACAATTCTAATGGAGTATTTATGTGCAACGTTTGTCTTCTTATAATAGACTTTTGAGAATAAGAAATAAAGAATTATTTGGTTCATAAAACGTAACTATACACGTTGGTAATTATTTATGGTCCATCTCTCATTTTCTTGCAAATTACCCAGGAGCGCCGAATGATTCTCTTTGCTCTCTGATATTTGTAGTGACAGTCATTACGTACCGAAGTTTATTTTTCATTTAGTTAACGCCATCTAGATCTTCTTATTCTATTACTACGAGTATACGAGACTATACTACGTGTATATGCATATCACCGCGAATAGACGCAGTTTCCCCGGATCTTTCAGGACGAGCTTAGAATTGTTGGGAAACATCGCTTACAGCGTTACTGTCTTTAAGACCTTGATCTTAGTGCTGAACCAAGGGTCTCGTCTGAAGGTCTGGCGACATATTATCTCGATGAGTGGTGCGGTCGCGTTGGTGGGACGGCGTGGGTGTCGCGAGTCGTCGTCTCTCGCAATCGCCCTCCACAATTTCACCTTAGCCATTCATTACTCTCCATCTCCACCCCCTCCACCGCCTTCCTCCCCCCGGCGGTGGCGCCACCTCCCACCCCTTCCGCACTCACTCACCACGGGGGTCGCAATCTCGCGTACCCCCTCACCCGACTTCTCCCTCCCCCGGTCTCATACTATAAAGTGCGTGCACTTATGTTTGGAGTCCGCTTGGAAGCGCTCGCAATTCTCGTGGCGATGTTTAATTGAAGTGCCCATTCTCGAGAGAATGGCAGCCCTCCGGTACGGTACAACTTCAGAACGCACAGTTGCGAATGTTCGGCCATGATTTCTATAACGCTTTCGTCATCTTTGTGCCTCGGGCTTCTCCCATTCTTCGACAAAATGAAGCTGAAGATTATGAGCTCCCGAAAATGTTATAACATGGAAATGTTGACACTTTTGGAGTGACTTATAAATGTTGTAAACCGTGGTCAATGACTGTGGTTAATAAGGAAAATCTAGTAAAAAATACAACGACCTACTTCCATGAGACAATAATTTTGATTAAATCTCATTTTCATTGCAAGAAAATTGTATGAATAGATATTAATTCAATAAATTTGTCACCGTAATAAATAGGAAAATAAAATACTTTGTTGTTCCACATATATTTTATTATTCACGACCCTAGGTCGAAAAATGTGAACATTGTTAGCGTAGAAACACCGTCTGTCAGTGATTAAGCAGTAAAGTTAACCTTCTGTTTAACGAGCCATTATAAAATCTGCCCTCAATGAAACTTTCAAATCCTAGTTATCCTCTTCACCTCGTATAATGTAATAAGGAGGATTTTATCTCTCGGATTACTCGCGGAGAACAACGCTAGCAGCAAATAGCTTTAAAGTATTTAAAGATTCAAAACTTGATATTTTTATGTGATATTGAGACAACAGGAAAAATCGCCCGACAAATGAAACGGAGGCTATTCGCTTTTGAGGCCATGTTGAAATGGTCTGAATCATTGCCCGTGATTCCAAGAAAACTTTAATTACTGAAATGGAGTCAAAGGAAAGCCACTGTTCGGTAAGCACTGTTGCGACAGAAAAGAAAGAGTCACCGAGCAGAAAATAAACGATGATGGGGCCTCTTTAGGGAAGAAGATTAGTCTCATGACTCACCCAGATGACATACTAAAATCTCGGAGGTCTCCATCCACAACAACATTGAAGAGAGCCCTTCATGAGTTCATTTTCATCAGGTACAAAACTCACCCAGTGTACCACCTGTTCCTACTTTCAGTCTGCTACTATACAGATCTCCTTTTCAACTTTTTCTAATTATTCTCTTGTCATCTCAAACTGTAGGTTTTTGCACCATTCTCACTGTCTCTAGTTTTAATGTTATGATTCTCATTACTCTTCATGAGTGATTGATGGTATTATTTTTTTCATTTCTGTTTCTGTGACATGGCAATATCTATAATTTGTGAAAAATTATCATTACACTGTAAATGTATGTTTCTTCTAATTTTTGGGGGTTTCGCAGTTTATTCACCCCCCCCCCTTTCTCTTCGTGGGTGTTTTCCCGCGTGGGTTTTTACTAGGTGAGCAACGCCACGATCTCCTTAGCTTTTCCCACAAGCCTCATTCTTTGCTTACACTTTGCCTATTTTATCGTTTTCTATCTCCACTATAATTTACTTTGTGCATATGTGTATTTATACGTGTCTATTAATTTACATATTTCAAGAAACTGTAACAGTAACTTTAACGGAGTCACCCGCTATGTGTGCATTATAATGCAACCATTTCAGAGAGTAAAAATCATTCGCCTTGACCGGGATTCGAACCCGGATCCCTCGATATCCGGCCGAGTGCTTTAACCATTTAAGCTACCGAGACGTCCTCTTACACTCTGAAATTTTGGGGCTTTAAAGGAACAAGATGTTATGACGAAATACCGTACATACAATGTCACAGGCATTCGTAGTCGTGCGCGACGCGCCACAGTCCACGATGTTAATAAAGCCAATTTCAAACACTTAGGCTGTTCATACCTTAGACAAATTTCAAGAAACTGTAACAGTAACTTTAACGGAGTCACCCGGGTTCGAATCCCGGTCAAGGCGAATGATTTTTACTCTCTGAAATGGTTGCATTATAATTTACATATGTTTATATGGATGGTTCTATTTTTTGAGATATGCAAAACTGTGCGTAATGTAGGTGTATGTCTGTCTATATCTATTTAAGTGCATGCACGTGTACAGGTGTTGTGTATGGGTGTACTTATAAATCATATGGCATTGTACAATGTGTATGATGATGAGTTAAATGGAATGAAGGGACAATTTGGTCTCAATTTCGCTCTAATAAATCCCTCTATCTATCTATATATGCGTGCCCATTAGGAAAATACCCACGGGTGTTTAGGGAAAGCCCATAAAAAGTCGCAATTATCATTCTACCACCGAATCCACTTATACATTGGGAAACCCATACCAATCTTTCGTCATTATGCTCAACGCATCGGAGAACCATTATATCCGTAAATCAGTGATTTCACATAAACTGCTCGTTATTCTTTATTCATGTCACGATTGCAGGAAAATTACCACTACATTGACCTTGGAAAAGGGTCGATCGTTTCGAAAGAGAGGTGGCGTAATTCGTAAGCGGAAATTTCCATCGAGAAAAAATAGGCAGTTAAATCAGCAGATTGTGGTATCGATTATATTTTATAAGAATGGTATTCTCTTTTGATGGTGGGTGAATTTTTCACTTTAGAATAATAAAATGGCTCATCGAGAGTTATTCATTCGTGAGGAAATCGATTGACTCTAAGATGGAATCTGTTATAAATACAACCTAATTTTACGCACATGTCAGAAATATCAAGTCGCTATTGAAAGAAACCATTGGAATTGAAACGTTAGGTATTTTCCATTAAGATGGTTAAATCAACCTGAAGAGACGCTTTCCTTTTTGTACTTTCTGTTTCCACGCATCATTATAGGTTCTGTTTAAAATAGGAACTTGGTTTTGGCCCAACTCCACCCTAATATAATTTATCATTTTCAGTAATATTATCTATATTTTGTAATCATAAACTGAAGCGGAGAATTAATAGAGCAAAAGAAGCGTGTCGGAAGAGGTAGTTCCAGGATAGACGAAGATTACATAGAACGGGTGAAATTGGTACGCTGTGGGGGAAGGTGAAAGTAAAAAGGCAGGGAAATGACGCGGGCTGAATTAAGACCGTTGGTTAAGTTTGCGCATGATCGCAGATATCGTATTGACATTGATAAGACAGTGACAGTGCGCACACCATTATATCAATGAAAATTTGGCGATGCGAAAGATCTGCGCGAATCTCGTCTCGAAGGTTTTGACGGATTACCAAAAGCAGCCTATCGTCTGCTGGCAAAGACCTTCTGCGACGCGTTGAAGGAGACCCCAGTTGGTGCCAAGTCGGGACTTGGCTCCAACAGGCTATTTTCTTTTCCCAAAAGTGAAATCCTCCCGCAAAAACACCACCATGGGACCCTAAGTGCTGTCAAATAAGCTTGCACGCGTACCTATAAGGACCTTCTGGAATCCGCCTATCAGGGAGACCTACGAGTCGTGGAAAAACCGCCGGAAAAAGTGCGTCGACGCTCAGGGGATATTCTTTGGAAGAATTTTGTGATATTATAGCAATGTCTGGAGTAAATCTATTTTTCCGAAACTTTTACCCATACTTTTAATACATACTTTGTATTGCCTACATCGGTTGTCGCAAAAACAGAAATAAGTCAAGGAATATAGTATTGACTGGAGATCCGATTGCTCTAAGAAATCACTTATCCCTTGCGCAATCTATGGTCATAGAAATAGGAAACGGTTTGATTTTCCCCGAGTCAGTCAGTACTTACTCTAATGACCGGTGACCGAATACTTCCTGCCAAGCACCCTATGTGGTCGGTGGCTTTCCACAGCCTAGCTTGGCGCCTTGCAAGGTACTATGTTATTTAATAACCTCTCTGTAGCTCTAATGATATGCGCCCTATCAAGAGTGATGCCCTTCCGCGAATAGTCCTGAATAATAAAGAATTATATAAAAATAAATCCTGAATAATAATTTTGATGGGTTGTCAAGTGGTGGATGAATAGGCGCGCGAGGATTTCCATCGTGAGGAGGAACGCTTAAAGATCACAGTGAGATTCCATCTCAACCGCCACCGAAAATATTTTAATGAAAATGAATTGAACGCCCGATTAGCCTACCCTTAGGGAGATAAAGCCCTTCGCAGTCCAATTTCCTTCCATCCGCTCGTCATTTTAAGAGAGATCGGGAATTATTACCTCAAGGGTTCGAGGAAAGCGTTTTCGCGACGCGTGTGGAACTTATACCTCGATTAATCCTCCTCTAGTAATCCTCCGACCGTGCTTCCTCTCTCTCTCGCTTTCCCATTTCCCACCGTTTCCGCTCCTCCCCCCTTTTCGCAGAAGAAATCGCTTCCTCCTTATCCATCTCCCGCACCCATCCACTTCTAACAGCACCATGCCGTGTTGCTTGCAATTTCGCCGGCTACTTTCTTCCCCGCCCTCCTTTCCTTTAATTTCTACTTGCTTCCTCCCTCCCGACCCCCTCCCCATCGGCCCCCACGCCCGTCCCCCCTCTTCCGCCCGATTCCTCCCCGACCCGTCTGCCCACGCGAGCCCTCTCGGAGGACGGGGTTCGTGGCGTGTTGCTGCCACCCCCCTGAGTTGTGACTCACCTTTCTTCCCGGCCGCCCTCTCGGACGGAAGAGCGACGCTGCGGCCGCGGGGGGGGGGGGGTTCAGGGCGGGGTCCATGGCGTGGGTTCACCCGCACGAGGGTCAACCGGCTAGGGGCGGCGCTCATTTTTTGACTCGCGGCCATACATCATCGCAATCCCTCGGCCACTCCTCCTCTCAAGACGGACTTAACTTCAGGGACCGTTAACTTAACATTACACACACTTCGTAGACACACGTCGCTGATGAGTCGTTGGGTGGGGTGTTTACTAACTGCCTAGCTTAAGGTTTTCATGGTTGGTGGTGTTCGTAGAGGCGAGGTGAGCCGTCCATTTCCGCTCGGCTCCATCGAGTACCTGCCCACGGCGAAGAAAATCAATTGATTTCTAATTCGAAATTTCTAAACTTGTTAAAAAATGTTGGTCAAGAAAAAATGTACTTACATTTGAATAGTATGTGTGTAAATACTGGTTCCTTGGGAGAAATTGGTGTAATTCATTCAAATTTATAAGCCCATCCCGCGTGCGGACAGTGCTATCCTGCAGAAAAGAGGATCTGGAAGTAGAAGAAGAAGATCGCGCCGCGAAGTGAAAAGTGGGAGCACGTGCAATGTTCCCGCTTATTCCGCAGGTGGGAAAACGTGCGAGCGATAAGTTTGACTGATGCGCAGGAAAACCAAGGTAAGAAAGCGTTCTTGACTACTTCGACTACTTTCTTGCGAGAAGATACAATAATGTGACCCAAAGAAACAGCGCGTAATAAGGTGTGTATAAAAAGTGTCGGTAACATTTTTTTCCTGAAGTGTGCGTGAAGTATTGATTCAGACCGTCGCGTCGGTTAAGTGTGCGCATGATTACAGATCATATCGGCATTGGTAAGATGACAATTCACGCACCATTATCACCGAAAATTTGGCTATGCGAAACATCTGCGCTAAACTTGTCCCGAAGGTCTTGACGGACGACCAAGAACAGATTCGAGAGTGTCTGTTTGAGAAGACCTTCTGTAACGACATCGCGACGATTCCCCAACCCCATTACAGTCCCGACTTGGCATCAGCAGACTATTTCCTATTCCCTAAAGTGAAATCCACCATTAATCAATGGACACCACCATTGGGCCTTAAGTGCCACCAAAGAACCTTGCAAGTGTACCCTAAAGGACCTTCCGGAATCCGCCTGCCAGGGAGCCTTTGAGTGGTGGAAAAGCCACTGGCAAAAGTGTGTCGACGCTCTTGAGAGATGTACTTGGAAGATATTTGAGGCATTGTACCAATATGTGATATAAATCTATTTTTCCGAAACTTTTCCCGATGCTTTTTATAGAGACCATTTGTGTCGTCTTTGGCGTTTGAGGGATCGGAGGCTTTGGACGTTTGCAAAATAGAGATTGCTCCAAATACTTCGTTCTTAAGGCAGATGTGCGAATACAAGGGGCAAATAATGAACAAGGGATTTTGCATGAGACGAAATGTAAAAATGCATGGAACGTAGTAAAGAGGTATGACCCTGATTAGGCACATAGTACGGTATAAATGGGATTACTGAGTATATGAAAGAAAGGAAAAATAAAACAGAAGGATCCAGGAAGATGATCGCCAAGGTAAATAACGCAAAGGTAGTCGAATTTGCAAAAACAAATATTTTACAGGAATAGAGAAAGTTATACATTCTTAAGGAGAGCTGACCTGGCATTAATTTTCGAAAGTATTTTCACGTGAAATTTTAGGATTAATATCCCACCAACAATACAGAATGATATCAGACCTGTAAAATAAATCGGAGTTCTCGCGGCGATTAAATTGTGAGCTATTGAATTTTAATGTATTTTTCTATCCTCCACAGTATTTACTATGGTGATCTAATTGGCTTGCATCGTTTTGATCACATGTGCCATTTTCTCTTATATTATTCAGTGGAGTCATATATCAACTGATTATTTCCTCTCTCCCATCAGCCACATATGTTTATATTGCTATTGGCGAGTCGTGAAACTAATTGAAGAACCGAATGTGGGAGCGGCCCATTATTCCTTCGCGACTGCACCAGAAGAAAACCATAAAACGTTGACGGGCGATACGCGTAAACAACCTCACTTGTCGCGAATATATTCCCTCTCGTCTCAGGGGTTTATGAGAGAGAGGAGGAACCGGGGGGAGTGCCCCCCCTTCCTCGCCTCCCTTCAACCCCTCCCGGCTACTCATACGTACGCCTCCCTACTCCGCCTCGCTCTACGGCCGGTAGGGACGTGCATAGTACTCGTAGATACGTACGTGCGTACTCATATATGGGGTAAAAACGTCCTCCATCCCATTTTTACGCCGCGGGAATATGGCGAGTTCGTCTCATTTCGCGAAGAGATCGACGTGGGTCCGACCGTGAAATGCCCCCATCCCCCCCCGCGATCTGTTCCTCGATGCCCTCCGTCACGTGATGCATGCTATTTCGCTCCTCCCCCGCGGAAGGAAACTCGTCTCTTTTTACTCGTCCTCCCGGCGCCACCGCTGCCCCTCATTTGCGCTATTCCATCCCCCGCGACGATGCACGTGAGCCGATAAAGTCGTCGAAATGCAATATGGCAGCAAACCTAATGATCTGTTACCATTATATCCATACCACTTCTCTTTTTTTTCTACCTATAACAATCCCGAGTAATTTATTTCTGATTTTGCGATGATTTTTTCAGTACTATGTAACAATTTAAATATTTTTATAATAGATGCAAAAAGGTAGAGATGTCAGCATCACCACATGTTGGAAGTTTTTTTAAATCTTTCCAACATCGACCTTTCTCCATGAGGGATCGGATAAGAAAATACTTTCTCCCCTGTACTTCACCTGATGGTGACTTTGTTAGTCGAAAACTAGGTTGTGAATTAATAAAATATGTGTGGAAGAAAAAAGGATTTTCTTTTCCGATATGAGTCGCTTCCTCAAAGTGACGCCTCAAACCATTCTATTTCTCTATAAGATATGAGCTCTCTCTATTGCTGATGATGGTTATCTGATCTTTTGTTTCCCTCAGTCAATTCCGGCGTGAGAACGTTTTCCAAGAGAAGTACTTTCCTATACTAGAAGTACAATATTTTTTTGGAAAATAAGGACAATGTTATATGTCTCAGTAATATTATCCTATTTTGACGGAAAGATAACTGTCGAATCTTTTGATCAGTGATCTGCTTCTGTGGTTTGATTCGTGAGAGTACGTATGGCAATGAAAATGCTAATTATGCTTGAATTCTCACTTTAAATAGGGCTCTCTCTGTTTTTAAGGATTGCGAACATTTTGCTCTTTTACTGAAATAAGGAAACCCTGAAATAGTTCACGCCTTTGCCATTGAATATCAAATGTCCAGTTTTTAAAAATGAAGTCTACTTAAGTAGCTAACGACAACACAGGATCAAATGTGTGGTCACCCGTTATGAGAGTATAAAACGAAGAAATGATGCTGACTCCTGGCTCTGCTAACTCTGGCCTTTTTTTAGGGTAATGGCTGAAATTGACAGTTTTTCAATGCTTCACCTACGTATTGATTTATATGGCTTTATAAATACTTTTTGTTGAAATAGTTGATCGCTTATATAATAGCAGCCATAGTTGTTCTGATTTCAAAGAGAAGCTAACTTTTGATCGTTTTATTCACATGGGAGTTCGGGTCGCTCCTAAAATGTAATTTGGAACATTGGGCTAAACATATATTTGGACTTACATTTTCATATGATTTTATTATATGCATATGTAAACACCTTTAAGTATATGATAGAATACAAATGCGATTTTTTAATACATTCATTACGTAAACGAAAAAGAACTAATTTGATACGATGTGGACACGTATTTAATTTTAAAATTTTCAACGAGCATTATAAAATTAAAATAAACGTGAATTGGAATTTTAGAATTACGCAGTCATTATCATATTACGTAATAGATGTTCGCTGCCATTTTTAATTAAATTCAGTCTCTTTCCCTCCAGTAAAAAGCGGTGTCCCTCTCGCTAAAAAGCGGTGCCTCATCCTTAGTGCATGAACAAAAAGAAATATTGAATCAGTTGAACACTAAAACCTACATCAAGCCAAAAATTATCGCTCGATATCTTCGCAAAGTAAAATTTAGCACACGTCCCGCGTCAGTGGATTCGGCTGTGGATCTCAATAACTTCATACAACGAATGTATTTTCCAGGTGGTTATCCCACAGCATACAGGCCGTGGGTAGCAATTACGGCTCCACTCACTTATCCCACCCCACAGTCGACCCCTCCCAGGTCACGGAAGTTCACCCTTCCTCCCCCCACCCCGCCCTTGCCCCGGGCGCGGGTAAGGAGCCCCTCGTTAAAAAGGAACTCTCTTTAGCCCATCCCAATCCCCCCTTAACGACCCCCCGTTTGATTCCTTCTTTACGACGAGAGCGCGGGAAGGAAGACCCCCCTCCCCCCCCCCGTGCTGTGCTGCCGCCCCCCTCGCAAACAACGGGGGGAAGAATCCTCCCCCTGCAACCCTCGCTTCGTGAGTGTGCATGCCCTCCGCTTAAAAAAAAACCCATGACGTCACGTCGCGAAACGGATAATGGGGCGCGCCCCCGTGGTAGATATGCGAAACACAGTGATTACCGACAATACTCGATAACGACCGGCAATTTCATGGCAACCCCACCTTGTGTTATTTCCCATAATCCCGTTGGGGCGTCGGGAAGTGTAGTCCACCCACGCATTGCGTCTGCTTGCTCAGTCCACCGATGCGATAGCAGCTCCCGTCAACTCAGGCGTTCGCCCTCTTCCCATTCGCCACACCACTTTGAGGGGTGCTTCTTCGTTAGTGCATGGCCACCGACAGACCGGCCCTGGTGGTCAGCGATTGAAGCAAGTTTCCCCCTGACAGTGCTTTGCGTCTGAAGAATTAAAATCACTTTGTTTACTTCCACATTTAGTTTATTCCACCGACCGTGGTTTCGGGTGTAATTTTCAAAGTATCGGTGAGTTGAGCCTTCTCGCATTGTGTATATTTCCTCACAAGAATTGGGGAAAGGGGAAGGTTTATTGGTTGGAGTGGGTAGAAGAAATGAAGCGAGGTGGTCTGGTAGGTTAGGTATGGTATGGGTAGGTTAATTATTACACGATCTGGAAACAAAAAATGTCATATTGAAATGACAAACATCGCATGACTTCGAGGTAACTAGAGAGGAAAAAGCTGTGGTGGCATTGGGAGTTGGGCGGATAGATATTTACGACTCCTAGAAGTATTCCTCCTCACGTAATTTCTTTAATTGAGAAATTTGAAGTTTAAAGTCGTGCAGATGCATTGTGTAAAACTCGGTCTGTTCGTCGTAAAGCGTGAAATTTTGAACAGCAGGGTCGGAATAAAATGATATTATCCTATTTGGAAATCAATCCTCAGATCCGAATATTCCTAAAAATACTTGTATGATATCAGCGTTGGCTGGTACTCGATCTAATTCGTTTCAGGTGTTTCGTCTTCATCAGTTTCGACGAAAAATTCGCCGAATTACGTGAATTGTTCATCGAAAGGGATTAACTGATCGTCCATAGCCCAAAGAAATGGTTTCTGCCTGATTTTTAGGCCATTGTTCTTAATCGATTTGGATATTGATTTAATTCCTTTCAGTAACGTGTAATGACTACCTACGAGCAGCTGGTCCTCCAATCACCTTTCTTCTGTCCTCTTTCATCCATATTGTCTGTTAATCACATTTAATGTTTAGACTGATCTAATACAAGTCCTCCTCTTTTGAAATTTGAACTTTTTTTATTTTTATGGGCTAATTTTAGAGAACGAACTTCTTGAATTTAAGTTTGGAAATTCTGATTATTGAATGCGGTTTTCGTCTGCCATATTCTTCAAATGAAAAGATCGAAGAGACATGACGTTGGTTAGGTCTCATTTAGAATATGCTGCAAGTATATGGGATCCTCATGAAGTTGGATTGATTGCCGAATCGGATCGCGTGGAGAGCATAGGAGCTAGATTTGTAAAACGTTGTTATGATAAACATAGTAGCGTATCCAAAATATTAGATCAGCTAGGTTGGGAATCACTCAATATAGAGAAGGTTAAATTACAGATTTAAACCTTTTGCATAAAGTAGAAGGTTGTCTCTTTAGCAATGATGGTGAAAATGTATTATTACCCCCATCGTACTACGGTAGGAGAGATCATGTGAATACAGGTAAAATTAGAGAGATTAAAAGTAGAACGGATAGAGTTAAGATATCTTTTTTCCCACGAACGATTAATGAGATCAAAATAACATTGTCCGACCGCAGTCGGAGTAAAAAGTAATTTGGGTCAAAAATTAGTCTTGCATGCATTCATTCACCCCCTGCCACACACCATAGCGGTGGCTGGCAGGATACTAAAATATCTAATCATAATTGTTGGTTTCGGTCGTAACTTAAGTCGAAATATGCAATCGATTCATATTGGAAATGAAAAATTGGTAGCATTTGTGATTCCACTGAATATTTTCTGTGGAATCACAAAGTTACTAATTTTTAAATTTCCAATCATCAAATTTGGTTCATTTATATACTCTATATTTAAAATCGGGGGTAGGTAAGTGCCTCTAGGCACTTACCTACCCCCGATTTTGTTCCCTTATTTTTTGCTAGTGTTTATGTGATTGGCAGGTCCCTGGCATAGGAGGAATCCTTGTAAACCCTGAACGAGTGAGTGTGTGCGATTCACATAGGGTTGACACACCCGAGTGGTTGAGTGATTGCATGTTTACTTAGGTCTTCTATATTTCTTTTTGATTGGCGGGTCCCTGGCGTAAGAGGAATCCTGGTAAACCATGAACTGTTGAGAACTTGTGAATCGCAAAGGTACTTGTTTTCCAACACACTTTAGTAATTGAGTGAATGAACGAGAGCGTGTGTACACCGAAATATGAAATCTTTGCTTTATCTGTGCGATTGACGGGTCAATGGCATAGGAGGGATCCTTGTAAATCCTGACCGGGTGAGTGTGTGTTTGAATGTGATTCACGAGAGTGACTGTTATTTTTTAACACACCATAGTGATCGAGTGGTTGTAAGTTTGTTTTATTTTTCATTAATTATTTTGCCTTGCGTGTGAGATTGAGGTATACGCGAGTCACTGTTTTTCGCTCAAGTGACCCAGTGTTCCCTATTTTTCCCCTTACTTGTAACCTGTTTTTTTCCCTTATCACTTAGTGCCAATCAAGTTTACGGTCTTGGCTAACTCATTTTCATTCCGTGTTAATGTATGACATTTTCTGTGGATTTATTTTTGAAATAACACTTTTCAATTAATAGTTCAAATAAAAATCCTAATTGTATTGATGTCAAATCTAACATTTCTTTAATAACATACTCTCCAGAACTCAGTTGTTCGATATTATCGCATATTATGGCATCCGACCCGCAAATGAATTTCTATTCAGCCACCGACACCTTAATGATCACTTCTTCAATGAACCAACGCATCAATGTCGATTAATGGCTTTTCATCTCACTTATATAATCACTTTTGAGTCGCGTTACTCTGACGTGTGTGCCCTTTATATCAAACTTCTACATTCGTCCATCCGTCGTAGCAATAGGTCACGGTATAATGAGTGGGCGTGATGGCGGGGGAGGGGGTGGGTTGGCGTGGGTGAGTGGGGGGATGAGTCCCTACGGTCCAGTTTATACAAAACCATTTCTCCGTGAAATCCATGGCGTTGCTTTAATTCAATCTTTGGCCGCCGCTCGGAGGGCGTCGCTCTGTCATCATGATGAACCGCGGAGAATAATGGCACGGGGTAATGAAGTCCATTCTAAAGGAGAGGGCTTGGCGGGCGTCGGGGAGGGCTGGAGACCGAGAAGGGTGACCACCACCAGAGCACCACCCTGCCCCCACCTCCAGTCGAAGAGCCGGAGTCCCTCGAACTCTCTCCACTCGCCCTCCGCTCTCGCCCCGCCGGCACCCAAGCGATTTGATTGGGAGGGGGCGTAGGAATTGTCTCTCGTTGTGCGTATTACACGTATGCACGGAGGAAAACCCCGAGAGGGGTCCGCTGATTAGCGTCTGCCCCCCCCCCGCACCCTCCGCTCTTTCCGTCGTGGGCTCCATCGAGGTGGCGAGTGGCATTCAGCGAGTGCTCAATCGCCCTCCGACGCCCTGTCATCTGCCGGACGCTCTCCCCCGCCATCCCTCCAAACCACAACTCCGACCGGCCCTCGCCCCACAAATAAGCTCCTTTTGTTTACTGCGGATGTCTGATAGGGGAATAAAAAACGCGGAAATCCGTGCCCAGTATTTGTGTCGTCGTCGACTGGGAAGATGGCGGCGCTTGTGCCCCGATGGTCCTGTGATCTAGGCATCACTGAACCCGAGGTGGCGTTCTGAGTTTCATACGTCGCGATAGTGACATCTATACCTTTACGGCCCTCGGGCCCTCAGTCGCTTATTTCCTAGGGTTGGTTAACTGATTTTTTTATAAAATGGTGCGATTTTCAAAATGCACCCAATATTTGTGACAGTATGTTGCATCGAAAACATCCTTTAATTTTCTTCACCGAAATTTGATTTGGTGAGGGATACGGATGGGTATGGTTAGGGTTCGCCATTTCCTTGAGAAAAAGGAGTATGGAACGAATTTTTTAAGACCGCGGTGTTAATATTTTTTTCGCATTTTGAAGTTTCCAATATAATCAGGCATCAAGATGGCAAAGGAGCATTTTGTAACCTAAATCAGGGGAAAATTACAATGGTTTCTACTGACGAGTTGAAAGTTTCATGCAGAGGACAATGGGTACAATGTAGTGTTTCAATTATTTGCTTTCATTGGTTTCTGTACCTTGGCCTTCGTAGGTCTTTTCTCTGGTGGAGAAAAATAAATGCGGGCCGAAATGTATAAGGACAATGGGAAGTGGACAAACCGTGGTTTAGTATTTTTAAGTTTCGCAAGTTTTTTGTGCAGCTGTGAAGTTTGGTTCCGATGTAATAATATCTGAGTAACTAAACTTTAAAATCAAGCATCTAACTAAACTTTAAAATCATGCATTAAAATCAGAATCTCAAAACGAAGAGCGTGTCACCTTGTTAAGTGAATATTATTAATAAACCTTTAAGGTATCGTTCAATTGATTGGTCAATCAGATTGCTTATTCACTTAATTGGTAGAAGACTTTTTACCTCATATAAAAACGCTATTGCTGGATTTCCACGCAAGAAGGAAAATACCCTCAGGTGAACACCCTATGAAAGGGGATATGTTTAATTTAATACCCGATTCCACTAATCCGTTTATTAGGACGTTTTTGTCATGTATTTCCTAACATTAAACAGGAGTTTGGTTTAAACAGTGATTGATTTAATCCCTTTCATTGTTCATTATCTTGACTGGCTTATTGTTGGAAGTCAAATTGTTGATTAAGTGGATTTCCGTCCACATTATTGGTTGAAATGGAAACAATACCCACATCAGAACTCGATGGAGGCACTCGTAATTATTTGGTGAAACCCGAATAATGCAAACTTCAATCATTGATGTTATTCGCTAGTCTACAGGCTTCTCGTGCCAAAAGCGTGTCAGAGCCTGTGTGCTATAGGAATGAGTTCATGTCCTGGGCCCCGTTTGGAGTGCTCTTAAATTACCGTCATAAGTAGTTCCGCCGAGACGGAAGTTACTCTGTTTGAAACTTGGATAAACTCAATATAAAGTTGTCTTTCAGCTTTTTTCACTTCTTCCTGTCTTTGATAGCCTTAGGCATTCGAAAATTAAGGTAATGACCTTATCATTCACTCTCATCTTAACTCTTCTCCCTTGCGTCTAATTTCATTCCATACGACAGGTGTGCTTAGACGAAAGAAGCGCCGTCTGCTAATCAAATAGATATTGAGTTCTTGTAATGCATTCCGGCTCCACAAAACTCCCTAAAAATCCAGAAGTGTGTTGCATGAAACCCATTAACTCGCGCCATCTTAGCTCTGAAGAAACAAACGAACAAAAAAGAAGACATACAAAATATTAAATTTCATTACAGCGTCTTAAGAGATTGTTAACTGAGAAAATACGAATGATAGACCTTGAATGTAAAAATTAACGCGCTTTAGTTTTATTGACACGAAAGGCATTTGAAAACTAGATACTGAATTGAAATGGCGACAGTGCGTGGACGTAACAGCATCGGGAGAGGGGAGCGCTTCTCGTCTTCCATAAATAACGTCGCGCTCTCTCTTGAACCGCTTAGGTAACCCCTTACCCCCATTGTCACACTCCGTCGGGCCTCTCGGGCCCGATGGAGTGCGACAACGGGCCCGAGAGGGGCCCTGCAAACTATTATCTCGGCAAGTTGTCATGTCCACATGAATGCAGTACAGAAACTCTTTATTGTAGTGCGAAAGTTAGAATTCTCTCTGTCGGTCGATATTCTTTCCGCCTTCGGCGTGTTCGTACCCGTGAAGCCGTGCACTCCTATCTAGAAATGCACGCCATGACTCGACGTGCATAGATAGCACGCTAATAATGGCCACACACGATCAGACCAACAGCCAGCCGTGCACAGAGTAGCAGTAGAGAATATGACTTAGTTCTATGGTGCGATTTTGTACGGTTAAATAGCGTCAAGTTGAAGATGATAGAATAATTAAGTGAGGAAGTGGTCAGGTGAATCGTCAGGAATATTTTCATTGCATAACAACCCCGAATAAATTGGGTTGCTCTCTTTTAGAATATCTTCCCACGTTTGTTTTAATTACGGGGACATTACAATCACGTCACAGTTCAAATAAAACTCACCAGGACGAGTGGCATCGGATTCGGATGAAACTACTAGCACGCTACTCCTGTATCTTATCGCAGTCTTGGATGTAGGCAAAACATAATTACTGAGAAAAACGAGTTGATAAAATGCTATTAATCAATATTTGCATTGATATAAGCAATCGGTATGATTCAGCAGCTGGTTTCTTTACCTG
The DNA here is from genome assembly GCA_037158775.1 of Hetaerina titia. Lineage (NCBI taxonomy): Eukaryota > Metazoa > Arthropoda > Insecta > Odonata > Calopterygidae > Hetaerina > Hetaerina titia. Next base: position 101,863,004 of record CM073774.1, on the reverse strand, counting down.
AAAACAACAAATTAACGCTGTCCGCGAATGCTCTTTGTTTGGATTAAATTTCGACATATTGAACACAGCAACACAACACAATGCCAACTCTCTCTCAATTTATCGCTCAATGCGCGTCTGACAATTGTGGATGGTACAACAATATGGCATAAGTGTCAAATCTTTGTACCACAAACTGAATTGGTGCCCCATCTGCTTTCTGATATCCGAATTTCAAACATTCACACCTGTTAATGATTCTCGTGTTTATCATTGATTTTTGTTGATTTCCCTTTGAAGATTTATTATTTGTGTAATTTCCTGATAAAATTTCATTTTTCCATCTGGAAATTTGTCCTTACTTTCACCGCAAGGCTTATTGCTATTTTTTTTCTTTACAATTCCTTGCCTCTACATTTCGCAACTTTTTCTCTGTTCAGTCTGGCCCTCGAAATACGAAATGGCGTTTCCCCTGCTATGTCTCCAGTTATCAGTCTAATGTTTATAACAAAGGACTAGATGGTTATAGTGGAGGTCACTACCACAGTTCCGAATTGCTATTGCTGTAAATGTAGCATGAAATCAATTTTTGCAATATAAGAACGCATTTTTCTCGTAGGCAATGAATCATATGTGCACGAGGGGAATATCTGTGATGAGAGATTTAATGAGAGAATGAGATATTTAAGAGAAGGATTATGCCCAGTCAGAGCCAATTGCGTTTGCCTGGTACTCTTCTGTGGAAAACAATGGATGACTGATGCTTCTATGCTACTTGCATTGTGAAGTGAGGAGCTCCCGCCATGTGTCAGAAGCGGAGGTCACTCAAACCCGGGTCAGCTAGATGGAGATCTAGAAGTCTCCGTGGGAGTATGAGCCGTCTAGAGAGAAGCGAGTCACTGCGTGAGTCACTCGTCCCCCACGACCTCTCTCTCCTTTCCCAGCACTTTTTCTGAATACGTCGACCCAGGTTATGTCACGCGGCGCTGAGGTCATTTCCTTCGATTTCTCTTCGTCCCTCAAGAAGAGCAGCATTACCAAAGTTTCAGGTTTCATCTTTTATCAGTTCCCTTTCGAGTTTAACGACAATACGTCTATGTCTACCTTTTATTTAATCCTTCAAACCTTTTATTTTAAAATCTATTTTGCGGCAATTTTGACTTTTTGTTTTTTATGAAATTTATATCTCAGCCATGGTGCAATGATCTTTGACGGACCAACCAAATGTGTGCAAATTTCCTCTCCTGAAATGCAGCCATAATGGTGCAAATGGGCCAGTGAGACATAGTCAAATATTCTCGACGAAATAAAAATGAAATGACGAACGCGAAAGGGAAGCAATCATCCCAATTTCACCCGGGAGTCTTCGCATAGTCGCTCCATTTAAAACTGGTACGATAGAGAAATAGAGATGATTGAAGGTCGGCCAATCACAGACGTGCCTCCTGGATGTAAAAGTCAAAGCGTGAGGATAAAAGGATCGGCACGATTGAGCGAGAGAAGAAGCGAGTGTTGTGTTTTCATCCTTTTCCTAGTTAGTATAGCATAGCTAGTGGATTTTGCGTTAATTAAGCAGGTCAGTAGCATCAATTTGCGCTTTAAACTAGCTCCTTCGCTGAGTCCAAGGAAACTTTTTATTTATTAAATTTGTAACTTTTATTGTTTTAACCTAGCCCTGGTTTAAAAATTAATTGGCATATCTGATAGAATTAGGGATGGCTTCCACTGGGTCTTCCGTCGCGATGCACGCCCGCGCCGGTGAGTGCGTGGCTCTAAGGGACCGTATCGCTGCGTTGGAGGGTATCGTGACTGAGCTTCGATCGACGCTAAAGTTGACGGTTAAATTCAAAAAACTTTAATGTCAAGAAAACCTTATCTGTATTGATAGTTTATTGCCACAGTTTAAAAAACGAAGTGCAGAATATCATCACCTTAATCAAAGCACATGCGCAGATGTAATTATCGGGATGGAAAGCTGGTCATCCATTGATATTGCCCGAGGTGAAATTTTCCAAAAATCCTTTTCCACAGAAATGACAGAACAATGTAGCAATGAAGGAACAAGTAGAATCGGGGACGGTGTCTTTATGCAGTCAAAAATTCTTGCGTCAGCAGGGCTGAGGTAATTCCGGGTAATGGTTTGGAAGGCGTTTGGTGCTCAATTAAAAGTCCTCAATCCAAAAGAATTTATGAATGTGCATTTTACAACCACCAGTCGACGGAGGAAATTCAAGAGTAGAATTACATCAGCAAATCAAAGGTTTCTTATCCCAACACAATAATTGCAAAGTTATAATCTAGCTTCGGAAATTGCGCCGTATCTCGATATAATATTTAAGAAGTCGCTGGTAGATCACATGGTTCCCAGAGATTGTAAAACGTCTAACGTAATACCCATATTTACAAACGGAGACAAGGAGGAATTGAACGATTGCAGACCTATTTCCCTCACATCCTTTTCGTGCAAGTTGATGGAACATATCGTTGCTAGTTCGATTATGAGAAACCTCGATAATCAGAAATTATTAATGAAAAATCAGCACGGTTTCCGAAAAGGAAGATCCTGCGAGACACAACTTGCGGTTTATGTTCATGATATTCTTACTTCGGGAGAGAGCAATGTTCAAGTGGACGCGATTTTTCTAGATTTTAAGAAAGCCTTCGACAAAGCACCTCATAGTAAACTACTCGCAAAGCTAGAAGCATATGGCATAGATAAAAATATCCGGGATTGGAATACAGACTTTTTGAATGGTCGGGTTCAAAGAGTAGTGACGCCTAGAGTTGGCTCAAATGAAGTAGAAGTTGCTTCATGTGTTCCCCGGGGTATTGTCATCGTACTTCTTCTATTCCTACTTTACGATAAAGAAATTGACTCCGTAGTCACTAGTAAGTTAAGTTTATTTGCCGATAATGCATTGGTTTACCGAAATATCCGTGATCCTGAGGACAGAGCAGCTTTTTCAGACGACCTTAAACAACGCCAGTGCGACACTTCGCAATTAGAATTAAGCTTAAAAAAGGGAATAGTGATGGATTTTTGTAAAAAAAGTAACTTCCTCTCGAACACCTACTGAATTGAGAAGACCGAAATGAAATGTGTAGACTCAATGAAATACCTAGGCGTTATTACCCTCACTCACGATCTCTCATGGGCGAAACACATACTACGAGGAATATGTGGACAAGCTAACAAAAAATTAGGATCTATTAGAAGAGTAATGGTTGAATGTAATGAAAAGGTCAAAGCGAAATGTTGTCTGGCGCTGGTTAGGCCTCATTTAGAATATGCCGCAAGTATATGGGATTCTCACGAAGTTGGATTAATCGCCGAATTTAATACGCGTATATATGTGCACACATGCATACGTGTAATTCTCAATGATACTCCATAACCGGGACTGAAACAGATTTTTGTCCTCAAACACACATCCACACGACACTATCGAAGTAACACGATAAGAAGTAATATCTCTCACGTTCTGTTTAAACGAGTATCAACGACAAACTTAGCCTGCATGGTGATTCATATGGCAATAAACCACAGTTTTAGCCGAGACTTGAATATAACTAGAGGATTAGTACCAGTGGCAACGGAGTTCATTCCAACCGTCAGGAATAAGTTGAGAACAGAGAGGATTACAGGGCGATGTGAAATGTGCAAAATTATCTGAAATTGAATTTATTTAAAATTATTACTAAGAAATGGGACAAGGAAACCTCAGTTCATAGAGTTCTTCTGACACATAACGTTCTCTCGACTGGGCATGCAACTAGGGACCGAATTAACAACAGAAAGTAAACCACCTGGATTCGAACGAGAATCAACTTCATGGAAAGATGGTACTTGAATCGCTGAAAACATCGACAGCCTTGATATGTGCGACTTGCACAGGAACGATACCCGATATATTCGCATGCTTTGGAGGTTTATGTTGAGAATTTTCGGTTTAAAATTATCATGAATGTGATAAAAGTGTTTTTTCCCTTTTTTTGTCCTCATATTTGTATGGTATTTTGTGTGTGAAAATTCTTGTGTTAAATTCACCCTCGAGTAATATGTGTCTCAAGAAATATTATTAACTAACTACCAAGTTGCAGAATATCTCAGGGCTCACTCGTCACAAGTGGGTTAGGCAGAAAGATGACGATTGCAATTTTTCGAGGTATTATGCAAATGCAATCATAAGATTTCAACCAAAATTCCTTCGAACTGCAAGTTCTTTTGATAATTCGCTAAGGTACCATCTTATTTGTTATGATAACCGTTTCAGGCTCTTATATATAAACCGACAGCATGCTGTGTGTATCTTCCATCAGGTGGGACGCTACGCTCTTGAAACTCCAGATGATAGGTGTGGCGTGTCCTTTAGGCCAAATGTTTGTCGCGATGCATGTGGTATATTGTTGGTTGATTTTTAATAAAATGAATAAATGGCGTGGCACGCCAAGGATATTAAAAATCTACTTTTATTTTCAAGTATTCATAAAGTTTTGAAAGGATTATTATTTGGAATCTGGTTAGCTTCATTAATGTCACGTAATTAAATTTGATTGCATAGTATGCAATGGCGGATAACGCAACTTGGTGGAACTCCTTCATGACGCGCAGAAAAGGTAACACTCCGCTTTTCCACAAGATGTAATTTTACTGCGGCCGGTTTCGATTTTCGTTTCGATGAAGCGTATCACCATCTGGCCAGATATTGATACGCTTCATCGAAACCGTTCGCAATAAAGTTATTTTTTGTGGAATAGCAGAGTGTTTCATTCCATATTAATCATAGAATATGTAATATGTGGCCAGATAAGATCTCTGCAAAAATTATTTATACTTGAACTTGCAATGAATAAGGCCCTGGAAATGAATCCTAACAACTTCATCGCACAACGTGTGGCTCGCAAACTGCTTACAGTTAGTTTCCAATTGACTTAAAAAGAGTAAATGATGATTTGACTTTATCATTTGCTATGCATTTACTTCAAGTATATTGGACGCATCCATGTCTTTGAATGTGCCTTGTAAATGTATCATGTTCGCAATATTAACTTCCACTTTAAGATCCTGGTCTCATCATCAAGACAAACTAAGCATTCATGTGTAATTCAATCTCCCACCTTTTACTATGCGTACTTTCTTCACTCTGATATTGTATGGGACATGCCATAAAAAACCCTTTCACGCATCACATTACATTATCCTGCATACTTATCGGGAGCTACTAACTCTCCTGCTTCCTTTCCACCTCTTCCGGAAAGGGGTCCGCCACCCCCCTCTAATCCCAGCCCCCGTGGCCACCCTTATAAGGTCTCTGCAGACCCCGGCATATTTCGTCGCCGGTGATTCTATTCCCACGCATTGTGAAATTCCGCCTGTTCTCTTTGATATTAAATCGCTCAATTTTGTATTCACTTTTCCTTTTGGCATTCTCCCAGGAGGTCTTATTTAAAATTCATCGATTCAGCTCAAAATCTCTCTTTGGAATCAAATAAATGGCTTATTATAAATATTAATTCAATTTAAAGGATAATTTACTCCTGATTAATTACCATCTGTGCAATACGCTTATAATATATTTCAATTTAAGATTGAAAGTTATTCATTTTATTCCTTAAATAATTATTATTTAAATTAATGTTTTTGCTCGTTAGAAATCTCTTGCTGAGGTCCGAAGGCCCTAAAATCATATGCTGCGCGGCGCGTTGTCAGTTGAAAAGAACATGGCCAGGCAATATTTCACTGCCTCTGGCCTTTCTTAAGGTATACTGACGTTAATGATGACTCTCCCTCTCACCCCCTTCTCTCCCTAAGCAACACTATTTAGTAGCATTGATTGGTGATTAACTTTTTAATATCGATAGACCAAGTTGAGCGAAGTCGAGATGAAATTAAAATAAAAAAATTGTCAGTAGCTGCTTCATTGTGACTGAACAATCTTTTCTCGATTTGAGAAATGCAGCTTTGAAATATGCGTACATTTTTCACTTTTTTTGGAAATGTATGACTTAAAAGAAATAATTTTTTTGTGTGCCACGACCCTGGTAAAACGTTATTCCATAGCGATGTGTGACCTTATGGATCAACCTGCAATTTCATAGTTCCCCGGTTATTCGAGTAGACTATATGTTACCTGGCCTCGGGTGTAACTAGATTTTTTAGAGTAAATGATCGGTATTTATATTTATTGTTGTCATTTCCTCCCTGTTATTCTAAGTAAGCTAAAAAGAACTCCTTAAATACTCATTATTTTAATGACGAACCGCGGGTCTCTCTTACAAAAACATCGAAAATATTATATAAATCAACATGTTAATATACTCATAGCATCCCACATGCTCCTGATATTGAGAGGCCTTTAGGACGGTATTAATTAATCCTTTGTCCTTTTCTTTTCTTTTAAAAATATAATGCCGGAGGGTATTATATCCGATAAGGGGGCGTGGTAGTACAGTGGGTACAGTGCTGGGGCACTTATCTGAGGACCCGGGTTCGATTCCAAATATCCCTTTGAGCACGCTCAGATTCACCAGTGTGATTTTTCGGGTGTGACACTTTCCTGGGAAACCACATGTTTAGGTGGAAAGGAACTGGCAGATTTGTGAATTTCACATGTCGTAGGGCAAGGTGAACTCGATTCTCCCTCGATCAAACCAACCTTCGGGTTGTTGCTTCTGTTGTTTGGCTCCAGTTATATCGGCAGATGCGTATCTGCGCACATGGTTCCACTCTAGTGCACTCGTAAGGGATCATTATGATTCCAAAGGGACCCCTTTCGGAAAAAAAGGAGTGCATTATGAATCCTCAATCTTGAAAGTCAAATCTTTTGATTATAAAGCGATGGTCGAAATGGAAATCGATACGTGCCCGGAATCGGAATGGAAGCCCTCGCTCAAGAATTCCATCCATGGCACAGCATTTCCCACGAACAGGGATCGAAACTCTCATGACGGCGGAACCGGATCTAATTATCGCGAAAAGTAGCCGGCTCCAATCGATTGATCGACTCGAATGGGCGGATTTGGTTGTGCTCTCGGGTTTGAATCGTCGAATTCGTGACGGATCTTCGTCTGCGATCTATCGTGGAGTGCGGAGAGCGAGCACCCTTCAATTTTCTCACTTAAAAAAAATATGGACTCGACTCGAATCGAGGTCTCGAATTCGGTTCCGTTTGTAAATCTCCTCCGCTTGCGATGAAGTTTCCTTTCTCGTGAAATACGCGATTCAAACTGTTAGTGTGACATTCAAGTGAGGGTGCGAATAGTTATATGGAATTAAATTAAACGGTGCATACGAGAGGCAAGAATGGTGTGCGGGTGCCACCGGTGTTCGGGATCTCTTGCTCACTTAGGTCATCCACTGGTCAGCGGGATTTAGGAAATGTCCCGAGTGCTACATCTACTTAATAGCCCGCAAGCCACCACACCGCAAGGGTGTGTGGCGGTGGGTGTTAGGGCACCACCCGTAATTCAGAAAAAAACCGCATGCAAAAGCCACAAATTTATAGTCCACAATCCAAACATGGTATACATTCATACAAGAACCCTTTCACCCCACACACATACAAACACACAACCTACCAACAAACATACACATGCACCTACATTTAAACCTAATATCTTTGCAATGTTTTATTTTGTTCTGTTTGGTAAATTCAAGGCTTTTAATATTTCTAAAGGGACTTCGGTTTATTACTCTTATGATTTCTGATTGTTCTGGGAAAGCATGAGTATTTGAATCTATCTGTACTGGAATCTATCTCCCTTATTTTGTCTTTGTGGTCCAATCCACCCAAGTAGTGTGGGGCCATTATAATTCCTTTAGTGTAATCGTTAAACTCGTTTGTTCTGAACCTTTTTAAAACTCTAATTCTCGCTTATTCCCTGGCTCCCAGCCCAAATCCCCTAAGAGACTTGTCACACTTGCATTCTTATTATAACAATTTTTAACGAATCTGGCGGATTTTCTCTGGACTTTATCTAATTCTTTTTGCCAAATTTTCTCCCAAGGATCGCAAATACTTCAGTATATTCCAAATGAGGTCTAAGTAGAGCAAAGTAACACCTCTCTTTAACTTTCTTATTACAGCTCCCCACCATCCGTTTAATGAAGCCCAGTTTCTGTAAAGCAGTATCAGTGCAATACAGCCCTGATAGTGCTTTATTACACTGATAAGTGCTACCCATGAAAGGCGTGTTGTTAGAACTACCCCCCAATATTTTACTTGTTTGGCCGTGGTTAGTACTGAACCCTCTATTTCGCAGTTTAAGTCCTGTTCGCCACTTCCTTTGTTCCAAAATTTTAAAACTGCGCATTTGTCTGCATTAAGCATTAATCCCCATTCCTGGATATCTTCGGTGAATGTTGGGGGAACTCGGTTAACAATCGCATGTGTGTTTTTGTCTGAATACATGGCCCTATTGCCTTTAACTTTGCGGACAGGCTAATATTAAAATAGGATGGAGAAAAGCTCGATAACATTCGTTGATATAATTGTAAGTTTAGGGAACTTTGGTATATCCTTCTCCACGTATGATGTGTTCTGTAAATTGATAAAGACCCAGGGGATGGTGTTCGTGAAATTATGAAGATTGATTATTAGTTTTATTTCCTAAAATGTCCTTGTTAGACATAAAAACTGTGTGTAACCGTCGGACCTTTAGCTCTGCTACCAAAAGAGATGAGGTTAGACAAAGAAACTTTGCACTTCCACATAAAGATTTAATGGTTTCGATGGTGCGCATCATCATCATGTGACATGCACAAAAATGTTTTCAACTTCTATAGCCCGACTCCAAGAGGGGAGTAGGGTGGGGGGAGTAAGGGAGAGGGGGTAAGTTGAGTACTGGTGCAGCAACCTATTAGTGGGCTAGGGGAGGTGGAGGGTATGTATTCGATAGCTTTTGGCTCAAATTTGTTAAAGTTCATGTTCATTAAGGAATCATGTTCATTCATGGAAATGCAAATTTTCTTTTCTTACCCTCATCATGAAGGAATTCCACAAAGTTGAGACTGAAACTGTTATGTTTAGCAAAAGAGATACTTAACTTTGATTGAATTCTATGACAAAAATAAGGGTCATCCACGTAGCCGAACTGAACTGTTAAAGGGTTTATTAAGTTGGACTATATTGAGTTGAGATGGACTTGTATACCTCAACTTAAATCTCCATATGGCAATATATGATACAGGGACTCATGACATTTGTTGTCTCAGGCGTAAATATATTGAAATGACACAACATATTTGAATGAAAGAAGTAACTTGGTAATTTCACACAAGTGTGTGTGTGTGTGGAATTCCTAAGTTATATTTTTCGCTTCAATAAATTATTAACCGTATTTTCACGATAAATAATAGACAGGATCAAGAAAAGGCCTTCCCCCTCCTTAATTTCTTTCACATTTCTTCTAATTCCTTTTAAGTTGGATATTCAAAGTTGTAACTTAAACGGATAATATCCTCTTGTTAATAATTCTTTTTTGATTGTACCAATAATTTTTTATTGCTGATCAGTAGGAAAGATTATATGAAGATATTTTTTGTTTACAATTTTTCATTAAACTGACGTTTGGAAATTCCACGTCGTATAAACATCATGACTTTTTTCTAATTAGTTCGTGAAGGTTTAATTCGGCTGACTCACTTCTTTTATTAGCGAACGAATAAAACAAAATTAGCTCTCTCGAATCAAATTCATTTTGATTAATTAAGGTCCGTGATTTATTTTCATTCCAAGGAAACGACACGGAGAAAAGGATGATGGCTGACTTGCTATGAATTCAACTCTCGATTACTCTCACAAACGCAATTCGTCAATTTCTTCCTCCCGTCAGAGGAGGAATGGCGGATATTAGGCCTTATGTTCTCCTCTATTTTTCTTCAATCCGTAGATTTAATGTCTTTAACTTAAATAAAAATGAAAGTTTCATAGTGGAACAGCCGAGTGTGAACCATAAGTAATGCTTTGGGGAATGAACTCTAATAGACCTTCGTCTCATGGCATCTCCAAAAGCCATTCCCCATGCGCGGCGACCGTAGAGTAAGCAACCTTGGCGCCCAAAGTCATCATGTTCTCTCTCCATGTTCTGAGAATGGTCCATCCCCCGACGAACTGTTTTTCAACACGGACGGAGGGAATGGAAAGGAAACAACTTTTCGCTGCCCAGGAGATGAGTCCACTGAAGTTTCATCATTTCATAAATTGCGGCCTTCAAAACAAAGGCCCCTCCCCCACCCCAGCCCCCCTAGTCCCCACCCCACCCCTCACCTTATTGAGAAGGGAATTCCTCCCCTTCCCCAACCCTCGCTCTGAACTGAATCTTATTTCCTCCCAGACGATCCATTTTCGGGCACGGGAGGGCCAACTCGCCAATGCTGCTACTCTCGCTGACCACTCACCCTTTCGAAAACTTTTCTTTTCCGTACGTCTCGGGTGCTGGGAGCTGAAATATTTGTGATAATCAGGATGTTGGTCGGAGTTGCCAACTATTTTCTGAGAAGGGCATGAAAAAAGCATTTGAGGGATATAAACGGTCCGCAAAAAGTCAGTCCAGACATTCAACATAAATCTCTTCATCGGTCTGAACACATTTTATATTGAATTGATTGCTCTTGTGTCATACTTATTATGTGTGTGATTTTTTGTATTAATTTGAATCACTCTCACGGTGGGAAAAAAGTCATTTCGTCACATGCGAGGCAGTCAGTATCTCCATAATGTTATCAATTTCCATGAATTTTAACAATTTGCTTTTGTAATTTCGTATTTGTCAACTTTGGATCATATAAAAACTTTAATTCTTAATAAAACTAGTTCAATTGTTAGCGACTAATCACTATTTGAATTTCTAAAGTATGAAGCAACATGCCCAGAAATACGTAATAAAAGTGTAATTCAATGCGATCGGTTACTAAATGTACGCTAATTTTTTTTCATTTTGACTTAAATATATCATATAACAGATAAATTGTCTCTCATATTTCATTATCTACGAAAATAACGACTTGGCCATGAAAGGGTTTTTTGTTATTCGTATCTATCTGTGATTGACAATTGTATTCCAAATAACCATAACAAGATATTAATGAACAGGGACACTCGGCGTAAGCGTAATTTAATTTATAATATTCGTTAAATCTGAATGAATATCAATTCTCCTCGGGAATATACATTGTGTGTTGGATTCCCTAAAGCCGTCAACTGCGAGCTTTTACGGCGCAACATTCAAGCTGGCAGCAGTGGCTGAAGCGTTGAGATGGTTTTGAGGCTTCCGGAGGAGGGAAGGGAATGGTCCAAGTGGGGCCCGGGGGGGGGGGGGAGCGGGGGTTAGAAGTTCCCCGAGTGAATGTCCAGCCTCGTCTCGGGCGCGCCTCATTGCCGCGTCCCCTTCACTCGTCTCCCTCCCTCTTGTCCTCGGGATCGCGCGGAGATAAATCACCGGACCGCCGGTCCAAATGGCCACAGCACCCCCCCCCCCAATCTCTTCTTCCCCCTGCAACCGTTCATCCGGAGACGAGGAGGAAGGGAGCGGACGGAAGGGTGCGGGGATTAGGTTGTCACTTGTTTTCGCTCCCTCGCTCCGTCTCCCCGTGGCGATCCGTCGATTGCCTCCCGCAAATTGTTTTCTTTGCCTCCGAAACCGTCAGCGTGAAAGGCGAAGGCCGCGAGCGCGCGAAGAGGTCGATGCGATTGATTTCGTGCACGCTCCATGTGGAAGTTCAAACTGATTGCAAAACTAAACTCATGGCATGCCGTCCAATACCAGTCAGAATGACCGAGGCGATACGGAAGCGATAACCTTGTAAATATGCCGTCAACATTACAAACAAAATACCTAAAAGTAACTAATGAATTAACTTTCATTATATTTGCACGATTATTCGAAAGGACATATTCTAAGTTTAAATATGTGGTGATTATTGATTTGAGAGTTATGGTTATTGTTTTTTTTTAATCTATCCAAAAAATTCGTCATTCGTCGAAAATCGAAACCATGGTCGTTTAAAGTATTAAATCGTTATGTGGAAGTGCGAAGATTCTTTTTTTAATCTCATCATGAAGGAATTCCACAAAGTTAAGTCTGAAAGTGTTATGTTCATGCATCTCGTCTGGGGTTTACTCGGATGATGTAAACCAATCATCAGGCATGTTCTTGATTTCGTTAGTGTTTTATTCATGAGTAGTCTAGGTCAATCCATTATATCTCAATGTTTATATAGCTTAAAAACTTTTTTTTAGATCTTTTTTAAAAGATTTTTCTTATAGATTTTTCAAAGCTTCCCTCCATTTGATATATGCTCTTATCCAATGCACCGTATTCCCATCTCTTCCAATCTTTTTTTTAAGATTCTTAAAATGGGAATAAAGTCACTATTAGACAGGAATATCATGAAAACCTCTTTAAAAGTGCAGCGCGAGTAACATTCAAAACAACTCGGAAAACTGCAAACAATTCTGGCGCCAAAATGAAAATTTTGAACAACATATTTCTTGATCATCTGCATGTGGAGAAAACATACTATTTTCTCTGGAATGAATTTACTTGATTTTTTTCAAAGCGTTAATGATGCACATCGTGTGTTTTATAACAATTTGCTCAATAGGGACTTGCATAAATTAAGATTCGTTCTTGAAGTTCCAAAAAATAAAAATAGTTCAGCTGTGTCCGGTTATAGGTAACAGGAATATTTTAAATCTCAAGGCATGTTGTGCTGGAATGACTTGGCACTGATAAAGAGACCCATGATTGTTCAAATTGTTAGCTCACGCCATAATTACCCTGTGGTTTTCAATTTACTAAAACATCCAAAAGTGGATTTATCATAGAGGTGGTTTTCTGTACAAGATATACAATATCAAACCTATATCCATCTTACTTTTGCTTAATAAAATGACAGAAAAATATTTATCTTCGTAAACTGTTAACCATTTTGAGGAATATTCTCAATCAGTAAAACAAAGCATGGGAATTGTCGATTCATTTAAATATTGTACGGGATATGCTTGCCTGTAACTAGATTTAGGGCATTCTCTTAGAATTATTTAACGATTTTACTAAAGCTATTGACGCTGTACTATTATTGTTTGGCGATGTATATTATGTAATTTACTTTACTATGCAATTTAAAGTTAAAATACCAACTTCCTATTGTGAGGTACATTGTCTTGATCAGGACGTATCAAAAAAGGTCCATTTTTGGGCCATAACAATTCAATCATTATTTAAATGATGTGAAAAGGGCGATCAAAGTCACAATATCATGAAACTAGGATGAAAAATAGCTTATCATTCAACAAATTTATCAGGTCGTAAAATGAAATGAAGTATCGGTGAAGGCACATGTTATGCTTATCCTTCACCATCCTTAACTGTTCCATATCTAGTAATATTCATTGTTACTCATTCCACTGTCAATTATAGTAGTAACATAATTTCAGCCTCCATTGCCAATAAATAGAATGTGTTAATGAACGTAAATTCTTCGATATGATAATAGAAAAAATCGTAATATATTAATCCCACATTAAAAAATTAATGTTACAGACTTCCTTACTCTTTCCAAAGATTGAAAAATATTAAAGTTCTACTTCCTTTGGAACTTGAGGGTGGCTTAACTTCGCTTTAATTGAGTGTAATATGAAGTATGAAACTGAAATTTAAGGTATTCTTTCTTTTGAATTTGGTCTAAGGTCTTCCTTTGGAATCTAATACAAGGCTTGGAATTTGAAAGGGAATTTCGGAGTTTAAACCTATTTAAATGACAATCAAAGGGTTATCAATAAATTATCCAATGCAGAATATAGTATTTGTATACAATTGTTATCTTCTGTTGCCAAAGTAATTGGCCCACAAGAATTTATTGAGTAAGAATTTCCACTGTGAAGGAGTCCAGAAAAATTGTGAATTAATAATATGCTTATGGTAGAGTTTAGATGTCGAACTTATTCCAAAATTAATGAACGGTTACTCAAATTAAATTGTTTCCTTACTGTAAGATGAAAAACCTAACCTTTAAATAATTGTATAAAATATTTTAAACAGGCATATTCTTTATCCCATTTGTTACTAATTTCTACTCATGCTTTATTTTTTAGAATTAATGAGCCTGAGTGCATGTCTTGTTCACAAATTAATATGTATGACCGCATTTGAAATATATAATGCTCAAATATATCCGTTTGACGGGATATGCCTGACGAAACATTAACGACTCCCATCAAAGCAATTCTGGTTTCGATGACAATTGATCGTTATTAAGATTCTTAATCATCCCTTTTCTTGGGAATATTAATTGAAATATTTTGTAAGATATGATCTCCAGACCCTCCTATGGACTACAACCTTGAGGTGGTGGAAGGAATTGTGCGTTCCGATGACCCCTAGAGCTGTGCTGGCAGGAGTAATAATGATTGCTCCTGGTAGGGTCACCCATGCCAGATAGGTCGAAGGTTAGGAGCCAGACGAGAGGTAGTCCACGCAGCGTCTGATCCTCAGTGAGGCAGCTGCAAATGCGTCTGGCCCCATTGGGGTGGCCATTGAGTGATGGTGTCACGTTAAATTCACTATTGAGGAAGGCAACGGAAAACAACCTCAATTATCATTCCCAAGAATTTTATGATGGACAGTATCAAGAATACGAGTGGAATGGCGCGAAGCAATATTGAAGAATTGCGCTAGGCAAAGTGGTTTTCAAAAGGAGGAGGGAGTCGATGACAGGGACGTTGAGTTAGGATGTTCAAAGACTCGTGCAAACTTTGATACGGAGCGTAGCTCTGTACAGCGCGGAAACGTGGCCACAGAAGCAGGAGAATAGAGGAGAAGAATAGAGAAGATGAAATGGAGCGAAAAGAAATGAGAAAGTACTAGGGATGGTGGGTGAGGAGAGGGGTTTGTTGGGAAATATCCTATGGAGGCAGGAAAAATGGATGAAGGGCGTATTGCTTGGCAATGGGATGTCGAAGACGTAAAAAAGGGGAGAATGTTGGGCAAGCGAGGAAAGGGCAGGAACAGGATAGGGATGCTGGAGGGAATTAAGAGAGAAAATACACAGACCTGGTTGTTAGGAGTCAGAATATAATTATTTGTTAGTTGTGTCCATCCAAAACCTACCTTAACTGGTAGATTACTTAGTAATAATAAATATTTCATAAATCTTCCTCCATTTTTGAACATCATGTTGCTTTCAGTCTTTTTCCGCGGGAGATTCCCCTTTGAATAGCCTTAAGATAAGTCTGGGGCCCTATTTAACTCATTCCCGTCCCTAACTTTAGTAATTCATTGTGCTCCGAGTAATCTGAAGCACTGATGTTATACTGACTCTTCCGCAGTAATGTAGTATTACAGTTGGAACTTTGAACCTAAATTTCTAATTTTTGAACACTATGCATTGGAGATAAAAATAATTTCCATGTTTTTGCTTATATTATTTTCATGGTATTCTGGATTTAAGCAGTTTTTAAGTCGAAAAATAATCGGTTTTTTTATAACTTATTTAATGTATTAATTTCCAACAATTCTCAGAATAGATCATTCGACACAGTTTTTCCTTGGAAAGGAGGCCTGTAGATCACATTTAATTGTAATATTTCCGTATTGTTCATTAATATCGTAACGTCCTTGCCATTTATCGTGCTTCTTAAAGTTTTGAATTTATACGACCTTCAGCGATGAATATTTATCCTTTAAATAATTTAAATTTAAATTTCGGAATAATTAGTATTTCCACTCCCGTAAACTCTTCGGCACTGCTGTTGTTGCCAATTTCGATGGCGCTATATTCGCCATCGTTTGCCAATTAGTGTTTATCAAATAGCGAGATTGGAACTTCCCTCCTCACCCCGCTCTTGCAACCGTAGAAAGTCTAGGTGTAAGTTGCATGTCACCGTGGTGTTTTTTGGTCCCTCGGTGATACTAAGACCTCGTGGTATCGACTCAAAAGACTTGAGGGAAGACATTTTTATGATGGGTGACCCCTTTAGGATTAATTGATGATTTCGTGATTCGCCCGAGTCATGAATTCCATTTCATGTATTATTTGGTCCAGCGTGGGCGTGCTCATGCGTTTTCTTTTCGTCTCAAGCTCCCGCCGTCCGTTATTTATTCAGGCAGCGTGCATCCCTTGCTGCGTGGCGCGCGTTTTCCTCCCCGCCGAGTTTCCAGTATTTATGCCATCCTCATCGACCTGCGGCGGAGTCGATCCATTCATTAGACGCACGCACTCTCGACTCGAATCGGAACTTGTCGATGGGAGTCCTATTGCCCCACCCACCCCCCTCCTCCTTCCACTGACCACCCAAACCGTGGCACTTCCACCTCGTTTCATTAAATCAGGCTACACCTCAGCGGGAGGGCAGAACACGGTCCTCTTCTGATGAGCACACGCTCACGCTGGTGTGCTGGAGAAAAGGCGACTGTCGGCACTCACTCGGAAGGATATTTATTCAGGTGCCTCGAGTTTCTCTACACGGATCACCCCTTACCCAAAATGGCACGGGTATTAAACAAGCAATTAAATAGAATTGCGAAATTATTGAATGAATGTTTATGACAAACAAGCGTACAGGAAAACTCATTCAAATAACAATAAAAAAGTGCACTATGGAATCAGATTCGTGAGTTCCAATAATTCCAAAGCAGTGTGGGGGAAATTAGTGGAGTATTCATTCTGTTAATCTTTTGTTTTGGTTGTGGAAAGAGTTCCTCAGAGCTAGTCGCCGCAGCCCAAAAAAAAGCCCCCGCTGCTTGGTTGCATTACTTCGTCTCTCCGTGGGACTTCTAAAAAAAACAAGTCAAAGGCTATCAAGAGAGCGTTGGAGGAGTGAAACAGGTGCTCCAAGAACTAATGCCACGGAGGAGTTAAACTTGGAAGGCCGCGACTGATTAAGGCGCATTCACCCTCGCTGCGAGAATCCTTTACGATGAATGTTTTTCCCTGCGTCCCACATGGGGCAGCATGCCTCTCGACTAGGTGCGACATATCCCCGCAAGCATAGTTCCTTAGCAATCCTAATCCTGTTTACCTTAACTTTTAGTATTTCATTTATGATCAGCAGACTATGAAAAATTGATGCTTCATAAAATTGGTATGCCTTCATTTAAAACCATGGTTTCAAGATGGATTATGACCATTTAGACTCATCTACCCAATTAGATGACCTTGTCTAACTTAATCAGCCAAGGCAACAACGAATCCGACGGACATAATGTACAGAAGTGCTTTCACTCCTTCTCTTTCAGAATTAATCGTCGAATTCGGAAGATTGCTCATTTAAGGAGTTTTTCTTATTCGACGCCGCTCCTCGAAGGGAGTCCCACGTTAAACGGAGAGAGAGCGAGCCCTCAATCTACCCCCACACAACAGGCTTCTCAACGGACATTTAAATCAACGAGCTCTGAGGGACTCTCAATCGCCTGACCGGCAATACACGTCTATAAATAACCACTCGATTAATTTCTCAAAGCCAAAGTCATTACCGGAATCGAATCTACTGGAGTATGTTCATAGCCATTATACCTCCGATAAAACTTGACTGATGAAGCACAGAACTTCATGCTAGGACAAAAATGTACAAAAACTGTTTTATTCATGAAACGTTTTGCATAAGAAGGGCGATTGATTAAAGATAATTAATTTTTAGTTAAATTGTATTACAAATATTGATATTTAGAAGAGGCACAGGGGATAATTAATAAATTATAATAATTTGAATAATTGAACGCGTGAAAAACCTATTCCATTTTTGTGACATTCATGGCATAAATGTTTAGGCTATCGACGCATAAATATGGAATCTAGTTTTCAGTGAGAGCGAGACATAAAAGTTGGACGGCCTCACGGAAAAACAGTGACAATGCAGCGTGCGAGTATGACTCGGTTTTGAGAAGGATAAAAGCTGTTCATGAAAGTCTTCATTCCTCCCTTTTGTAGGTTGATTTATGGATAGAAACTACGTGAACATAGATTAAGATAGCACAGACTTCTGAATACATTTGTGTGAGGAGAGACACGAAGAAAGCAAATAAATAATCGCCGGATGAAAACAGAATATAGTTTACCACACAGAAGTTGGAAAATGATATAGAATTTTTGTAAAAAGAACGACGTCAACAGATGATGGAAAGGAGCACTGAGCTTCTCCAGTCACGTCCAGAGATCCGCGATCTTTGACAGCTGTGAGGTTACATCTGTTTATTCGGATGGTGCAACTGGAATTCCGCGGCTAAATACAGCTGGTAATTAAATTTCATGGTTTATTTGCTATCTATGCATCGGCATCCTTTCAGTAATTAGGTGTCGGTTACCTGATGATTTAGCCAAGAAAAGACGTTATATTTAACTCAGGCTCCTTTCGTGGAGAAAAAGGACATTTTTATCATAATTCCTTTTTTTAGACGTCGCTCGGACCCCTCCCACTGGATACCCCGGGGATCAAATCCTTTTGCAGCGTATTGGTACAAAGGTAGACGATGAGTCTATGTAGTGTTTGATTTATCCTTTCTTGGCTTTATTTAAATGTATGACTTGACGATATATAATTGTACCCAAGAAGTGACCTTATTGATATTTGTACCTATTAATTCCATTTTCTCCATTATTAATAATCTGAGTATCAGAAATATCGATTGCTGAAACTGGAAGAAAAATTAAGAACATGGATGAAAAAACTTTACGAAAAATACATGAGAAGTAGGAATTAAGGTTTATGAATAATTACATGGAATACGGGGTGATTAATCATCGCATCATTCCATGAAAAAAATATTAAGTGCATATATATATATATATATTTGAACATTAAATAATTCCCACCATTTTAAAACATTTGACGTTTAGTATACAAAAGGTTTTCGGGAATGATTCTTCTGGATATAGGCAGGGACGCATTAGCTCAATCCTTAAAACTCATGTAATTAAGTCGCAGGAAGTGGCAGAGATTTGAACGCTGGTAATAAAATGACGGATTTCTGGAGAAACCTTATTTTTTCTCTAAAGCCGTTTCTTTCCCCATTCACCGGCGACACTAAATATATGCACCCGCACGGGAATGGGCTCCCGACGCCCGGCGGCGGTGCCCTGAATTATAAATACCTGCCTCCTCCATTATTTCCGTCGCTGCACGAGGCGACTTCCCCACTCATTCCCACTCCTCCGTCACGCACCACGCCGAACGCGTGGCCGCGTCTTCCCGCGCCCCCGCACACACTCCGTGAATCGCGTGGGTGGCGTTCCCCTCCAACCAACCGAGCGTGTGTGGTCCCCCCCGCCCCACTCGCGCCCCACACGTGCACGCGATGCAGGCCGGGCCCCCACCGACCCTTCTCCTCCTCGTCGCGCGTGTTTTTTATTTGTGGGAAAGGTGCGCTCGTCGCCACGTACTCAATTCATTTGTTTGCTCCTCTTCCCGCCGGCCTCTCTCTCTCTCTCAGCCTTCGCAGACTCTCTCGTGTAAAACTCGTCTTCAGGAGATCCAGCGTGGGCATTGCTCCGGTGACATAAATAGTAAAAAGGTTCCGTCCCCGTTCCCAGCAGGGCGAGTGCTCACCGATTCAGTCAACACATTCAGGAAAAAAATGATTCACAGCCATATTCGAAGACGTTCCTGAAGATGCATGATCACTCCCCTTCTCCGTCACGCCGCTGCGTCACTCGTCGGGTCTCCCTGCGACACCCCTCGGTGTTCTCGGGCGGTACTTTCCCTTCGCAACGTCATCCGTCCCTGCGACTGGCCTTTAAAAAAGAGTAATCGAAGTTGCCCTGTAGGGAGCTACCAAGGATTAGTCCTTGATTGAACGCAAGATGTGGGGAATGCGTCCCATGATTCGTTTTTTGAACGCGTTGTATGTTATTGCAGGTACGACTAAGGGAATTAGATTTTTATAAATAATTATATTGGCTGTTTTCATTAATTAATATTATAATAGAAACCATAGGTTGCTAATATAATCTCGCGCATTGCCTGACACCGTTGAAAGCGGCCACAGCTAACATTAAAGGTATCGGTGGATAGATATCATCTACATCTACACCCTGCAAGCCACCAAAAAAGGTGTGTGGCAGGGGATATCCGAGCGTTGAAGACCGAACCGTTGCGGGGATTTGGAATCTTATGAAAATATTTAACGGGAATGGTAATTTATCTGCAATCGAATTTTATGCCCATTAGTTAGAATTTAAAGTTCCACAAAGATACGAAAGTGTTATTAGTTGTGAAGGTCATGATATAATTTCTGCATTTTCCAGAGCTAATATTACACATTGTTTGCATTGCATTAGGATATGTTTACCTCAGATTTGGCTTGTTACTAAATGCATGCGAGTATACTAGACCCCTGTGCATAATGTACCTGACACGCAATAAAAATCATAGTTTCCTCATCTCATGAACAATGTAAAATCAATATAAATATCTCCAAAGCACAGTTTTACAATGCTCTAGTCTCAGTGGCATTCTATAGATTTTAACCATCTGTTACCATCCGTTGACAATTCAATCAGAGTTCTTATTGTACATATATGAAACTAAATAATTTTTTTGATAAATTAGGGTACTATTGAAATTGAAAAATAAACAACTTGGCTTTTACACATAAAAAAATGTTTTATTCACTACCTAGGTTTCGTTATGGTATAACATCTTCAGGTGTGAATTCTATGGTTTCAGGCTCAACTTTGTGGAGGTTCATTTTCGTTTAAAATGAATACACTTTGTAACTTCCACACGATTTTTATTCGTACTACCGGTTTCAACGCTTCGGCGTCATCATCAGGTACCAGGAATAAAAATCGTGTGGAAGTTACAAAGTGCATTCATTTTAAACGATCTTCAGGTGTAACTAGGTAGTGAATAAAAAATTTTCTACTTGGAAAAGGCAAGTTGTTCACTTTTCAATTTCAATATGAATATTTTCCACCAAGTCACGCTAGAAACTGTTTTCTTTAGTGAGGGTACTATTTATTAAATAGCTGTGCTCAAGTTTTAAATGATAATACACTCGTAGCACTTCGTGTGGTTTGTCACACCACAACATTGCCTTGCACTTGCACATTACATTGCATATTTTAAGAATGAGTTTATGACAGTTTTAATATTCTTAAGGATTAAGGATCATGTGTTAATTTTCATGCTTGGCTGGTGACGTTGCACTCGCCGCCACATGCCCTCACGGCGTATTACGGGGTATTATGTGTGTGTAGATGAACATTTGAAGTTTATATTTTAAAAATCTATAGATTGCAATAGATAAGAATTTCTGGAAAAGTGTAATCTATTAATCACATACGAATTATTGATTCGAATAATAAAATTTGCGAAATATTTCGATTCAAAATGAAAATTTTCATTTTGTCCGTGAAATTAATTTTTCACAATTGAAAATATTGTCTCGTGAAATGCCATAATTTGATGGAATCATTTCCCATCGTGTGCCTCTCAGACAATGGCGCCGAACGAGGAACGTCAGGGAGGAATTGCTGCATCGCCCGACACATGCCGGGCTCCCCCTCCTCTCCCACACGTTCTCATCAGTTCTCTAAGCCGCTCGTCTGCTCTCAGCTCCGTCATTCCCTCTCCGGCCAGTGGAAGCCCCACCCTGGCGCGGCCCGGGGCAACCTTCCCTTTCCACCTCCGTGGTCCGATGTCCCACGGTCCGATAACCCTATCATTTGGACATCAGCTTGCATCGGCGTCAGCGTGACTCATCGCCGGCGTCTTCACTTTCGCTCGGACGTTGTCTTAATTACTCCGGCGTCCAGACTGGGCGAGGGTCTTCCAAATGATGTCATCGTCCTCTCCCCACGACGTCAGTTCTACTAATTGCTTGTGGTTTGTCGTTCGAGTGACAGTCTCGCTAAATGATTATTTAGTATTCGTGGGCTATTGATTGTTCCATAGTTAGTAAAATAATCGGCAAGATAGCGGAGAAAATTTCGATCATATAAGATATTAGCTGAGTGAATTGGAGGTTCAGTGCGATAAATATGGGATGAGAATCAATATTAATAAAACAAAGATTATGCGATTTTCCAGAAAGAAAAAGGCTAAGCTAAATATTAAAATAGGCGGGGAAAAAATAGAGCAGGTAGAGCAATTTATATATCTCGGAAGTGTTTTGGACCAATACGGTCAAAGTGGTAGGGACGTAAGGAGAAGGATTGCGCTAGGCAAGGAGGCTTTCTCAAGGAGGAGGGAGTTTATGACGGGGACGTTGAGTAGGGATGTTAAGACAAGACTCGTAAAAACTCTGATATGGAGCGTAGCTATGTACGGCGCGGAAACGTGGTCACTGAAGCAGGAGGATAGACGTAGATTGGAGGATTTTGAAATGTGGGTGTGGAGAAGAATGGAGAAGGTGAAATGGACCGAAAGGAAAACACATGAGGAAGTACTAGAGATGATGGGTGAGGAGAGGGGTTTGTTGAGAGAAATCCTATGGAGGCAGGAAAAATGGATGGATGGCGTATTGAGCGGTAGTGGAATGTTGAAGAAGGTAATAGAGGGGAGAATGTTGGGCAAGCGAGGTAAGGGCAGGAACAGGATAGGGATGTTGGACGGGATGAAGGGGGGAAAGAAGTACACCGAGATGAAGAGGGATCTGATATAGATTAGTTTTCTAGGTGAGGAGTCACAAAATTTTTATTTGATAGTTGTGTCCATCCAAAGACCTACCTTAAACGGTAGATTACCTAATAATAATAAGATATTATTGTCCGCCTTTATTTCATGTGATGAATCCTCGTTTTTTTGACATTAATTCCCGCGTTTAACTCTCTTAAATGATTTGTAAGTCTTTCTCATTCTCAAATGTCAGCAGGAAGGCTAATTCTTATTGCTCACCTACCGGTTTTATTTTTTCCACCATTAGCCTTATTAACTCTGCATCTGCGGGCAGCGGAATTACAGTGGGCTATATTCAGTTATTCTTAAGACTGAGTGTTCCTGCTCCAAAACGGTTTTTAAGTTATCCTTCTGGTTTGATTCCAGGGGATCTCGAAGATCTACGAATTATATCCAATATTAGTAAATTGCTATCGAACATGGTGACTATAAAGTAGCTGCAGCCCTTGGTGTGTTGCGATTTCATGTCTTCCTTGTTAAAAAATACAATGTTCGACTGATTGTGAATAGTATTCCACATCATATAAAAATCTGAAATAATGGGTGAGTCTATCTTTCCTTAGCTTCCACTTCAACATCAACGCAGATCATTGGCAATATGTTATTATTTTCGGTAATCTACCGGTTAAAGTAGGTTTTAAGTGGATAATCTACAAAATAAATATCTGGTCTCTCCTAACAAAACCCAAGCCAACATTCTACACTGCCATAATCCCTTTTTCAACTCCATATACTTTCTTCCTCCCTTCATACCGTCCTACATCCATACTCTCACCCTACCCTTCTTCGTTCGCATAACGTTCTCCCCTCCATCACTGTCTTCAACACCCCATTGCCAATCAGAATGATCTGCATTCATCTTTCCTGCCACCTTTGTGCCAGCGATTCTCTCTCCTCCCCCACCACTACCCTCATTTGTTTTCGTATAATATTATCTAAACATCTCAGCTTGTTTAATTTAAATATACAAGGAACGTAGCTACGGTCGTGATTCAATGTAAACAAAAAATAGTTTACGGTCCCGGTATTTTTTGTTTACATCTCAACTTGTAATGAAAGCACATTTTAATTTTATGAATGCCAATTCGGATTAACTGTCAATTTATTCTAATTAAAAGATTGAGTTGACCATTATTAAACTCATATTTTAGATAATTTATTAACGTGGATATTTATTATCTTGGATAATTTTGAAACATCATTTTTTTCCAAGTTTTGAATATGTCGGTTATGCATGAATATAGGTTTAACCCTTTTAGTTTAGTTTAGATTAATTTAGGTTTAACTTAAGGAAACCTATATGAATATACGTTTAATTATTTCTTTGAATTTAAGTGGAGGGATGCCACTCTGTCATTAATGGAGCAGTCCTTCTCCTGTAACTTTTTATTAAAAAAAAAAGAAACGAATACTACCTTGATCAAAAAGTTCCCGGAATTTATTCAAAAAATTAAAAATACAAGTTTATTCATCTAAATCTATATTGTCCCCTTCAAAGTAATCCCCATCGACTGCAACACACTTATGCCAGCGCTTGATCCAATCCTCGAAACATTTTTTATATTCGGTTTTCGGTATGTCCATCAGTGCTTCCTGCGATTTTTCCATTACTTCCTCTCGGCTGCTAAAACGCGTTCCCCGTAATGGTTTTTTAACTCGATTGAACAGAAAGAAGTCTCAGGGAGCCAAATCAGGTGAATTCGGTGGCTGTTGGATGGTATTTGTTGCATTTTTCGTCAAAAAATTACGAATAATGATAGCACTGTGCGACGGTCTCGACGCACTGTGCGACGATTTCTGGTCTCTTTCGGCGAATTGCTTCACGCAAACGTCTCATAACGCCCAAATAATACTCTTTGTTTACTGTCTGGCCTTCTGGCAAAAATTCATGATGCACTACACCGTTGTAATCCATGAAAACCGTCAGCATTGCCTTCTTTTTTGACTGAAAACGACGTGGTTTTTTTGGTCTCGGCTCATTTGGTGAACGCCATTCACTTGCCTGATGTCTGGATTGCGTGTCGTACTCATAAACCCACGTCTCGTCTCCAGTAATGATCCTTTTGATGAATGTGGGATCGGATTCAGCCTCGCAAATCATGTCTTTAGCGACGTCAACACGGTCTCTTTTTTGCATGAAATTGAGGTCTTTTGGCACCAACTTTGCTGCTACACGACGGAAACCCAAATCATTAACCACAATGTCTTGGGCGGATCCATAGGCAATGTTCAAGTCCTCCGCTATTTCTCTGATGGTTAATTTGCGGTTATTGACCAACATTTCTTTTACTTTATCAATTTTTTCACCGACTTTCGATGTCGATGGTCTGCCACTGCGTTCATCATCTTCGATTGATTCACGACCACTTCTGAACCGCTCGTGCCACTGGTAAACGACCGTTTTTTTTAGAGAATCGTTGCCGAAACACTTTTCCAACATTTCCATCGTCCGTGCGCCACTAAATCCGTTTTTTACGCAAAATTTAATACAAGTTCGTTGTTGCAAATTTAAATCCATTTCTGCAATTGTAAAAAATCGCCAACACACACAGAGATAGATGTACTCTTGGCTACGTAACTTTTGCAAATGTCAAGTTATGACACTAAGATTTAAAGGGAATATCAACAACAGATGTACCAATTTAACAAAAAAAACAGAACTCAAATCGGAACGATGGGAGCGCCACACGGTGGTTATTCCGGGAACTTTTTGTTCAAGGTAGTATGTAATATTGGAATAGGTTCTACTTTCGTAACATGTTTATTTCACCATAGGCCTTAAAATTATTTTTCGCTCAAAGATACCCCCGGAAACAGGCAGGGAGTGATATATAATGACTATGTTTCAGTTATGTTACATGCTTGTGCTCAAATGTCCACTCAACGGAATGTAGATGAGTAATGCAAATTCAATAATAGAGTAATGCAAATGAGCATAATGGTGTTGTTCAAAAATCATCTGAGATCCGATGGACCAATTCAATCACTCTAGTCAGCATTTCTTCTGTTTAATCTTTACTGCTTGTCGAAAAAATGGCGTGTATCTGGAAAATACGCTTCAAGCAAAATTATTTCATTTTATTTATCTAAAGTTAAAATTGAACTATTCTGTTATTTATTAAATAAAATATTCTCAACCACAGTGAACTCAGTTTATCACTTAGAATAGATTAGTCCCTCCGATGAGAAAAACGACCTAAGCCATTGTTTTTTTCTACTATTTTGTGATTTTAAAATTATTATTATTATTGGTAATATATCGATTAAAGTAATGTTTTGATTGATATAAGCTTCCAAACGATTTTAAAATAGCAGCCTTGAATTTCCCAGCAATCTTTCTATTATTATTTTATTGTATTTTATAATAAATGTTTCATACATGCTTCAAGGAGGAGACATCTAAATGAATCTGTTTAGTGAAATCGTATTCCATCATCCTCAATAGCAATGAAGTTGAAAATTTCAGAAAAAAGACAAATTTTGCAAGTATTCGTATTTGTGATTCGCTGAATTGCGAAGCTGCTTGGAATATTTTCTCGTTCATTCGTCTGAGGGCGATTCGATTGAGCGATGGCGTTAGTAAATGGACGATGGCCGGTCTGCAGTCTCGCTCATTAATTTGGCCGCTGACAAAAACGACGCGGAGGGAGGCCGAATGGATGTACACCTATTTCAATATGCACTTCCCGGAATAAAGCGTCTGGGAAATTCGCGATCCCATTTTCCGCAGGTCCTCATCCTCCCTTGCTCCCCTCAACCCCTCCCTTCCACCCGTCCATCCCCCACCTCCCCCCCCCCCTCCCGTCGGGATCGCCGCGTGCTGTTGTCCCTCCGAAATCGAATCTCTTCGAATTCCGAAACCGCTTTTTTTTGCGGCATCCATTAATTCGCCATCAATAGTCAATGCGGCTCCGTGGCCGAGAGGAGTGCGACCGCGGGACTCACTCCCGTTTCCACATTCCTCTACCGCGGGGGAAAAAACGCCAGGGTCCCCGACATCGCCTCCTCCAGGGTCCTCTATACGCCCGGGCCCGTGAAAAAACTAATCTTCCCTAACAACTTCGAAAAAAGACATGCACGTATTTCTGAGGGGAACAGCAAAACCCGGTCGTCCCGCGGCACTTGATGAAACATGATTTACGCCGTGTCATGCATCGCACCTTGTTTTCCTCGTCCTCTCGGACCCCTCGTGTAGGCGTCCC
The DNA here is from genome assembly GCA_037158775.1 of Hetaerina titia. Taxonomy (NCBI): domain Eukaryota; kingdom Metazoa; phylum Arthropoda; class Insecta; order Odonata; family Calopterygidae; genus Hetaerina; species Hetaerina titia. The sequence goes on along the minus strand of CM073774.1, from coordinate 101,836,207 downwards.
ATCTCTCGAATAATCCCCGACGCCCCCACCTCCCCCGAAATCACCGGCCATTCGACGCCGTCCCGGCCGGGGAAGCGACAATCCGTCCAATTCCGACAGTCGGCAGAAAAAGAGTCCGTCGGGGGGACTATCAAGCGAAACGAACGAGGGTGGAAAAGGGATTGAAAAAAGTGCAATGGCGGAAGGACGAGAAGAGACGGAGAGAGGACGGGCGGAAAAATTGTTGCGGCCGAAGGGACGGGGACCGAAAACAGAAAACAAGAAACGGGAAACTTATCCAGAATTTCAATTAACTCGCAGTCTCTCCAATTTTGTGTGTTGTGTGCGTTGGATTGTGTGCGTGTGTGTGTGGAGGGGGACTTTTTTTATTAGTTCTCTCTCTCTGTCCGTGGGTGGGGGAGGCTCGATCGCCCTAGAGGGGTGTGAGACAGGGCCGCCGCGCCGCGGAGTGTCCGACCGCGCCCGCCTGGGAAAGGGGGTGGGTGCGGAGGCGGGCGGAAAGGCATTGGATGGAGAGAGCGGAATTGGGTGGGATGCTTTCAGATGGGGGTCCCAATCGGGGGTTTCGCTCGGGAGGCGAGGACGACCTGTGGGAGCCCTTGCCCACGATGCAAGTCTGAGCCTTGTTTCTTCGTTACTTCGTGGTGGGTGATACGTACGAAGTCTGCACAAAAAAGTACTCATGTCTCACACTTACGCCGAAAATGTCGACCATTTTGAATTTTCAGTTAATTGTTGACAGCTGTTTTGCAAGGACGTGTTTTGGATTGCCTTCGATTTTTGCCTGTTCCAGAAAATGGATCAAGGAATCTGTATCAAAGGTTGTGTGAAAAACTAAATTAAGTGCGCGGGAGTATTCTGAATGTTGACTGTGGCATATGAAGAAGCTACCTTGGAACGAAGCAACGTTTATCGATGGTACAAAATGTTCTCTGAGGGCCGCGAAGATGTGAACGACGAACGCCCAGCAACGTCAACACGTCAACAACTGACGAAAATAGTATTGGCCAATCGTCGAATCACCGCTTGACAAGTTGCTGAGGACCTCAATTGGTTCGTGCCATTCAATTTCAATGATTTCGGCAGGACACAGGTCGCCGCGAAATTTGTACCAAAATTGCTCATTTTCGACCAAAAACAGCAACGCATTAACATTGCTTATGAGGTATTGGACTCTGTCCGTGGCAACCCAAATTTGTTTCCGAGGGTCATAACTGATGACAAATCATGGGTTTATGGTTATGACGTGGAAACTAAAGCTCAATCATCCCAATAGAAGCTGCAGCACGAGCCAAGACCGAAAAAAGCGCGCTAAGTTCGGTCGAATGTGAAAGTTTTGCTTACAATTTTCTTCGATTGCAGGGGCGTGGTGCATCATGAGTTAATGCCATAGGGTAACCCGGTAAATAAGGAATATTACCTGCAAGTTATGCGCAATTTTCGCGAAGCAATCCGCCACAAGCGCCCGGATTTGTGGAAGAACAAAAAATGGCTTTTGCACCATGATAATGCCCATGCTCGCACATCGTTACTTGTGCGCGAATTTTTGGCCAAAAACAAGACACTTTTGATGCCCCAGCCACCGCATCCCCCAGATCTGGCCCCAGTGACTTCTTCAGTGACACTGAAGAAAGCCTTGAAAGGACGACGCTACTCTACGATTGACGAGATGAAGACTGCATCGAAGGAGGAGCTGAACAAGATCACAAAAATGATTTTTTGAAGTGATTTGAGGCTTGGAAAAAGCGTTGGTACAAGCGTATAATATCTAATTGGATTACTTTGAAGGCGACAAAATAGATATTCATGAATAAATAAATAATTTAACAAAAAACACAAAAGTCGCGATAACTTTTGAACAGACATCGTACCTGCGTATAAAACAAGAGAGACACGTGTCCGGCCGCGGGATTCATCATACAGTTCGAGCACAAAATTTTATCTCGAATGTACGATCTAGCAGCCCCCCCTCCACACCCTCTCCATGCCTGGGAAATTAGAGTGCGTCTATCTACAGTCCCCGCTTTCTGGCGTTCTTTCAATTTATTTTCAGTTTTATTTACCATTTGAATAATTTTAGATACTGTGTGTATCATCTAATTTACTTTGTTATCGGAGTACATATACGAGGTGTGTTCAAAAATTAACGGGAATTTTTTTCATTTCGCGGGCCTGGTGAGTCTGATTGTCAAACTTTTTTTATTATGTTGGTATGCATGCCCCTGAATTACCGAGGTTAGAACCAAGGTTAGACGCGTTTTATGAGCTCGGCGATTTTCGTTTGTTAAAAGAAATGGATCAAGGAATTTGTATCAAATTTTGCGTAAAATATGAAATAAAGTGTAACAAAGTGTGTGAAATGTTAACAAAGGCCGATGGTGAGTCTGCTATGAGTAAATAAAGAAAAACTTCTCAAACTCTCAAGATCTTTGAGATAAAAAGAGACGTTTCAGGCGTGATATGGTGGAATAACATCATTAATTAAAATTAGCAATTTTCCACAAAAATGTGGAAAATTGCTTATTTTAATTAATCTTTGAGATAGCCTTTAGTTCTTTCAGCGATGCGCTTTTAATGTCTTCTATGGCTGTAAAACGACGGCCCTTCAAGGTTCTCTTAAATTTTTGGAAATACGATCTGGATTTGGATAATCTGGCGAATATGGAGGCTGGGGCATCGTTACAGTATTGTTTTTTCCCAAAAATTCACGAACAAGCAATGAAGTGTGATCTGGTCCATTATCGTGGTGCAAAAGCCATGAATTGTTTTTCCACAGATCCGGGCATTTTTTCGGATTGCTTCACGCAAACGGCGTTTAACTTGTAGGTCGTACTTCTTATTGACCTGGCGGCTGGAATTCATGATGCACTATGCCATCAAAATCGAAGAACACAGTGAGCATAACCTTCACGTTCGACCGCATTTGTCGAGCATTCTTCGGTCTTGGCGAGCCAGAATGCCTCCACTGGGATGTTTGAGCTTTACTTTCAACGTCATATCCATTAACCCATGTTTCGTCACCTGTTATAATACATTTCAGTATTTCTGCATCGTCGTTGACTCCTTAGAAACTTCCATTCGCTGCTGTTTTTGTTCAAAATTCAACAATTTTGGAATGAATTTTGCTGCCATGCGTTTCATACCCAAAATATTAGAAAAAATGTCATGACATGGTCCAATCGATATGCCAACATCATCAGCGACCTCTCTAATTGTGATTCGGCGATCTTTCATAACCATTTATTTCACTTTTTCCACGTTTTCATCGATTGTTGATGTGCTGGGGCGTCCAGGACGTTCGTCATCTTCAAGGTCTTCACGGCCTTCTTGGAAACGCTTATACCACTCGTAAACTCTTGATTTACTCATAGCAGACTCACCATAGGCCTTTGTTAACATTTCACTCACTTTAGATTAGAAGGACTAAGTAAGGTGAGTGACCGAAGAATGAAAAGGAAGAGGTAGACTGGAATAAACAGCGTATAAATTTAAGCTTGTATAAGAGCGTGGGACTACGTAGTTCTTCCTAGAGAGGCAATAGAATCTAGTTCTTCATAATCATGCATTAATCGTGAACATAGAATTTGTACAGTTAACTGGGTTTGAATTTTTACTAAAAATAAATGCAGTTAGGTTAATGCTTAAAATTTGGATCACTCCGTGTGGAGTGTGGCTCTTCGCGTACGGTGCAGGTGCGGTGTGGATGCACCCACTCCCTGCCATGCTCATCGCCAGCCGCTTGCATGTCATCTTTTGGATGTGGATGCATCTATATTGAAATAATTGTGGCTTCCTGCTACTTTATCATATGCGAATTTGCCTGAATAAAAAAAATTGACTTCCCTATTGCGATCACTATAATTGCAGCTTTATTGATGGTACACTTTAGGCACCTAAGTGCCTTACTTCCGTTTATAAAATTAATGAAAACTATTTGATGTGTTTTCTCGAAGTAAGGTTTTTTGTGGACAAACATTTTAACTGAGTTAATGAATTTGTTTTTAATAATCAACGATTACAACAACTTGGTGCATCTTGTAGGTAGGTTGCCGTTAGGGCAAGTACAAAATTGTCACTCTAAATAAATTGGGCATGCGGAGAAATGTCCAGGGTTCTTGAGGTCTTACTTGAAGATGAGCACGGCCTTCTGGATGATTTGTAACCAAGTCAATAACCGTCCTTCTCTCCTAAGAGATGAAAAACAAATTGAAAATGTGAAAATTTGGAAGTAAATTAGGTCACAATAAAAAAATATTAGTTCCATCTGACAGTTTTTTTCAAAATTTAACATTATTACAGTTTTCGCCGTATATGCGGCACAAAGTGGTCTCAATCGAGTTTATTTTTACAGGATATTCCGTTTCGAATTTGAAATCGCGGTATTCTAGTGAATCATGAAGGCTACAAAGACAATTATTCGATTCAGTAGATTTACTCAATAGACCACTTACATTTTTGCATTACATAGTACCCTACAAGCCACCTCCAGGGCGTGTGGCAGGGGGTGATTGCACACCAGGCAGCTTGAGACTCAAAATACTTTTCTCCGCTAGCATGGTCGGACAGTGTCATTCTGATCCCTTAGCGTTCGCAGAAAAACGACATCTATCTGTTCTACACTTAATCTCTCTAATTTTATTGACATGATCTCTCCTACCGTAGTACGATGGGGTTAATGATACATTTTCAACACCACTGCTTAAGAGATATCCTTCCAATTTATGCAAGACCTTCAATCTGTAATTTAACCTTCGCTCCGTGAGTGGTTGCCAGCCTAGCTCATCTAATATTTTCGATACACTACTAAGTTTATCATTGCAAAGTTTTACAAATCTAGCTCCAATTCGACAATTAATCCAACTTCGAGAGGATCCCATATATTAGCAGCATATTCTAAATGAGGTTTAATCAGCGAAATACGCGTCAAAGTAGTTACGCGTCATGTTAGGCCAACTTTTACGTACCAAACCTGCGCATATTGAAATGTTACTAGTGACCTATTACTGATCTTTAACGTCTCAAGGGAATGCTGAGAATATTTCATCATCGACGGTATTTCAGTCTTAATATTGGTTTACCGCAGACCTCCTTTTATCTCTGTTCAGTGAAAATTTCCTAACCCACTGATAGCCTTACTATTTTACGTCCTAACCCACTGATAGCTTTTCTGTTTTACGTCCATCTAAATTTGTCCTTCGCACCTGTCTTTTGGTCTTAATCAAGAATTCTTGTCATCCAGTTCATAAAGTCAATAGTAAAGTAAAAATAGTTCATAAAGTTCAAATCAAGGCATTATAAAGAGGCACATTAATCTGCGTGAAGTTATAAATCAGAGGGAAACACAGCTATTATGCGCACTTGCATTCATGCAGTGTTCTTGTCTCTCTGCGTATTTTACCTCTCCCCCGGTGAAGTCGCCCATTGTTTTCTTATCTTACGTTTGCCCCCCCCCCCACTCTTCTGTTAGCCGTTGTTTGTCAGATGACATGCGAATAGACGGCTATAGGTAATAGGAATGTAAATGCACAAATTGTCGCGATAACCCAAACATATTCGTCCATACATGAAAAATGACATTTTAACCGATTGAACCACCTCCTAGTGAAAACATTTCCCTTTCGTATAATAATATGATGGGAAAGATTATTTGACGCAAGCAGTTCCATTTCTCACGACTATTTTTTCGATTGAATCTAATTTCCGATTCTCAAGGAACATCTTATCTCCAGCAGGCTCTCTTAAGTAGGTATTACCTTTTCCATTTTTCTATTTTTGCACTATTTCTTTCGATTCTGTATTCTGTAGCCAACTTGCACCCGTTGTGATTTCGCATCAAATTAAATGGATCTATATTTTGCGGAGACATCTCCGTCGCGTTTGGGTAATATTAAACTCATCATTGACCGACCACTCAGCCCTCGACGGACAAGCCCTCTAGGAAAGTGGGGGACGGTGCAGGGTGCGGCGTAGACGAAAGAGCTCGGATGCTGTAATCGTTTTTGAATCTCTAGCATCCCGGAATTTCAAGGGGGGGGGAGCCCCGGAGCGATAATGGATGCATGGGCCGGCAATGGGAACGATTTGAAATTCAAATATTAGAAGCTGTCGTTATCGCCGAGAGGGCGATGGGTAGCAGGGGGGGGAAGAGGGGTTATTCGTGGCGGCAGGGGGGGAGAGAAGGTGTGACACATGAGGTGTGGGGGGAGAGCGGTGTAGCGGGGGAGGCGATTGACGAGGGGGGAGGAGGAGTTGATGGAAAGGGCCGGCCCAGGGGTCGGTTGGCTCGACGCGTAATGCCGAAATCGAAGCACACGCCCTTTGAAATGCGTTTCCGATGAATCCTCCGTCCACTTGATTCCGCATATATTGCCATCGTAGCCCTCCAAACCTCCGTCCCCCCCCCCCATTGTCCTCCCCTCCCCCTTCTCCCTGGCCCTCTATCCACAGTTTACCCTCCGAGGTAACCACGGCACGTGGGCATGACGGGAAGGGTTCCGGAGCACGTTCAATGGGCGAGCACTTCGGCACAGCACGGAATAAAGAGTTGATCAAATAATACCGATTTATTTGGAGAAAACTTAGGGTGACCATCCCTCCTCCTCTCAGATAACCCATCGATATCTTTCCGAAAAAAATATGTATTTAAAAAGCTCTTTATTGATATTTTTTTGCTCTTTTATTGACGTCGTTAAGTGTTACACATGGGACAGCAATGAACGGTAAAAAAATTACTACTCCCTTATATATTACAAATTGAGAATCATTTTGTAATATGTGAGGGGATAGTAATTTAAACGAGCCTAGAATGACAGAATGCGGAATTGAATTGAAGAGGGGTTTATTGCAGTGTTAGATGTCGGGATGTGTTTTGCTAGGAGAGAAAAGTAAATTATCGATATGCCATTGGTAGGTTAGTAGTTTTTGCCCATCAAAAAACCTACCAGCAGGGATTCAGAGTTCAAAATGGATGGCTATGAGTTTCCAGCGCTTGTTTAAACTGCTCTGCCACCAAGGACTTAAAATGGCAGCCGGGTGAAGTCCCAACCTATCTCCGTACACATTCGAATAAATATCATTCATTGAACTTACATCGACCATCATGTTTATTCATAAAAATATTTGAAACCATCTAGAACTAAATTCCTTCATGGGAAAGACCCAGACGAGATATTGTCGTGGCAGGGGAAATACGAAAGTACGGATGCCAGCCAAAATGCACTTTGAAAAATATCAACTTGAACTTTCTAGAAAAGAATAATGACTGTGATAAAGGTGTGCACATGCATCGTGATAACCTGGGTCGAAATTTTCAACGTTTTAATAGCAATGGCAGATAATTTTATTGTGCACACAGCTCATTGAATCAATACCTGCCAACCAATAGTTTATAACTTAAAAGTTTCCTGGAAGCTGAGAAAGAAGCCCAAAGTCAGTAAGGTGTCATGTCTGAAAGATGCCATCTTGATTTGAACTTTTAAATCATTTGGCATTTAAAATATATTTTTTTAATTTAACCTATTAGATGGGAAAATTCTTTATTAGAGAATGACCGACGGAGATAAATAGTGTCGTAATAACAAATTGTTTAGAGCAGAGAGAAATTCACTAACCAAGATATTAGCTTTTGAAGTGAGAGAGAATGATAGTCATTAATAAAATTTCGATAACATTGTTCTTATGTATATACTCCAGTGTTCGTCATGGTTGGACTTTAAGGAAACACTTGTATATTATTGACGCTCTATGTGATAATCAATGCGTCGAACAGATGCTGATCCTTGTGCCTCTATTCTGTCGAAATCAGATTTTGTGAGAAATTTAATTTTTTACTCAAAAATTAAATAGATGTCCCATCTTCAATGTAGGGGACTGGGTAAACTCTCTTCCCTGTCACGAGAGAATCGCTCGTTGCTTCTGAACTAATGGCTACGAACGAATTCTTTCATTGATGTTTAATGCGTTTAAATTGTGCGTGACGTTAAGTTTTCTATGCATGAAGTTGGAATTCTCCTTTACTCTGGACATGGAAATTGATACGGCGGCCTTAAGTAAAAACCAAACCTCAAGCATGGACTTCAATGATGCACTCGTCCATTCAGACGTGGTGCTGTTTAGAGCGCTACCGAACGCCAGACTCTCCGGCGCTCCTCTGTGCAAATTTTTGGGGCTTTCTTCAATCTCTCCCTCTTTCGGGGCACTACGTGGATGTCACGTGAATGATGAAGAGAACAAAAGATAACCCTACGTACCCCTGCAGAATGTTCGGGTGGCTTCCTAATGTTTGGTGTTAATAGATATTCTTTACATTGTGTTATGCAACGAAGAATTAATCGAGTTTAAAAGAGACACGTCTTATGAAGTACAAAAAAATACGAGTAAAAATTTACCTGTGTTTTGAAGAAGCTGTAACATATACTTCTTCCAAGTTATTCGGATTCTGTCATAACCAGTGTAACACTGTTTCTTAATTTTCTCTTTAAGTAGCACCATCGGTTGAGTCCGAGTTAACATACCTTAATATAGTATTAGGCCAAGTTGGTAAACCTACAGTTTTTCTGAACGGGGTAGTTCGGTGGTTTAGCCTGAACACCAAGTTTTGGAATCCTACCTTGAGCGTGAGTGCATACTTTGGAATCACTTTCGCTGGGTACAGTTGTGGTATACCATATAATCCGTTGTGGAAATTTTAAAAACACAATATTGCCTAATTAATATTTAGTGTTTATTAATATAACGGAATGGCTTAATTTAACTACTCTGTAACCTCCTTGTCCGTGATCATCTGATATTCCTGCGCAACGCTGGAGTAACATGGGAACGTCGTATTAATATGCCTCTTTTATTTTCGATAATATCTTATAGAGTCAACAATGTTTGCATTGCCTCCATACCGTAAGGTCGTCCAATGTCAATTGCGCATAAAAACAGCTCGTATTAAGTGGAAACCCATACCTGTCACCGAATTTGGAGAAGGGAAGTCTGGTGAATGTTTAATTCCCCGCCTCCCTCCCTCCCGCATGCCTTAGTCCCGGCTCACCCTAAACCGATTCTACGACCCTCCCCAAGCACGCCCCTGACGTGCCAAGTGACCATCAAACCATTCCTCCCCCCACCCTCCAATCACTTCCCGGTGCCACCCGTCACCCCTTGGCCCAAGTTCCATCACACGCTGTCGCACGCTGTCACACGGCCCTCCCACGCATAAACTCCCCGGAGCGCCCCCACCCCCGCCGCGGTCCGCCGCAGACGGGCCGTTCTTCCGTCCCTCCCACTTGCCCCAATCCCCCCTCACAAGCGCCCCCCCTGCCACTCTGTGCGGAGCCGTGCAGGCGCACCACACGTGTAAGTGGTGAGCGGACTTGTTCCCGTGTGAGCACATGGGTACACGACCGTAGCAACATCGCCTGGAGTCCACGAGCTCCGCCCTCTCCGTCCCCGGAGCACATCGCGACTACAACTGCATGCTACGTCCTGCAAGTAACCAAGCGATGTCGTGTATCGGGTGTAATTGTCGATGGGAAAGAATGCTGGGGAAGGGAAGGTTATTTTAGACATTGATTTAGGATTAAGGGCCTAAAGTTTTAAGTTATTTCCGTTGAGTATTACTCGCGTAAAGTGTTCTTGACTATAATAATTTGGAGTAATTTTCTGATATTACTGGCAAGATCTGATGACTAATTATAATTGAAACTACACGGATATACTACTGAACTTAACGTTGAACACAGGTCCTGAATTTTTTCATTGATTTCATTCCACGTTTATTCTTTTCGGTAATGGTTCTCAACTGATGGCATATTTATGTATATATATATATATATATATATATATATATATATATATATATATATATTTATATATATATATGTGTCCCTCCCATGGACTACAACCTTGTCGTGGTGGAAGGGCTTGTGTGTTCCAATGACCCCTAGAGCTGTGCTGGCGGGAGTAATAATAATTACTCCTGGAAGGGTCACCCATGCCAGATAGGTCGAAGGTTAGGAGCCAGACGAAAGGTAGTCCACGCAGCGTCTGTTCCTCAGTGAGGCGGCTGCAATGGCGTCTGACCCCAGTGGGGCGGCCATTAAGTGATGGTGTCACGTTAAAAACACTATTGAGGAAGGCAACGGGAAACCACCTCAATTATGATTCCCAAGAATATTATGATGGGCACTATAGATAATATGAGTCCTGGCAACTACGGGACACGGCCCAAGAGGCCGTGTGTCGTGCCCGGCAGCGGGAGAGGCAAGGCTTCCGCGGTCGTCATCCCACGAAACCCTTGCAGGGAAGAAAAAACTTCAGCAGGACAGAAGACTCAGAAGAAGGCGAAAGTAGTTAGAATAGGAACCTGGAACGTCAGGACAATGTTGAGGAGAGGCAAATTAGAAAATATTAAGCGAGAGATGGAAAGAGGTAACATAGATGTTTTAGGCCTCTGCGAGGTGAGATGGAAGGATAGCGGGGATTACTGGAGTGACAATTATAGAGTAATATACAGCGGCGGGGATGAGAGCCAACGAGGGGTTGCCGTAATTTTAAAAAAAGGGGTAGGAAGAAGCGTAGTCAACATAGAGCAAGAGACAGATAGAATTTTACTCGTAGAGATTAAAGCAGAGCCGACGAACTTGGTCATTATTCAGGTATACATGCCACCGAGCAACCACAAGGAGGAAGAAGTCGATAGGATGTATGATAATATTGGATATAATTCGTAGATCTTCGAGATCCCCTGGAATCAAACCAGAAGGATAACTTAAAAACCGTTTTGGAGCAGGAACACTCAGTCTTAAGAATAACTGAATATAGCCCACTGTAAGTCCGCTGCCCGCAGATGCAGAGTTAATAAGGCTAATGGTGGAAAAAATAAAACCGGTAGGTGAGCAATAAGAATTAGCCTTCCTGCTGACATTTGAGAATGAGAAAGACTTACAAATCATTTAAGAGAGTTAAACGCGGGAATTAATGTCAAAAAAACGAGGATTCATCACATGAAATAAAGGCGGACAATAATATCTTATTATTATTAGGTAATCTACCGTTTAAGGTAGGTCTTTGGATGGACACAACTATCAAATAAACATTTTGTGACTCCCCACCTAGCAAACTAATCTATATCAGGTCCCTCTTCATCTCGGTGTACTTCTTTCCTCCCTTCATCCCGTCCAACATCCCTATCCTGTTCCTACCCTTACCTCGCTTGCCCAACATTCTCCCCTCTATTACCCTCTTCAACATTCCACTACCGCTCAATACGCCTTTCATCCATTTTTCCTGCCTCCATAGGATTTCTCTCAACAAACCCCTCTCCTCACCCACCATTTCCAGTACTTCCTCATTTGTTTTCCTTTCGGTCCATTTCACCTTCTCCATTCTTCTCCACACCCACATTTCAAAAGCCTCCAATCTACGTCTATCCTCCTGCTTCAGCGACCACGTTTCCGCGCCGTACATAGCTACGCTCCATATCAGAGTTTTTACGAGTCTTGTCTTAACATCCCTACTCAACGTCCCCGTCATCAACTCCCTCCTCCTTGAGAAAGCCTCCTTGCCTAGCGCAATTCTTCTCCTTACGTCCCTACCACTTTGACCGTATTGGTCCAAAACACTTCCGAGATATGTAAACTGCTCTACCTGCTCTATTCTTTCCCCGCCTATTTTAATATTTAGCTTAGCCTTTTTCTTTCTGGAAAATCGCATAACCTTTGTTTTATTAATATTGATTCTCATCCCATATTTATCGCACTGAACCTCCAATTCACTCAACAATGCTTGCAACCCCTTGGCTGACTGAGCAACTAATGCTTGGTCATCAGCAAACCTAACCGATTTTACGAGTTCCCCTCCGACTTTCATTCCTACCTCCAGTTCTTCCCATGCCTCTTTAATCATTTCCTCTACATATACGTTGAACAGTACCGGTGACAATGGGCAACCCTGCCTTACACCTCTTCCTAACACTGCCCATCCAGACTCTCCGTTCCCCACTCGCACCTGAGCAGTCTGAGACATGTACAGGTTGCGGATCAGTCTCCTGTCCCTCCAATCCATTCCTATTTTCTGCAATACACGCATTAATTTTTCCCAATTCACTCTATCAAACGCTTTTTCGAAATCTACAAAACAGGCAAAAACGTCCTGATTGTATTCTATATTCCTCTCGACTAGTGATCTCATTACTGCAATGGCATCACGCGTACCTCTTCCTCTATATATCACGCGTACCTCTTCCTCTATATATATATATATATATATATATATATATATATATATATATATATATATATATATATATATATATATATATATATATATATATATGCCGCAAGTCCGTGAAACGCGTTGTACTTGAAAATAAAAAAGGTTTTTAATTTCAAGTACAACGCGTTTCACGGACTTGCGGCATCATCGGGCACCCGATGGTACCCGAGTAAGTCTTTTTAGTATGGATATTAAATACTTCCACGAAGTGAAGCCTGAAACAGTATAATATTTTATGTATAAAAATGGTATTTATTATTTAGCATTAGTCCGAAAACAGGAAATTTTGGCCTTTACATCTGACTATTAACAATGATAACAATGGTCACATTTACAAGCACCCAAGCCCTAGGTGGAGGAAAACCCACCCAGGTGGGAATCGAACCCGCGACACTTGGAATGGCAGACGAGGACGTTACCCCGCCGCCACCGGGGTCGGCTTTTGCACCATAGTAGCAGTAATTCAATAAATTCAATATTTAATTAAATCAGCTGTCCCGATATAACGATAGAAAGCTCCCTATAATTTAAATTTCATTAATTTGATATATTTTCAACAGAGCCACATATTTTATTTGCTTCTCTGCATATTTTATATGCACATGAAGAAAAATACTCATATTTCATTTATAAAGATTTTGTTGGCAACCATTGCGAACTGCGTCCGACTTAATCGTTTATAAGTACAATATCTGCATTAGGTCTTTTTAAAAATGCTTTTATCCATCGGACTTTGAGACTCAATTGATCCTCACGTTCCTGTTTTGCTACAAGTACGCATTCGGAAAATATCTCCATGAAGAAATAATGTTGTGTAGTAATCCTTCCTATTAATGGTGTGCAATATCCGTCCAAGTTTTGTTCTCTATAAATTTGCATTTTTCATGCCAAATAAAGCTTTGATATTTGATATTCACTGACATTCAAAGTTCTACGCGTCATTCTCTCCCGTGATTTGTTCTTGCCCTTCCTGTGGAAATTTTTTTACAATTACCTCTTCAATTATGTTCTGAATAATTCTTTTTTGCGTAACAATCTGTCCAATTAGCTTTCGCTTTCTTGCCGGTATCTTGCTAATCTTTTCTTTTCGCTTGAACTTTGAAGGATTCCTTTATTAATAATTCGTTCTGTCCATCTCACTATTCTTCTTCATGATCACCCTTATGTCACGGCTAATGTTCCCTTCTCTATTCAGGAGACCCTTCAACTCTCTAAGGCGTAGATGAGCGACTCTCTGTTTTATTAACCGTTTGCTTATATCCAGTCTATTTTAGTTTTCCTTCAGTAATTGTTTCATTTGAAAAATGTGCGCGTCAAGCCGGGTCAATACGACCGGAATAGACGAGACGTACGTCTATCCAGTTCCACTCAACCTAGTAGTAGCATTCTACTCTCACGCTGTGATAGAAAGAGGTCGGGGCTGGATAGGGAAGGCGTTTGAAAGCTGATTGCATATTCAATCCACAACCTTCGTCTTTGTCGATGTCTCTTAACCCTTTGTATTTCCATCCCAAGGGAAATCAGCTCATACGTATACGGAGTGGACTTCACTTTATAGTATCATCGCTCGCCAATGGAAAAATATTGGGCTATTATTTTACAATTAATGTGTACAATTAATAGACTTCTTTATCTGGTTCGAAAATAAGAGTGTAATAATTATAACTTAAGAAATTAAATATTATCTTAATTATATTTACAGTAATAAAATGCCATGAAATACTCTTTGAATTTGGTTACTCGAAGAAATATCACCCTTAAATGATTTTGTTTTACCATGACTTATCCTTAGCTTTAGGGGAGGCTTCACTCTCCAAACTCGCTAACAGAATTCTAGTGCCTGCATTATGATAAGCATGGTATCTGCGTCAAACTGAGAGAAAACGTGATGAATTTCGAAATTCTTACTCCATTTTATCCAAGAATGTTTTGTAATCTCTATTTTTTTAGATGAAACCCGTAGAAGCTATTTAATGTGGCATTGCACCGCTTATCTAACTGCATTTTTTAAGAGATTATATTTTAATGATATAATGCTTTTTTATATTTGTTTGTCAGGTAATCGACCACCGATTTACTCTCTATTTTATGTATTTAAAAATATTGCCATTAGCTCGGAAGCGTTTAATGTCGCATTACTTAATGTTGTATAATTTTAGGAATTCAATATATGCTGTCTGAAAAAATGCGGACTTCATCTAATAATTAAAAACTAACCATTCGTTTTTCCTATCCCTGCCAATCTGAATTAGTCAATAAAAATATATTTTTTGCTTTTCGCATTAATACTGACCACCAATGATTTATTTATTCTCTATATATTTTCTTCCAGTAATATTTCTCTACCGTTCTTCTTTGTCGAAATATTTGAGTATTATGATATGGCCACCGAAAGAGGTCTTTTTGTTTCTCTGTATTCATATTCTGCGTAGTCATCTTCTTCAAGACTGCTTTCTCCGTTCGAATTATAATCAATCATTTCGGGTATATGCATCTTATATTCGCACGAGTACGCAGAGTTACGTGCCATGATGAGTCTAACTACTTTTTGGCGTAGACTGTTTCTCTATGAGTTAACAAACTTGAATAACGTGATAATAAATTTACCGGAATCAAAAATATTCATTAAACTTGTTAATTTTTGATAACATCAAATGTTATCTACTACAGGAATAATAAAAATAATTTATGAGTATCAGAAAGAGAAATAACGATTGCATCAGCGGCGCATTTAGGGGAGGATACCCCCCATTAAAGGACCTGTTCTTTAACAGGGGACAGAAGCTCCTTTCATTACAGTGGGTAGGGGTAGTAATAAGTTGTCTTTCGAGGAAGTGCACTTCGCCAGCTTAAAGAATCCCCAGAAATAATCGATGACCATACTGACAATTATTTCCGTCAATTTTCAATGCGCATTTTTATTTTGTTTTGTGTTAATAACGCCGATGATGGCATAAGAGCGTGGGAAAGAATAGGAAATTAAACCGGATGACGTAATGATAAACTTATCAGAATCAAAAATATTCATTAAGCTAGTTAATCTTTGATAGAAAAAAAATGGTCTCTGCAACATGAATAATAAAATGAATTAAACTGAGGAATAAGTATCAGGAAGACAAATAAGATTTCGATAAATACATCATTACAGCAATGTTATTGTTAAATATCTAATAATTCTTTTTTGGATTTCAAAATAATGATACGAATCTGCGAAAAGAGTCACAGTGAGTCAATCACACGTGGGCCATATATTTTATGAGAAATTATCAATCTTCGGCCGACAGCGAAAGGCAAAAGCACGATTCGAATTCAAAAATCCGGAGACTGATATCAAATTGTGTGGTTTGAGCCGTGCAACGTGTGCGCAATAGGCTCAGAACTTTTCATTGGGCTGGCTCCAGCGTGGCATGGCAATAATACAGGTGATGAAAACCTTTCCATGCACGGTTGCTACACTTTGTTCTCCCAGGCTCGTACCATCCGCTCATCATATTCACTATTACATTTAGGAGATAAGCCCTCAGGAGCCCTTCATCCTAACTCACATTCACACACTCTAATAGCAATTCAATTCCACAATTCTCATTACTTGCCCTGAATGTATTTGCCCTTCCACCTCCCCTCCTCCGTCTGCCAGCCGCCTTTTCTCATTTTTTCCCTTTTAAATATAATGTTTTCCTTACGAATACATAACACCACAAAACGTGTCCACTCATATGTTTTTTCTTAGCCTTAACGTGCGTCACGTAGCCTTCGTTAGTAACCCTCATTTATTATTTCATGTGCTCATTTTATCTCCAGCATTAAGTTCGAAAACCTCTATTCTTCCCCGGCCTGTTTTCCTAAAGGTAAATGTCGCGGATCCATTGAATGCCGTTTTCAAAAGTAATTCCTTCAATTAATGCTTCTTGTGTTCAAAGTTATCTTCTTATAATATGTCTCTTCGATGTATATTAAACTAGCTATAAGATATTAAACTAGCTATAAGCTAAACTCCGCTTTCAATCCGTCGAGCTCCTTTTTATTTCATGTTATTAGAAGATCTAGGCTGGAAATCACTTACGGGACAAATACTTAATTAAAGATTGCTCGCAGGGATTGGAAGGACCTCTCTTTATCAGCGATATTGAAAAAGTTCTGTTACTCCCATTGTACTACAGTAGGAGAGATCATGTCAAAACAGTTAGAGAGATTAAGGGCAAAACAGATAGATTTAAGGTATAATATTTTCCTCAAACGATAAGGGATCAGAATAAAATGTTTGTCCGACCCTACTAGCAGGGAAAGGTGTTTTGGGTGAACAGAAGTCTGGTGTGTATTCACCCCCTGTCACAGAGCCTAGTGGCTCGCAGGGTACTGAATAAATAATAAAATAAAATATACCGATTGGTAGGTTCCCCTGCCTTTAATTCCTCTCTTAGCGTAAAACCTGCGTAGCGATTTTGGTTTCCCAAATATTGATTTTCATTTAATATATAGCACAAGTACTTCCATGGACTACACCTTGAAGTGTTTGAAGGGCTTGTGCGTTCTGGTGACTCCTAGAGCATTGATAATTCCTCCTGTTATAGTGACCCATGCCATATAGGTCGAAGGTTAGGAGCCAGACCAAATCATGCAAAAATAAATACGTCATATACATCTAATAAAAATATCTAATTACGTATTTAGATATTTTTATGCAAAATGTGTTGGATTTCCAGCGAATAATACGCGTGAAGTCCATCCCAGGTGTTTTGAACGTGTAAATGACGTCATTCATTATGGCACGTCAGTGATCGGCGAAATTTCATGACACTCGCTCGGTCAGCTCGTTCCATTCGGGAGGGTTGGCAAGCGTGCCGTTTTTCCCCCACCGTTCGCACCCTGGATTCCATCCCACCCTCCTTCGGAGGTGCGGCGTCGCCAACCCTTTCTCCCACACCCTGTCCATCTATCTGCCCCTCTTGCCGAAGCCCAGGCCGTCTTCCCCTGAATGCTACTACTAAACTCCCTCTCCTCTCCCCCTGGGGACCCGTACTCTGCTTCCCACCCATTCCAACGCCCTTGCGCTCTTTGCTCGGCAAACAAGAAATCAAGCGTCCTATTGTCGCCCGTCAAACAGCATGGCGTGTGCGACCGCCCACCCTCGGCCGCAGGAGCCGCAACCACCCCCCTGCTTATCTCTGCTGCTCCGAACCAATTATATGTACACCTTGCCCGCCCACTCTGGCCCCCATCCAATCCCCTCCCCCCACCGAGCACATCCCACAAAACGAACCGAATCCCTCCGTACCCTCCCTTTCTTAGATGAAACGCTTCGCCCACAAAGGTTTCGCCCCCATCTCGTCGCCACCCAGCCGATGGGGGTGCCCAGGAGATTGCGCGGTCTTCGGGTGAGACGTAGGACGAGCGGCGGTCCTAGGATCGCCTGTCACCCAAGTTACTCTTCGTGGAGAACGAACGGATTTGAAGTTCCTTGACCGGCCAGACAGTATCATATTTCCACAGAAATAAACTAAAAGCGTCATCGGCTCCATATCCGATGTTCGTCAAAGACGGTCCTGTACTGTGAAAAATGGGGTTTTTATTGGTGGGGTTTTATTGTAAAAAATCTCTCCCTACTTTTTATTGCATGTATAGTTGGGGGAAAATGGGGTTTTATTGTTTTCAAACCAAGAACACAGTAATCAACCCGAAGGTCGGTTTGGTAGGTGATGGTAGAGTTCACCCAGTACTAAGCCCGACGGCGTGTGATATTCACGCATCAGGGAAGATGGGCCAGTTCCTTTCCCTGTGCCGGTTATGGTTTCCCAGGAAGATGTGGTAACCGAAAAATCACAAAAGCTTGTGTGGAGCTGCTGGTGCTCAGAGTGCCTTGCCCGCGAATTGAACCCGGACCCTACGGTCAGTAGTCCAGCGCTCTACCCCTCGACTACCACGACCCACTTTTTATTGTAAATATGTATGAATTTAAAGTTCCGAAAATAAAGCCTTGTCGGTTGAGTTTCAATTCCTTAAAGTAGTACACTTCGTTCGTATTTAGTCGTAGGGATCTTGTGAAAAGGAATTTTTTAAAAATCTTCGTCCACCAAATTGAAGCAACCCGAGAAATAACTAATCGGAAAAACTGATTTTAATCTGGCATTACCTGAATACATCAACTTATCATATGGACACTTATACACAATCTAAATTGCTGTTTTAATATCCATTTCCGCGTCCTTGCGCTCCGTCACGTAGACTGGTCATTAGTCGAATCCGGTCGGTAGTATAACGCTCTACCCCTGAACTACGGGATCTCTAGTGAATATTCAAATGGTAATAGTCATTCCAATTCGTACATTAGATTCTCGTTATCCTCCGGTATCACCCCATTTTAATTGCTCTCCCATAAGATCAGTCTCCAATAAAAAGTCATTTGGTAAGGGAAGGGTTTTACGAAAGGTACCAAAATCCACGGAGCGTAGCGCTGCATGTGTGTGGGGCTTGACCTTTTAGGTTAGAGAATGAGCATAGATTTTGGGATTTTGATGATTTGGCTTTGCGAAGAATGGAGAAAATGAGTTGGGCAGAGGGGAAAATGAACGCCGATTCCCAGATAGGGAGAGCGATGTTGCGGAAGGAAATTCGGGAGGAAGCGGGAGAAAGAGGATGGAGGAAATGCTGAGAGGGCGCAATATTTTGAAGGGTGCGATAGAAGCGAGAGCAATGGGTAAGGAGAGTGGAGGGAGGATAGGGATAGGCTTTCTAGAGAGTGAGGAGGCGGGCGCACCTCCCTGAGAAAAGTGTAATACGTATGCGTCGAAGGAAAGAGTTTGTTGCGATGCATGCAAGATGGTCGTCGTTCGGGACCGTCCAAAATTCACATGTGCAGTCAATCAATAGAATGTCCAATGAATGCCTGAAAGCGATACCCGCGCATCATCACGACGGCCCTGCTCCCATTATGCGCAATAACTCATTGGACCCAGGGCCTCGCCTTAGTTTATTCCTCGATTCGTACGCCCTCCCCAACGGTCTACGTTCTGGGCGTTAGCTAAGGATCAAGTTGGATGTGTGGGTTTTGAAATATTTGTTGCACTCTTACATGCATTCATGGATAGCTGTCAAAATACCGGATCTAAGGTAGGAAGGTACCGGGATGGTGCAGTGACCAACGTACTGTCTTTCCACCCAGAGGGTCCGGGTTCGAATCCTGGAGGCGGCGGATGTATTTCAATGGTATCCCAATCCCTACTTGAGGTGCTTTGCGGCAACTAAGGTAATGGTTTGCCGTTGGATTAAGGAAGAAAATCTCCATGTAAGACTAGGGAATGATAGACAGGAACAACTGGAAGAGTTTTGCTAATTAGGTAACAAGAACACGAGTATTAAAAAAGCAAAAACTCAGAGTAGTACTCAGAATAATAGTAATCGTAGATAAGGCTTCTTATCAGAAGAAACCACTAGCAACGACAAACTTTATTAGCACCGACACGAGGAGGCGATTCGTTAAAATGTATACATGCATATGGAGTGTACTTTACGTATGTGAGACTTGGATGGTTAGAAATTCCGAGGAAATAAGTTTGAAGGTGATGGGAACGCGGTGCTTCGAAAGAATTGTGAAAGTGAAATGGATAGGCAGAGCAATAAATTAAGAAGCACCTTGAAGGGCGGGGGAGTTAAAAACCTATGAAGGACACCGGCAAGAAAAAGAAGGAAATTCATTGAACATATCCCGAGGCACGATAATTCATCGAAGATCATAACTGTAGGAAACCTTAAGGGGAATAATTACAGAAGAAGGCCTATGGTGAATTATGAGAAGCATGTAATGGGAAATGTTGGCACGCAGAGAAAAGAGGGAATGAAAAGAACGGCAGTGAACGGGATACAATGCAGAGCCGCTACAGGCATGTACGGACGAATAAAAATCATTACATTAGGCCATCCATGACTGACGCAAAAAATGTGTATGAAATGTCAATCGGCCATCGGGTCTTTCTTAGTGTTGTTAAAAACAGGCTTTAGTGGTTGGCAATGCGACCATCCTCGTAAGGGGCCAGTGGCGGGTGGAGGAGGGAGGGG
Source organism: Hetaerina titia (assembly GCA_037158775.1). NCBI lineage: Eukaryota > Metazoa > Arthropoda > Insecta > Odonata > Calopterygidae > Hetaerina > Hetaerina titia. Next base: position 101,815,894 of record CM073774.1, on the reverse strand, counting down.
CTTGGCTTGCTAATGGGGCCTCGTGGGTGCAATTCCGTCGTGCGTTCGTCGACATGTGTCGCCGAGGAGGTCCCATTACCACCGCTAAACGATTCCAGTGTCGAAAGCCATTATTCCTACCACCGCTGGTGCTTCCGTTTTCAAACTATTTTTCCCAATGTCTGTCGTTCCTCTGCCTTGCGCCATTACGGGTCACCCCTCGTCTCACGGCACGTGGATGGATATCGATCAATGCAAAAGTATTTTAGTTCCGTTTAAATTAATGCTTAATGGACAACCTGAGGGGAACGAATCGCTCCAAGAGGTTCAGCCAAGAAACGCGGAGACTCTGAGAAAATAGCATGTAAGGTAATCACATCTCTCGTTAAACTATTTGCCCATCGCAAATGACTCGTAATTTTCTGGTGAATGGTGCTAGAATCTGTGAATATTGTCTTACAAAAGCTAAGTTAACCTTGTTGACTGAATAACCATTAATCTTTGAGACATATACATCTTGATTCCTGCATCGTTTCAGGTAGATTGTCGTGACATTTGTGATAAACCGAGTAGGTAGCTATCTATTATAGTTAGCTATTATGATAAAGTGAGTAGCCTATCTAAAATATTAGAGCAGCTAGGCTTGGAATCACTAACGGTGTGAAGGTCAAGTTACAGGTTAAATCTCTCGCATTAATTGGAAGGTCTCTTTAACAGTGATGTTGAGAATGTATTATTACCCCCATCGTGTTACGGTAGGAGAGATCATGTCAATAAACTTAAAGAGAAAAAGTTTAGAATAGATAGATTTAAGATGTCATTTTTTCCACGAAATATAAAGGATTTTCATTTTGTCGTGTCGAAATCAAAAACGTTGTCTGACTGCGAGAGGAGTAAAATATTCAGGTCAAATTCTGCAATAGTGCAAGAAATGATATCTAATATATAACAATCAGCTTCTAGAACGAAAGGTGTAGGAAGCAGAAATGTGTGCAAGTACCAAGTATATTGAACAAACTACTAAAAGAGTTAAGTAATATTCCTACCTGTGGTGAACTACAAAAGAGGAAGAAAATGGTTACGTGAAAGTGAATTCAATAAAAACCATGTTCTTTACGAATGGGTAAAGTAAATATTATTTCTGTGACCTAAAAAACAGATAAAATAAACTTATTGGAACCTGTTGACAATTCGAAAATTGGGACCATCGTAGCAATTAAATAATGAATATTAAAGGAAAGGCGCCTCCCTAAGTTTTCATTTACTCTGGGTTAACCTGTATTGCTATTAAATTACAAAGCTTACTATTGCCGTATGTGATATTTCCCAATTGGTATATAAAATAATTCTTTTTGCTAAAATATGTATTTTAAAATGTTTCTTCTAACCCCTAATCTAATTATAAACTTCTAAAAAACCCAAATCAGTTTTCAGTGCATTCAAGTGAGGCATGCTGCTTATTCTTTTCCTCTGCGTACTAATGTTGGAAGAGTAACGTAAAGTATTTGCATGGCTAGTTTTCTTACTTACCTGTCCATTAAAGTTTCAGAAAGCTTAGATTTGTTGTGATGACCTTTGGTTAGACGATCCCCATTGAAACATTTTAAATGCGTACATTCACGGATACTAGCCACAGTTGAATTTGGGAAATCAAGCCATGAAACTCTGGCGAAAGTGCGGTTTTCCTGAGGTCTGCTGATGAAGATAACAATCCCCCGAAAACCACATCGCTTTTCAGCTAATTACGTACCGGTTGTTTCATAAATTGATACGCATGTTACCATTTATAGAATACATATGTAGGTTGCGACACAGTATCTGTTTAAAGCACGTGTAATTTCTATGTAGTCAGGAATCCTCCGTGAAGCACCTCAAACTATTTTTTTTTTCAAATTCATTTTCAATAGCTCTTCTTCCAATTAAACTTCTCAGAGCCTGCCATCTAAAGATGGCCCTTCTCTCCTTCTCTGTTCCACCACATTTCGTAGTTTCATTCCCGATAAGTCATCCTTGGATGAGCGTAGTTTCATTTTTCAATCCCTTTTGGTGCGCTTTAATTTATGGACTGTCCAGCTTGTCATTTGTGGTAACATTACTGAATTTTTCGATTTAGGTAATATATGAAATCGTAAACGCTAGATATATTTCTCGAAACAATTAAAGTCCATTTATTAAATGTGAGCATGACTTCTTTGCGACTAGTCTAATCGTCGAATGGATAAATATCATAACTGCTTATCGATTAGCTATTAGAGTCAAAGGTAAAAGTCATCCTACCGCAAAGAATTTATATTTATAGGTAAAATTGTATATAGTATTCGGAATAAGATTACTGAAAATCTACGATAAGCGTAGTGTAATTTTTCTCGCCTAGCGCAATTTACATCTAGTTAGGTCCCACTCTTTAGATTAGTAGCAAATTTAAAATATTCGACATAATATGGTCATATCAGAAATGAAACACACACTTGTAGATACGAGAACAAATTAATTACTCCTACCTTGAGATGGAGGTATATCAACCTTTTTATGTATTTAATTTTCTATATTAGTCATATTTGTCGTTACTTTTCAATTCACTCATTGTACAACAACTGAATTTACCATTTCCTTGCGATGATCGTCTTAAAACTAATGCGTAAAAAGTATTTGTCAGTTAAAATGCTTTCGGGAAACGGAGTGGGAAGATGCTTCTGTAATCTCCAAATATTCCGACACGCGGAGAGATTTAGAAAATGATAGAAAGCTGGTTTTCGATTCAATTCATCGCCCAGATATATTTATTTCTATACCAAATACAGAGTGAGAATATTTAGATGAATTAGAAGGGGGCAATTTTGTCCACGGAACCCAAAAAAGTAAGAATTAATAAAGCAAATACTGAGTGCATTGGACTGTTGAAGGCATTTATGGAAAGGAGATAGCCACTTGAGTGGTGGATGGAGGTTTAAGGAAGGCATGAAGAAGGCATTTTGGATGGCATGAGGGACGTTGATCGCTCTTTGTTCTCTATTTGATGCGCCTATTTGAACGAAGGCATTTGCGTAACTGCTAAAAAATGTGCTATTCTCACAGAATGCAGTCAAACAAACCAGAATCCGAACGACTTGCATTAAATTGTTTTCAAAACTAATTCATGTTCAATAATACGTATATATTTGTCAGAGCAGTGAAAGGTTCTTTTATTTAAATGAGTCCGGAAAATGGGAACAGTATAATTACTTACGGAGGCTTTTTTGCAAATGACATTTTCATCATATTCTCCCTCCGATAGCATCTCTGTGAAAAAATACCCCGAGCGCATTGGAAGTAAAAAAGATTAATCCCCGGGCAAGTACATTCGCGGTGAAATTGAGTCCATACGGTTAGAAATGGAGTGACTGAGTGAAGTGGGAAGAGGGGAGGGGAAAAAATAACAATCGATCAATCACCCCATGACGCATGATTTTCCGCGGAATCAATGCGATCGAGAGCGGCCGGAAGGCGGTCTCCGCGGGGGGATCGGAGTGCACCGAATACGCTACACGTACCCACCAATGAGAAGTACCTATATATGTGGACATGTGCATGTGTCCATATACACGCGGACATACGTACGGCGAGCCCCCCCCCCCTTTAGTTGGTGATCAAAGCGCACCGCTAATCTCCATTCACGCACCGTGACAGAGACAAGAGGTTTTTCATTGGCGGCGGCGGGCTGGACTCAGCGGGGGGAGGGAAAGGGGAACGGGAGGGAGGGGTGTCCATGTTCACCCATGAAACCTCATATTGAAGTTCGTTTAGAGTAGCGATCCACAAAATTAATCCCAATAAAACGCTTCTTATTGAACGCTGACACACCGCTTACCGTTTTTGGGAAGGGGGTGGGGGTGGAAGGGGTTGCGTGGAAGGGTTGGCGCACATGGCGTCGAGGGGGTGTGAGGGTATCCCTCGGCGATGGTTGCAGGGGGTCGGGTTGGGCTGGATGTGGGCTTTCTGGGTTGATGGAGGTGCCTATTAATTTTTCGAGGGGAGGGTGGGGGTTTGGATCGGAGAGTGAATTTGTTTTGAGAGAGCTCTGGAGGGGGGTGCGACGGGGGAGGGAAGAGGGGGCGGGGGCGGATCATGTGGACGCAATGGGGTCCAGATTAATGCGTTCCCTTCTGCGCGATTTGATGCGATCGCCTTCGCCAAACATTATACATTTATACGCTTTGTTATCCCATTATGAATGACAATATTTGATGCTCGATTTAATTGCATTATCCAGAATATTGTTTCCACGCTATTAGTCTTGTTCGACACTCGAGAATCTCTTTGGTCCAGAGGGGTTGGCGGAAGACCCATCACCGAGGCTGACGTGAACTATGGCATGATGTTTAGAATGAAGATGGACGGTTCTACTCTTTGGCAGTAGTTTCCGTTGATGACAGACTTATTAAAGTAAAAATAAGCACACCTGGCATGTACAATAAATGCGCGAACTGGTGCAATCTGGCGGCATCGACGTGGACTATAGCCTCGCCCACTAGCGGCGCTAGTTGTCTGAGACCCGATGAGTCGTCTGTGCTTAGCGGATCGTCGAGCTGTGCGTATGGTGCCGTTCGTGTTAGTTTCTGTTGTCCATGTTTTTAGTCTTTGTCGAAAATGGAAATTGACAAATCACGTTTTATGGCGAAGTGCGGTGAAAGTTATCAAGAAATTACTGAATTGTTGACAGCTGTTTACACGGTGATTATGCTCTAATGGAAACATCAGTTTTCAAGTGGATTCAAAGATGGTCGACAAGACGCCACGGATGGTGCAAGCCCGGGACGACCTTCAACCACCTGTGTTGACGACAACATTGATCGGTCCCTTGTCCTTACCGGTCGTCGAAAAACTGTCCGAATGATTGCTGATGAACTGAATTTAGGAAAATCTACAGTGCACACTATTTTAAACGAACATTTGGGTTTTAAAAAAATGTGTGCAAAAGTCGTGCCCAAGCTGCATTGATTATTCGCCAGTGTCTGGCAAAAAGTTCAATCACCATCCTTGATCATCCTCCTTACTCGCCAGATCTCACCCCCTGCGACTTTTTCCTATTCCCAGCATTCAAAATGTGATGAGGGGACATAACTGGGAAGATGTGGAGGCAATAATGCAAGAAACGAAGAGAAAATTAAAAAGTCTAACGGCCGAGGACTTCCAAGGGCGCTTAAAACTGGAACTAAGGTGGAAAATAAGAAGGATTAAGTGCATAGCAACGAATGAAGGGTGCTTGGAACGGGACAAAATCAATGCAGACTGACTTTTGTAAAATAAAGTTTTTATGGCCTCTAACGATAATGGGCGAACTGTGTAATCGCACTTTGAACGATGGTTCAACATCAATGTGTCCACACTAGTGTTGAATCATATCCAGAGAACGCAAAAAAGTCGTAGTTAAGACTAAGCCCTCTGGAAAACAATTTTGCAGGGAATTACCTCAATGAGATATCTTAAAAATATATTGCCATTTATCCACTAAGTTTACTAGATCTCACCTAAAAAATAATAAAACACTTATGAAATGCATCGCAGGAGCCAATAGGTACTGAATAGCCAGTAGGGTCTTCATATCAATTCCTGAGTCTGGAAAAAGAGATGAAAACGAAATATTTTCCCATAATTGAGGTTAGGCTTACGTTATGATGACTGAATCGTTTCTTCTTTGAGTAAAATGAGTTGGTGCTTTATAAGATTCCTTATTCATGTGACTACACTGCAAAATTCTAATGTTAGTGTGTTGGGCATACGAGCATATGTATACGGCATACATCGTATAATAATATCACTTTTTGACCATGAAAAGATTGCGTTATTATCACCCAAATACGAGGAGGATATGTTTTCAGGACGACAGTATACTGGGTGAGTAGGACCGAGCAGAGCCCCCATAAGCCTCACGAATCATTTTTTTATCTCCTCTTCAGATTTTTTCAGTATAGCACAAAACTTATTAATCGTGTAACGTTACTCGATCGTCGATTCCATGTTTTTAGTGGCACGCAGGTCGGCGCGCAGAGGTTTTAAAATAACTGACATCGTGCCGCTTCCACAGCTTGGAGAGCACTGAGACAAATTTTGCGGCAAAGCTTAGCATTCCCTCCGCCTACTTCAAGTGGTTTAATTCCACTTAGATTAATAGGAGCGGTATTGATGTGTGTATGGGTATAATGTGTGTATGGTATATGTATATATATATATATGTGTGTGTGTGTGTGTATATATATATATTATATTATATATATATTATATATATATACATGAAGTCAGAATAACGAAAGGTTTTCAATTAAATAATCTTAAACAAAAAAGTTTGGGATTCAATTTTAGGTTACCAGCAAATAACTCTAGGCCACCGTAGTCCATTCGCCCTGATCCGTTTACTTCCAGGCGCTGATCAAGCAGAGATTTGGTTATTCAGCAGGAAATATGTAATCGAATGAAGGCGGAAATGCAAGAGAGTTGAGTTTGGTCTCAAATCCCCATTCGGAAGATGGGTATCTTTTGCTTCGCGCAGTGCGACACATTAATTCATTGGCATTCAATTTAATTTCGAAGCCACCCTCGTTCCCTCCCGAGGTTTCGGAGGCAGTGGGCGGTGCTGGGGAGGGCAGGCTCACCGAGGGCCGCCTGACCTCGGGGGTCGGTGGGGGAGTGATTCGGGGCGGGAGGGTGTGCTGCGGAGACGCTTGGAGAGGAACGGGGGCGGAGTGTGTGCTCCAAGTGTGGAGGCCGGTCGGCCGAGGCGTGGTGCGTCCGGGGGAGGGATCAAGGGCAGAGGCGGGGACAGATTATAAGGTGGGTTGGACATGAACAAATACCTCCATTGGCACTCCCCTAAAAAAATGCTTTCAATCTGATTGAATCTCGGAATTACGAAAAAAGGGTAAGATCGAAGTTACTTAATAAACTTAACTCTGCGGCGCTCCGTGGGTTTCCTGTCTTTCGTCTCAGACGAGTCCTCCCCATTAAAGGCCTCTCCCATACACTCCACATCTAGACTCCCTGTATCCCCCCTCTCCCTCCTGGCTTGCCTTCCCTGTGATCACTCATCTGATCATGGAGCTTGGCTCAATCAAGGGGCAATTACTTCCCTTAATTCATTCCCTTGTCTGGCTTCCCTGATCCTCCTCCAACCCCCTCGCCCTCTTCTCCCTAGAGAACCTATTTCCAACCCTCTCGCTTCGGAAATCCCTCGAAACCGCCGATAAACCCCTTCCTCTCTCTCGTGTCCCTCCCAGGACCCCTCGACTGTCCTTCCTCTTTGCCCCCTTTGCCAACGCCGCCACCGCCCGGGGGCCTCCTCGGCCTGCCGCACGAACGAATCGCGAGAGCCCCGGACAACTCTCCCGATTGGCCGACCCCGCATCCCTTCCTGCGGGCGACCCGGCCCTGCACATGAAGATAGGAGCTGCTTGCAGACGGTGACAAGCGATGCGCGACGGGATCCCCGCTTGTTTTAAAATCCATTTCGAAGCTTGGGGGTTCGGTGTAGGAGGGGAAAGAGGGGTCCGTCGAAGATTTGATTACGCGACGGAGGAGTAAACAGTGCGGTTGAAAAAATGCGTTAAAAGTGGAAAAAAGTGTTTGCTCTTCCGACGAGGCTTATTTGTTTTGAGATCATTCACCCATTCTCATGATCCATTAGCTCGAAGTTCTCAGACCTGCATGATTTAATACGATGCTGGAACCGTCATGAGTTATCGTCATTTCCGGCGCGAATGTTTTCACTCACTCCATCCAACAATCTCACTCGTGAAAATGGTTCGTTATCGAATTTCACTTGAAAACACTTGATTTACAATTTCTTACTCTAACGGCAAATATTTTCCTGTTTCTAGAGGTAATCCCGTAGTCAAGTGCGTTTGCGTGGTTGAGCGTATTTTATATTTATTTATATTAGAGTACCCTTTCTGTGACTGTCAACCAATGCAGAAATGATAGGAATTCAAGCCCTATCATCTCTTATCTGTTCTTTGAATTTGTTTTTTATACCTTGGCATAATTTAAAAATCGATATCTGGTTCTAGGCATACTCTACGAATCTGTTGACTTGGACTGACAACCTCACAAAGGGACCAGGCTTGAAGTAGGTATAACACTGCGATGAGTGAAGAAAGTCTTCAGTTTGGTCATTGAGGAATGCTGGGATTCTGATAAGTGAAATTATGACTGACCCACTCACTATCCGTTAATCACAGAACAACCCTTTACAAGACAGCTTGGAAGTATACATTTAGGTGTGCACAGTTTGCCAAGCCGAGAGAATCACTAGTAGTGAAAGTTTCGTCAAAGCGGTGATATATCCTGTTATCAAAAGGGCGATGTCACATTTGATGCCCATAGCAATATGAAGCAATAGATCCCTCTAAGCGTACCTGAGATGCGGCCAACAGCATTACAGGGGCTTTGGATACATAAATTTTACTTCAATGCATGTTAACGGATGACTCCGTTAAAAGTTACTGTTGCGGCATCTCCCGCAGTTTCTTGAAATTTAACTTTTACTTTTTTGAAACATTCCTCATTAAAAGGAGACAAAACCTTTGTCGCTCGCAATTTGCATCTCTGTGCGGAGAGATGCACACCCAAAAATTAAAACTGAGAAATGAAATACAAAATACGGAATTACATGCGTAATTGAAACAATCTCGCCGGTGAAGTTAGCGAATACTTTCTCAGCAAAAATTCTAATGAGCAGATATTATCGAAGCAAAATGATCACCATAAAAATTAAATCTTCCAAATTATTGTAAACTAATCGATTGGAATGGTTGTTAAATGTCAGAATAAAATCAGAAAGAAACTCCAAATATTACATAAAAATATTGATAGGGTACGATGTTGTATTCAAAACTCGAGGTTACGCTACTCGTTTTAACCTCCTTTTTTCCTTCACGAGTATCGTGTAAGATTTCTACATAAGGTACTGGAGTATTTGACCAGTGAAAAGTGAAATTATTTTTTAGCGAATTTGTTGAAACGGATTGGGAATAGTCTACCATGTGATATCCACATCCTCATCAACGACTAATTCAATGTTCCAACAAAGCACGCAAAAACTGTTGATAAGTTTGTTTTCCGCTAAGTTATGATCCGCCAATGATCTTTACGCTCTGAAATTGTTGCATTGATATTATCATTGTCATTTTACAGTTTTGATTTCCGAATGAATTACACATTGAGATGCGCTTAATGTACCCGTTGACTCAATATTTGGTTATTTGTGGAGGGCTTTGTTGTTTATTAATACTTAATACATGTTCTTATGTAGATGTAATTTAATTTGTTCTGCGTAATACCCTGTTTACACACTACCACTTCATCTCTCTTATTAACCACCTCATCTTTAATCCATTTTTTCCCTGCCTTTTTCCGATTTACTGATCGTATAGTTTCATTTGATGCTTTCCTTCATATAATCACATGTCTTTCCATTGCACCTCTGCCCAATTTCACACACATGACTTTCTCTAAAGCCAGCTGATACATACACCTTATCTTTCCTGTTAACGTCTCTACGTTCCATATCCTTATCCGTCCACCCTGTCTGATCCAATTGATTCCAACGTTACACCTCATCAGCACTAAATTATTATCTGAATCCGCAGCCGAACCCGGGAGAATGTACGAATTAAGCACGCTCTTCCGAAATCTGTGCCTAAGGATTATCTCATTGACGTCTCTCTGAATGCTCAGGCATTTTCTTCGTATTTAATCGTCTTTTGTGTTGTTGAAAGGAGGTGCTTGTCAAGAGTAAACCCTGTCCCTTGCAGAACTCAATTGCTTTCTCCCCGTGGTCATTCCTCTTTCCAATAGCCTAATCTCCATCTCTCCCTCTGCCCGACCACCAAATCCCCAATAATAAGCATATGTTTCCTCCCTGGAACATGATCAATTATTTCCTCTAATTGAACACATACATTGGATATAGGCTTGCTAGAATGTGCTGATTTTGCATGTGGTTTTGTTCCCTTTTACGGCTGGTGACCTAACAACCCCCGCCACATGCCCTTGCGGCGGCTTGCGTTGTATTATGTAGATGCAGATGTACATTATTATTACATAGTGCCTTGCATGCCATCGTCAGGGCGTGTGCCATGGGGTGATTGCACACCAGACTGCTTTTAACACAAAATACTTCCACCCCCCACTGCCGCAGTCGGACGTTGTTATTCTGGTCCCTTATCGTTCGTGGGAATAACGGCGTTCTTAATCTGTTTGTTCTTCACCTAATCTCTCTAGTTTTATTCACATGACCTCGCCTGCCGTAGTACTGTGGGGCTAATAATACGTTTTAACGTCATTTTAAAAGAGAAATCCCTCCAGTTTATGCAAGAGATTTGATCAGTGATTTTAGCTTCGCTCCGTGCATGTGGATTACGCCCGAGCATTTAATCGAGTCTACACTTTCCATTTCGGCATTCCTGATGCAAGAAGCGTTCGGGAGGGAACTATTCCTATTCCAAAAATTGGTCACTACGCACTCTTTTAAGTATACTTCTAATTTCAAAGTATATTACCAGATGTATTCAGTTCCTGCCGTAGACTGTTTCCTCCTGGTACGTACAAGTACTCCTCTTCATTTCATCCGTTGTGGTATGTTAGATTGAACCAGAAAAATAGTTAGGATATAATTTAGCATAACTTACTGATATCTCTGAAACGGCTGTAAATTAACACAAAATCAAATAAAATGTTTCTTTCTTTTGCTTTTTTTCTTTAGTTAACGGTTTTGGTACTCAATCCTGTGCAACTTTCGTACTTGCTCCAGTAGGTCCATAACCAATTCTTCTTCTGACTGCAATTTTTCCTTTGACTTAAATATTAATGCTGTATTAAAAATGGTAAGAATCTGCTATCTGAGAGCCGGAACCAGAATTCTGTGGTTTCTTTTTTTCGCAGATTCCCTCGGGCTAACGAAAATCCGGCCTTAGCTTCCAAAATCCCTATTTCTAACAACATACTTCATTCTATTTTGTGTTTTTCCGATCTTGCATCTGGCTCTAACAAAATGCCAAACTCAGTCCATTTTCCTTTTTGCAATTTCTTTTGTTGCTAATCATTTTTAGTCGTTTTTTTGCTTTAATTCCTATTTCCTCACTACATGATTTATATTTTTCTAAGTCTTTCTTTGTCTTTGGTGCTCTCCAATTTGTCTTAGCTTAGAGTCACTGTGTAATGCGGAACCCAGACATCTTTTTAGTTAGATGAGATAGATGTGAAGAGTTAGAGAACGTTGGCGCCAGGATTATGTCGTCACGGAGTCGCAGACCGTCCCCGCCTCGGTTTGCCCTCGCCCTTCCCTCCCCACCGCACTCCACCCCGCAAGCTCCTTTCCTCGCCCACCCGACCCCTCCGACCACCCCACCAATCCTCCATGACCGGTCCAATGCATATGTTTGACTTGTGGAATAATTGGTATCGAGCGAGCAGCACACCGTCACCGCTGCTGGTTTAACTCTTCATTTTCATCCTTCGTCCCTCGCCAACCTCCCACCCCCTCCCGCCTCCCCCGCCCCTTTGTGGCGGCCGTGGCCCAGCCCTCAAACCCCTTCCCACCACCCCCTTCCCACCACCCCCTTCCCACCCCCCAGTTCGGTCAGTTTTGCGGACTTGTCTCACTCAACACAATTCCGCGCGGCACCCTCTTCCATCTGCGTTAGCAATTTCATCCCCTTCTCCCGACCAAACATTGCCCCCTCCCCCTGCACCATTCCTTTCCCCTTCCCCCCTCCGAAATCTCCCACCACTCCTCCCCCCTAACCGAAATCCTGGGTGGTTTCCACCACTCCTGGACGCATTGTTAATTCTCTCCGCTGGTGGGGAGGTGGGGGGTGGTGTGGGGACTGCGTATCGGGAAGCCAAACTACATTACGGCGGCCGATCCCGTGCTCGTGGCGGGGTACATGTGCGCAAACTATATCTCTGGCAACGGGCGCTCCCATGACTACACGCCGCGCCGCCCGCGAGGGAGGGCGCCAGCGGGCTAATGACTGAAGGGGACTCGCCGGGATGGCTTCCAGTCAAAGGAGATTTTCGGGTCACGGTTGCTGACGAGGGAAAAGAGTGTGGGGCGAAAACCATCTCATCCGTGGTGTACAGCCCAGGGGAGGAAAAATGTTTTTCATGCCGGCATCCAAATTTATTTCACCGACAATTTACTAGTGGCACCTCCATTCGCATTGATCTCTAATCTGCGTTCAATGAAGTTGCACCAAAAGTCTTTAAGTTTTTTTCAATCGTCTGCGTTTTTAAGTTTATTGTGCCAGGTGAGGTGGACGTCTACCTACAAATCTTTTTTTCGTTCTACCCTTTTATTGCCTTTCATTATTTTAATTCTTATTTATTCTTCACATGTCTGCCTTCGTTCATTTTTTGTGTAACTTCCCTTAGCTGCGGTGATCTAAGCTTTATGGTTTTCTTATGGTAAATTTCTTCCGAAGTACTACACTACACTCTAAGAATGCAAAATTTTGTTTTTCCAATTTTGGCAAACATTTCTAATTAATTTTGTGTCGGTCTGAATTTTCAGGTCATCCTCTTTAGCATCAGAATTCTCTAGGTTCAGTGTTTTTAGCTATGGGACTATAAATATCGTCCACCTTGTTCTGATTGTTGACTATTTAAAGCATTCAAAATTCCACGATTAAATTTGCATAGTTTTACGCACAGCCCTCTCATGACGATTCTTTCGTTATTTTTTTCCTTCTATTCACAGTAATTTTATTCCTCTTCAGCGCTAATAGGCTTACTCTTGTATTTCCGTTTCAATGTCAGGCATTTCATTGCATTCGAGTTCACAATTAAAGCGTCTGCATCGAAATTTGTTTTCTTTTATTCTGTTATTCTTTAAATGGCTTACACACTTTAATGAAGTTCTCTCACGTTCAGTCCCCATTGATAGACCAAAATGGAGGAGATTACTCTATAAATATACCACCTAGAGAATGCCATTAAGGCTGTCGATAAATAAATCATAGTAGAATTGGTGAGCTGTGCATTCACCTGATTGAAACGCTGTTAATTAATGTTGGCCACGCTTTCAGTGAAGGGAAAATAGGTGCGATCTTTATCCCAAATCTCAAAAAAAAGAGCTTCCTTCCCCCTTCAACAACCCCTTAAGAGTTATTGAAAAGCGTTATTGCTCAGCGAAAGCCTCTTTTCAAAGCATAACCCCATCACAAGCCTTCATTTTATGTGTAAGTTATCTTACCTGTAGATATATCCTTGTACACATAAAAGTATCGTTGCCTCGCCCGTGTCTGCTGCCTGTATTCAGTATACTCAAATTTTAGCAGGCAATCGCTAAATCTATAAATTGCACCGTAATATACGAGAATACAAATTAATGTTTCCTCGCTATCTATTACTGAAGGAATGAGGATTGACACAATAGATATATCTCCTGTTATCAGTCCAAATTTTGGTTTCATACAATTTACCCAGACTTGTTAGAGAGATTTCTTCTGACATGGCGGAAATATCGTGTTATCATAAATGCAAAGGGGTCAGCATTGAAAAATGGAAAGTGAAAGTTAACTTCTTTTTTTCGGAAATACCCAACGAGGCTTCCTTTTATGTTCTCTGTTCTTCTACATTTGCTTCATAGTGCAGTACTTCGTAAAGATTTCCTCTTTAAATGGGAAATAAAAGGGGAATCGGTTGTTCATCGATTGAGTATTACAGACCTAGGTGGATATGAGAAAGAAAAATTTGAATAGTAAATTTGCAATTCTTCCAATTAATATATTCACTGGCCATACTAAGAAATTTACCATCGGTCGAAACGTTATACGAAGTAATAAATGTAAATAACTCTACGTAAGACATTGGAGTAATTAAGGATAATGGTAAAATGAGCTGTCAGATAAATCAATACAAAAATGCTTTATTGGTTAAGATGAAATTCTCCAAGGACCCTGAAAGTTAAAGGCTCGGATCTCCCCTGATATTTTTGTTCTATTGCCTCGCATGCTGATTGTGTTAAAAGGTTAGCGTCATTGAGTTCCTCAAAGTTTAAAATTAAATTCATTTGAGGACATTCATTTTAATCTGTGCCTGACTTAAACCTTTTCCGTTGTCACCAACCTCGCTCATATTCTTCAGACGATCACATGCAATATACTTACTTGCTTAAAGGGCCGATGGAAACTAAATAACAGGTAATCGTTACCTTTCACGATAGTTCGTAGCAAATTTTTACCCCAAAGCCAAAGTTAAAGGGAGATATAACTAAACTGGCCTTGATAAATTTGGTTCAAATGCAAAAAAGTTCTTACAACTGTCCTCATCTGAAAATTCCAACTTTATGTGAAATCCAAGTGGCACGAGGATTACAAAAATACTTGTTCTTTCGCCATGAAATTATTTAGTAAGATATGAGCACCAAAATGTCCATGATAGGGAGACGTCCAAGGTGAGTGTCATGAATCTACGAGGACTAATGCGAAATATGCAGTTATAAGACTGATTGATTCAATGCAAAGATGATGGCAGAAATAACAATCATTCGATTTATACACATGATTTGAGTTAAAAGGAGAAGAAATGTAATGCAAGTTTCAAGAAGGAATACCACTGAATTTTCCACATGGCTAAGGAGGGAAGAATTGGGTATTTAAGAATTCTAAAAACTTTTATGAAGTCAATATTATTGATTAAATAATTACAAATAATGTTTACAGCTATGATCATATAAGCAATCAATCAATAAAACAGTTTCTGGCGTAACTTGGTGGAAAATCTTCATACTGACTTTTAATAATCAAACCACTTTACTTTTCCACATAAACTTTTTAATTTTTACAAACGAGGTTTCGTTATAGCATAACATCATCAGGTAAACCTGATGATTACCTGATGATGTTATGCTATAACGAAACCTGGGTAGTAAAAATTAAAAAGTTTATGTGGAAAAGTAAAGTGGTTCGATTATTAAAAGGCAATCAATCAATTTAATAAATATTTTCTTTATTAATCCTTAGAATCGAATTGTGAAAATTTGTCAATCCGTTAACTTTGGGTACACAAATAAAATATTTCGTTCCTCTAATAATTATTCTCGACAGTTTTTCACTCAGACAAATGATTTTTTTCAAGACAGACAGATGAGGTTTTATTATTTTCCTCTCTCCTGACATCGAACGACCTGATTTCAATATCTTTGCCCCGAAAGCTTCCGTTCCGAAGGCGTAATTAGCGAGAGGTTCAATCCCAGGGTGTAAGGGCGGTGGTCACTCACCCCACGCTCTTAATAACGGATGTTTCATTTGTCCCACCCGCCGTGAGCCGATGTTTGACATTCATATGGCATATGACCCTTGCATTCATGACGGGTGGCTGATGGACTCTCGTCCCAGTCATCCATCTTCTCCTTTGCTTTTGGCCCTTCCAAGTACCGCTCGGTTCGGCCATTCTCGTCACAAATCCTCCTTTCATCCCCCGCGCGGCGAGGCGTACGAATCCAACCCTTCCTTCGCCAGCGTCTCTCCCTCCTCCGGAGCGCCCTCCATCCCCTCGTCAAACACCGTTCCCCTTCATTCCCCCTCCCTCTCCCCCATACAGCAATGCGTCCCCACTTTCTTGCCACGTCTTTGAATTTCGAGTTTTGCCAAGAGGAAATTTCTCAGGCATGTTCACCTTCGGCGTTGCCGACACTGCAGTTTTTTCGCCTAATATTTTAGATTGGTGAATGCATTACACGAGTAGCACGACTAAGATGTTAAAACGAGCGACGAAAGAAATTTTGAATGCATTAGAGCACTTTATCAATCCTTGATAAAAAAGCTTGAAGAGACAAATTCTTTAATTAATGATGTTTGGCGATTTGAACTTCGTCATTTATTGTTTGTTCTGTTATTTTATTTTCGTTTTTTTTCAATTTATTTCCTTAACAGTTTCCGAACCCACTTAAAACGGCTCTTCCATGTGTAACACAGTCGGATTCTTTAGGTGAAAGTCGAATGGGAACCCTTTGAACAAAATAATGTATGGAAATAAACTCAGAAAGCTATGATTTTCATAGAAATCACTCATCGAAACTCGTGTCACTAGTGCGTCACAGATGTTTTACCTACCACAACGATATCTGTAGACAGTATAACGAAACCTGGGTAGTAAAAATTAAAAAGTTTATGTGGAAAAGTAAAGTGGTTTGATTATTAAAAGTCAGTTTTTGAGGGAATGACCAGTAACTGTAAAAATAGCTAATAACGTATGTTGGCTGTAGGTGCAAATATTGCCGTGGATTTCATAAATCTGGATAAAAGCGGCAGGTTTAGGAAGCGAGGAATAAACTTGGGGCTGTCAAATTGCCTGCCAAATTCTGTGCGAGAGAGGTAGCAGTCAGGAGAGAGGGAACGAGCGAAGTTTGCTGATCCGCGACAATGAACGCTCTGGCAAGGAAGGTGAGTGCAGCTAAGCGGAGGGGGGGAGAGGGAAGGGAGGGGGAGGGGAAGGAAAGCCAGTGAGTAGCACACAGAGCCTCGGGGAGTTGGTTCATCGCCGGACGGGCGCACTACGTAAACCGGAGTCTCCCAGAGTCGTTTTCCCCCACGGGGCGATCAAGCCTCGGGAACTTGCCAGAGCGCGTCTTTTTGTCCGTGGGACGGCGCCTTTACGCACCTGAACAGAGTATCAGCGCGCGTATCCTCGCGAATCCCGCGTGGCATGGATCCCACTTACATTACATAGTAAAACATAGTTACATTACATAGTTACATCCCAGTTACATTATATAGTCTCCCCTGCAGAGACACCGCTAGGACGTGTGGCATGGGGTGAATCACGCCAGACCACTTTTGACACAAAATACTTTCCCCTCCTAGCGCTGTAGGACAACGTTATTCTCTTCCCTTATCGTTTGTAGAAACAAATGACAGCTTAAATCTATCTGTTCTACACATAATCTTTTAAATTTTATTGGAATGACCGCGCCTACCGTAGTTAGGATTGGGGTTATAAAACATTTTCAACACCACTGCTGAAGAGGCCCCCTTCCAATTCATCCAAGAGCTTCCATTTGTAATGTAACCTTCGCTCCGTGAGTGATTCCCAGCATAGCTGCTCTAATATTTTGGATACGCTGCTGAGTTTGTCATAACATTGTTTTACAAATTTGGCTCCTCTAAGCTGCACGCGATCCAATTCGGCAATCAAGCCAACTTCGTCAGGATCCCATATACTTGCAGCATACTCTAAATTAGACCAAACTAGAGAAAGATAACGCTTCTCTTTCCACAACGCTAGGAACAGTGTCTGTTGAAAGTTTTCAAAGAGAGTTATAAATACGCCAACGCTTTCTCGTGTACCATTCCACACGCCTCCGAATTTCTTAATCTGCAATCACGAGGCCCCCGATGGGGTTTCACAGAAAAAGGAACACGAATAGAAGGAACCTTGAATAATGAGTATATTCACCGAGGTTGACATCAATAGATTATCACAAACATTTTATGACATCAGTACACATAAAGAAACTAACGTTTTTGGTGGCACTTAAACTTTGATAATTTTTGTTGCTTGACCAATTCCAGTTGTTGCCGTTTCAAAAAAGAAATATTATTATCCCTAAAATAAAATTCCGGATTCCATGGCGAAACAAATTAATATCAATTCCACGATCCATGTTGGATAATTTTGGAACACTTATAGCCAACGAAGCCGTCGACCCTAAATCAGGCACTATTGATTTTCTGCCCATACCTTCCTACTATCTATACCCTCCTACTACCTACCTTCCTACTATCTACCTTCCTACTACCTATACCCTCGAAAAACGTTATTATACACAATGCGATTGACTTTAGTAATGTATAGATGAATAATTTGGGCTTGTTAACCTTAAAATTTTCATCAATTCTTATTTCCTAATTTATACTTACAATAAAGTAGTTCTTTCAAAACTTTTATCATATTTAGGTCTTTTTTTTCCAAAGAGATTTTATGGAATGGGAGGATATTGTAGTCCGATACCGCTCTAACCGTGTCGCTTTAGGCTGTTTCCCATCTTAATAAATGTTACGTATCGGAGCAGCGTCGACTATTAAATGGACTCTTCCGCGATGCGCTGTTTACTGAGAGCCACGGGTCAATGCTTGTCCTTGATACTTGATTTTTGTTTCTCTTCTCGTATTTTCATTTCCCTCCTATTTCGCGTTTATACTTCTCTTTTCTTTATTCAAAAGCCATACTGTATTTGGTGCAATGATTCCGTCTTTGGATATTGTTCTTGAGTTTCTAATACTATTTCATTGCGAGTAGTGAGGGTCCTCAGGTATGAGGACGATGCACGAGTCGAGCATCGAAACGTCGGTCATCATGGAATCCCTGACCCGGTTGAAGACCCAAGAAAACTTCATCAAGCTCATACGCAGGAAAGCACCAGATCTTACTTCAGTGAAATATGTCTTTAAGTGCATACCTCAGTCATTTTATAGTCACCTGTAAGCTGAAAATAGTGACGAGAGTTGGACACGGGTCAATAAATTAATTCCTGTTGACATTTAAATCGCGATTTAATCTCTTTAACTATTAATACGCATGTAAGCGTCTACCTTATAGTTTGCTCTGTTTCTTTGTCTTGGCCAAATCCTTTTCTAGCTCCGTTTGCGTATATTCGTCTCAATATTTCTTTACTCTGTCGCCCTTCCGTCTCTCTTTGCCGTAATCCTCTGCCGAGGATGATCTATGCTTCCCAAACGTATTCCAGCCGTAGTCAAACATTGGGTTTCCGCGAGTCTTCTCCTCAGCGGAGCTACATCGGCGAAGAGTACCCGTGCCTTCTTATTTCTCAAATCTTCCGCCTCTGAAGGGTCTTCATTCTCCTCAAATATTGGCGGTTGCGGAGGAAAGTGTATATTCGCGATTTTCGCGGGGGTGTTTGAACGTGGATCAATGCGAGACGAGTTTCAGACAAAGAGTATAGAATTCCCTACCCGTTTCGTTATACATTCATGGAATTGCTAATGCTTATGGGCACAGAACGAATACCTATCCGTACCTTGCCCTAGTTTCTTAAGCATTACTTTTTATCTACGGGATGTCCGTGAAATCGAACGTCCTTTTTCTTGGATTTTATTTTTTTCAGATATCTTAGTAAAAACTTTTTTCTTTGTACACTTTTGAATGGGGAAAGTCTAAAAACCGTATGCAATGAAAAAAACTTCGAGTTTCCCGTATGCTTCGCATTTATATCTATGTTTCCATCCTATTTTGCTCCCTAAGAGAGGGTTGATGGACCTGTTAAGTTGAAAATCCTTATGCCCGTAGTAAATTCTATTTCTCCATGATTAAATCATAGAAGTAATGTTTGCTTCCATGACTATGTTATTAATTTCAAGTGTAAATACACATATTTGTTTTTCCAATTAAACTACCTGTTTTTCTAAATTATTATCATCTTCTTAAATAGTAATGCGATTGACGGCATGTTATTAAATTCAGTAATTTTATATCCAGCTTAAGCCCAAAATTTGATGAAATAATGTTAGTTTACACTGGCTTAATACGAAGAATCCAATCATATGTATCTCAACTCTAAATATGCATACATATTTTACCCGGAATAGCAAAACGGCGCAATTAGGTATCCAATGTTTTAAAATGTTCTTAAATTTAACAATGTAACTAAATCATTCCAAGAATGCATGTTGTAAATTAAAAAATCAAGTTGTATTTGCACCTCCATTCAGTTCTTTCATTATTAATACTGCAGCGGAGATTAGTGCGAATATAATGTAACTGCAGTATGTAATATTGGTTTTGGCCGTTTTAATAGAAGTATTTCCACGCAAGTGTTGCAGTTAAGTTGTGCTGGTCGACTACGTTGATGCATCAGAGATATATATCCTTGTTCAAGAAAGTAAGTTCGCTGACGTTTCTTCTCAATGCCTAGAAAGTGCCATTATGTGATTGCAAATCCTTGGCAAAGTATTAGTCGCATAATGGAGAAAGCATTATGCCATCGTTCAACTGTATCAACTGTCTAAAATGTCCTCTAAACGTAAGGCACGAATATGTAAAATGAATGCCGTGAACTAGTAAAACTCTTGGAATTCGCTATCATCTCGCTCCTTACCTTCATAAAAAAATTCTGATTAAATAATTCGGTCGGGGTCAACGAAGTTGTTGCTAAATTGATGATTGAGGATTGCTCTGCACACCACAGCGTTAAAAAATGCCAAGATAGTCTAAGGCATTGGGGTAAGGTTACACTGTCCTAGGAATACGGTAATATATGTCAAAGTTTCTCATTGTCTTTGATTCGTCATCAATATTTCTTCTAGAACAAGAGGTGGCAGAAGACGAGCACACGGCCGAAACCACAAGGATGAGTTATGAGTGTTGTGTGTGTTCAGAGATCGTAGGAGATTCTTTGTTGAACAGTATCCCTTTTTGAAATAGACTTTTCTCAGAATTGCTATGCGCAAACCGCTCTATTCGTTGTGCCCCGAGATGAGCTGCGTTCTCTTCGGCACCAGAATATTCGCGAGGCTTGCTTTTAAGGTGCGATGGCAACGCGACGAAAGTCAAACAATTACCAACTCCGGTCGCATTTCTCCTTCGCTGAATCCCTTTCTCTGAAAGCGAAATCCCTTCCTCTGAAAGGGGCATCGCTTGTTTGCATGAAAGCGTGTCCTCCGTCTTGGCTGCGATCGGGAGATCGCTAAATATCCTACGATTGTGTTTGAGACTCGATGGCTTAAGATTAGGTTCTGTGCAGCTAGAATAAAGGCCAGTGCCACAATTGATTCTGCGATTTTATATAGGAAACCAATCCAAGCCTCGCGCTGTGCCATGAATTAAGAATGTGAAGTGCCGTGAAGAAAGATGTCATTTGCCCGACGGAAGAATTCGGACCAAAATAACATTGCCCGACCGCGGTGGGGTCATATTCGGCTCAAAATTAGTCTGGTGTGTATTCACCCCCTGCCACACACCGTAGCGGTGGCTTAAATGGTACTAAAATATCTGAGGATTCATTTATACCCTTGTGAGCCAACCTAGCAATCGAAACCTACTTATTTCATGCATTTTCCTAATGCTTCGTATGTCGCAATTGTCTTTCATTAGTGTGATACTATCTCCTTACTAAAATATAATTCAATAGATTTTAACTATATTCATTTTTGTGGACGATTTTAAATGCAGGACTGTAATTCACATCGTCTATTATTGTATCCAGTAGATAATTCATCTTCTCTTTCGTCTCGGATGATGTGAATGGACACGTATCCTTGCGGAGTATTGCATGGATTTTGTTTTAGAGTTATTCATAAAACTTTCTTTTTCAAGAGGTATCGTATCAATCATAGCAAGGTGACGTGACAAGAAAGGACATTGCTAAATGATGAAAAGAGGTTTTTTTTTAATTTAGAATAAATAAAAATAAATAATAAACTTTTTTAGTAATTTATCCTGAAACTAAAATGGCTTTTATCACCATCTCGTGGCTTCGGCTAACTTCCGAGGTTTTATTTTGTGATAAAATAAAATGGGATCATTATATATATGCTATAAATTCACTCTATAAAAAATCTATCAGAATCCTAGACATGATAAAATTGGCTGAGTAACGCTTTCGGAATCCTTTATGTATGGCAGCAATGTCCTCAATCTGATCAATTTCGTCCCTTTCGAAACATTTCATTTTCCCGCGAAATCCTTCCCTTGATGTCCGACAACATGTTTCCCTTTTTTTGCCTGCGCATTCATTTTCGCGCTGCCACTCAGCTCCCTGGATCTCTTGGCATCTGCGCCGCCATTAGCTGATCACCGGAATCCAACGCAAATTGCGGTTTATCTCGCAATTGTTCATTTGAGCGCCGTCGGGTCAGTGGCCGACCGAACATCCGCATGTCCTGCAAAATGCAACAATTGCCCCCCAATCAACTGGACGCATTTCATAGCAAATCACGTTTAATTTTTTTGAAATCCATTACTGCGTTTTTGTGCACTGGTAAAGTGTGCCTCGCTGGATACCACCCCTCGAAATAATCACACGGAATTTTCAATTATTTCTCCGATTGCATTTAAAATTCATATGCGCTCGAGTTAACTGAATATTAGTTGGTTGAAAGCCATGCTATTGCGGTGATGAGGCCCGAAAAAGTATATAGCGGTCTTCAATAACTGCAGTTTCATTTTCATCGACGGCATTATCGAGTTTGGATAATGGAAATTTGGCTGAATTTCAGTACTCATAGCTTTGTGAAGGCAAAATTAGCGTCGGGCACTTGAATCAGGGTAGTCTGATTTAATTAATGCAAAAATTGCGAAACTTTAGGGTGTGCTATGAGAAGGTCCCGTAAGTTTTGGATATATATAATCTGCATTAATCATAGAAATCAGTTTAAATTTATCAATTTGGAAGTTAAATGGACAAAATCCGATTTTACTTGCGTCATCGAGGAAGTAATTTAATCTCCACATTGAATCAGCGAGAATAGGAGTAGTATTTGCAGAAAAATAGGACAGATTTGCTAGGAGTGGAAAAGATTGAAAAAGTCATATTTGTTTCCCAATTTTCGAGAATAAAACATAGAATAGTTGAATGCACCTGTTAATACTCGTCTCTTAATAACCATCCAAAACGGTCATTCTTCTTATTTTTCGTAGTTATTCCCTAAGCATTCCACACTTCCATATATTAAATCATAGTATTTTTTTTGTTTTCAAAGGAGTTATGTGGTTTTTAAAGGAACATTCAAGAGCGATTGAATTGATTTTTAATTATAAGTCAATATTAAGTATCCGAAAGCACCAGGTGACTCTATTACGAGGATGAGACGAGTGAAAGCCTTAAAACTGCGCTGCAATTTTGAAATATCATGTACATGCCAGTTTTCGTTTTCCATAGTGATATCTATGGTTTCATTAGTGGCCTACAACCGGCATCACGATGCCAAAACACAGCAATACGGCGCAACAGTAGTGTAAATATGGCCTCTCGACTTTCAAGATGCACTACAGAAAAGTAGTGCGATCTCTCATTCGTTTATTCAGCAGTAATGAGGGTGAGACATGTCTAAATTCATCGACGAATGGAAGTTCAGAAATGGTGATTCACCCATTTCCTTTTAGCAATGACGCCTGGACTAGAAGTTCTTCAAGAGTGTTATTTTCGTATGAGACTCCCCTCAACTAGGTCAGTTCATCCACTGTGTCGTTACGGCAGATGCTCTTAGGGCAGTCAAATCTATGATTTTTTCTAGATTTAGAATCCAGTATCCGAGAACTTTGGAAGCACTTGAAGACTTTTATTTTCTGCCTATATGACTGCATATGAAAATTGTACGAGTGACAGCCTTTAGCATTCAAGGAATTACGAGATAAAAAATAATTAAGTTTTAAGGTTTTCATTTGAATCGCCTTTTTATTAATAATAATTCTCCATGAGGCATCAGAGTGACTTTTTTACATTTTTTCTTAACTAATAAATTAGTGCAAACGAATACCAATGAATCAACTATTGTAGGAGGTGAAATTCAGTTGTATTCTTAAAATATTTATGATTGCATTTTATTTTTTCGTGATGAAATCGTAAATTTTAAGCTCAGAACAGGACATACGTTCGAGACACAGTAATGAAGACTCACAAATTTGAATGCCAATCTATGGGCAATAATTAGCACAAACCATAACCTCTAAACGAAATCGTATTTTGAGTGTACTGAAAAATAGCTTCGGACTCTTAACTCGAAGGGGAATATAACCCTAGATTTCAACCATCGAAAAGCGTTAATCCTTTCATAAAGGTACGCGTTTATTATTTGAGTCTATATCAGAACCATTTTAGTGCTGTGTACATGGATGCAATGTTATCACGTGACTCATTATTAGATTTGTCCCATTATACTCCATATAACTGTTACTCAATTAGAATTGCAATTTTTATTCCATTTTAAGTTAACTGAGACTAAATTATGTTTTATTCCCATATGTGATTCGAAAAGATTCCAAAAATATTCTATGGAGTTGAAAGCACAGAATCCCTCTCTCTCTATCTCCTTAGGGATGTATTTCCCACAAGTGTGTTGATAACTGGCAGTTAAATACCAAAATTAATTTCCCATCATATTTCACTTTATGGTTCTCAAAATTCACAAACGTTTATTTGACAATACATTTACTGATTTGCGTCTTGTTTTCAGTGGTCTGAAAATAATTAAACAGAACACTCTTTCGCAGCCTCAATCACGATTCCTCAACAGTTTTCGTTCCGCTACTCCTCGTATATTCTATTTCATTTCATGCAGCCCAATACGCCGATTATCGCTTTTGCAAAACTTCCCAATTTATCATGAAGTTCGCCATCCTACTACCTCTGAGCATGCTTGTCATTTAATTTTTATTTCCTTCATCCAAATCCTCCCAGCAACTCCCTCACTTCGTCTTCTTTGACTCATTAAATCTCTCCATCCTAATCCAAAGTAAATCCTTGAAACCGTCTTAAAGCACACTATTAATACTCCTGCTGAGCCATTGAAATTCGGCGTGCTCCAATGCAATATTATCTCATCCTTTAATGTTTTCTTTGCCTCCTTCTTTAATCTTCCCTCTCATCAATTATATTCTATTTTTTCAATTCTCTCTTATATTTATGCTTTAATTCCAAATTGAAGAGGGTAGTTTGAAAGGTTATTCATTGAATAACGTAATATTTTATACCAAACTTCAGATAGATATCATGTAATTAATTTTTACTCATTTAGGCATAGTTTCCAGATGCACGTCATTTTACCGGCAAGCAGTAAATATTAAATAGAAAAAACGCTAAATAGAGTGATTGAATTGATCCATCGGATCTATGACGCAATGAGTTTGGAGCAACAGGATTTTCTACATTCCGTTGAGTGGACATACATATATGCACACGCGTGTAACATAACTGAAACATGTAACAATTGATGCATTCGACCGCGGCGCCGCAAGTGTTGAGAGATGGAAACATTCCGGGGCACCGCTAAACTGGATGCATGGAAACATGGCATTATGCTGCCTCCCACGTGACCACTCAGACATACCATTCACGCCGTTCCATTCCGAAGGGGGAGGGTCGCTATGTAAAGAAAGCCTGCAAGTAATTTAATATCAATTCTCATTTTCCTTATTTCTGCGATACCTCCACAGTCTTCTACCCTCTTTTCGCCCGTTCCCCGTGCAAACATTTCTGTCAATATTTCTTATATTTCCAGCCTAGATATTCTCTTCGACCTCGTTCTCCCGTGGCTTTCTCGATCTCCCATGTCAGACTATTCATAGATCCGTTCGGTGATTCGACTGTCATCCATTCTCTCCACGTGGCCAAGCCAACGGAGCTTCCTCCTTTGGTCCTTATCAATTACCGCTACGTCCGACCCATTTTCTATCATGGTGCACTCATTCCTTAGCCTATCTCACTCCTATTCATATCACAGACACACCGTATTTCATTGGCATTTATTCTTATCCTGGCAAGCCCTAGGTTCGCTTCCTTGCAATAATATACGAATGAGAAAATTTTATGTTCCACAATTTCTTTTGCCAGAGAAAAATATTTTGCTTAAAATAGAACACAGAGAGTATCTGCAAACACTCATTCGCACACCTCTTCATTTAGCATGCCATTTCTCGCAATAATAAGAGGATCAGTTATTGGAGGACTAATTCTATACGCCAACGGTACTCGTTTGAGAAGATCCGGCGTAAATATTTACATGCTGAAAAGTTAATTGACTAAAATTCAAGAGTAATTTAGGAAGAACATTTGGCCACTTTTGGGACGGACGGACTGGGTTCAAATAGGGGTCATGCTTCTGAATACCCTCAGCTTCATTCATATTTTATGCTATTTCGAATATCAATTCTTCCTGGAAATTGCAGGCAATCGCGGGTTTTGGTGATCCAAACTGTAGGAAGCATTGGAATTCATAAGCGAATAATGATCGATTTTCATTTTAAAAACCACTAATGTTTCAATTTCTTAGCGATCAATCATAGCCATTTGTAGGAGCTAAAGAATATCGTAGTACCAAGTAGTGCGTTTTGCTGTGTGATAAAGGGCTTAAGGAGTAAATAACTCAAACTCCCATCCCCCCCGCATCATTGGCGGGTGCTAGGAAGAGATTCATGGAGATGAGGACAGAATGGGTACAAGTTTGGGGTCGGGTTCAGATTAGCAATTGAGAGTGGTACTGGGATTAGAATTTCAATATTCACTGACTTTGTATCGCGCTCTTGGGTGCCCGGGTCCAGGTCTGAATTCCCCTGAAATCTCGGCAATCACCATGTCAGGAAATCAAGGTGTCGCATGTGGGAATAAACATTAATTGTCTCTGTGTCTCCTCGTTCCTCTATGTGGTTTTGAAACCATCTGAAAATTGACCAGGGGTCATATATTCAACTATGGTCCACGCACACGAAATCTGCGGATATTCCCTCCATGCAGAGTGAAAGTAAGCGAATGAATCAGTTTACAGTTAGTTATTCTTATATAATATGAATACAAGAGTAGATGCGGTAGTATATTTCATGCTCACCAAAATCATAGAGAAAACAAGGGAGGCATTTTTGCTTCAAAAAATGTGTGCATCTGTATAAAAGATGACGGGGTCAAACCATTCGAATGGTTTAAAAGTAACGTTTGTGTAGTTTGTAGGGAGTTTTAGGAAGAAAAACGCTAAGGATCTTAATTTCAAAGAACAAGACACTCACGCCACGTTCAATCGTCAGTGCTGATTTCTTAAGGCTAATCTAGATAATTGAAATTTATATTAGTATTTTAATATAGAATGAAAGTGAAAACATTTTCTTTTGGAATGGTTTTGCTCTTCTATAAATCCTGGTGTAATATTATTATTTAAAACACTATATAAAAAATATTTACCAATTAAACGAACATAAAACCTGTAGTCTTACTTCAATAATCCCATTAGTGTATCCTAAATTGTAAAAGCCCATCACATTTCATATTATCATTATTTCTCAATCAATGTGTTTTTGTGCCCAAATGGTAGCGATGGACAGACTTTTATGAATTAAATGTTGGCTCTTTTATCATCCAGAGACCTCTGTAATAGTTTATCGAAATGACAAAAAATGTAAATAAAGATGAACAAATATTTCCATGATGGAACTATTCATCGGTTCAGAGGAATTACTGCCCAGGCGCTTCGCTGCATTAGGGCCGGATGAGTTCAATTTATATTCCGTAAAATTAATCGCGTCCGTAAAGACATTTCCTTTCGGTTCAGTCGCAAAATGCCCATGAGGCAATCCAAAGCGATAACTACGGATTTGAAGGGGAAAAGCGTTATTTTTTAGGATAAAAGGTACCTATCTTTTGAAAAATGAATTCGGGAAATTTCAATTAATCAAAGCACAACGATTTCGGAAAGCATGATGTGACATGAGTCTAAATAAATATATTTAAGGTCGGCGTATTAATCTGGTTGTTAATAACGATTTAAGCTAATAGAATAAATTAATCGTGTTTTACTAGCTAAGGACAACAATTTATTTTGAATTAAATTATCATTCGTCGGCTATTAATCAAATAGTTATTTCAGGTAAAAAAATCCAGTTCAATTAGATGATAGCAAACAGAGTTAATTAAACAAATATTTAGTGGTCAAATAGTCATGGTGGATATTTTATTTATTTTCTAGTTACAATCATGGAGTTCAATTAGTGTTAAAACGAAAAACTCGGAAATTTATGGTAAAAATTAATCCTTTCGGTTAGAGATCCACGAAATGATATTTTAGGGTTTGAGGACTTCAGAGTTGTATCGCAAAGCAACAAAAATTTATAATATATTTTGTACATGTGTGTATTCAATGCCCCAATGAAATTCAATAGACGTGTGAATGTAATGAGACATCCTGGTTTTAACGGGATTCCATATTGCGAATTTAATATTACGATGTGAATCCCATATTATTATTTATGATAAAAACCCTTCACGGCGATGAGTATTCGATGTGCGATATTGATAACACGCTAAAATAAGGCCTTTGATGAACGTCGGCGTTTGCCGTATTTAACTAAGGTGTTGAAGTAAACTTCAGCGTCGAATGGCAGCGCTGTGAATAGCCTTTGTCATAATGTATTTAAATATATTATCTATTTTATCATGCTACATATTTCATTTCCTTTGCTATAGAGATATTTTTTTTAAGTTTTTAATATCAATATGATACTGTTTCAACCTATTGGAGATAGATAATAGATGTTTGGCAAAAATACTCGCTTTATTTTTCTTAAAGCTTCATTGATTCATAGTAAGGCATGGATTTGTCCGATAATGGGTTGGTATCTTGGGATTTGAGTTAAACCTGTATGATGTACCGAGTAAACTCGATGAATAAATAGTCGTGAGCAATAAGCGGCGGTAATCACGCGTGGAAAAGACTCCACCGTAAAAGTACTACGAAGCATCAAAATGGGGAGAATTGAACTTCTCGTGTGGCTGCAACCAGTGGTAACTCGGAGGGAGCAACGCATTGCTCAAATGAGACGAGGCGTAGAGCAGAACAGTCACACGCATTTCACGGCAGTTGTAATAAAATATTTTAATGATGCGTATTTGAAAGTAAGCAAATAATAATACTAGATATACTACTAATATAATAAGAATAGATATAATAGATATAATACTAATATAATAATACTAGTATATTCTTATCCGTAGAATCAGCACTACGCTAATCCTTTGCTCTTATAATAATTTTTGCTAGGCTCTTATGAATGCAATTTTAAGAATTTCCCTTACAAAACACTTTCAAGAACCATTGTTAAATAAGGTGTGCACAATGAACGTCAGAGGACAGAAGGGTATTCTAAACTGATAATACTCTGCTCAGGCTTATAGTATTTCAATCAAGCCGAAGACCGCATCTGCTAAAGCTCAGAGTGCTTCTAATATTGGCGTCAGTGTAGTCGTGCACACGTGTTTTCTTACTAAATTGATTCATTTGTCGATTTTTATGCTTTGATCCTCACTTTTCTGATATACAGTGGTGTCTAACCATTTTAATATCCGCATGGTATTGATGGCTAGCAGTACACGTACGGAGATTTCCCTATTAATAGAATGTATATACTCTCGGATGGTAAGGGAAGGGGGCGTCCATCGTGTGATCTGGTTATTGGAGAGTGTGTACGGAGAGAGCGAGCTGGTCGTTCGAAAATCCTTGACGATCAATCTTCTTTCTGGGAAACGCTGAATCTCTCCTCTCTTCCGTTTCATTCCAATTTTTATTTTTTGCTGTTCCATTACCATCGTCACAGCCGTCATCCCCTCTTCTCGCCCATCAATCCAATCTCAGAGAGGGAGACAGCGAATCGACAATCCCATTTCCAATCTTCGCCATCCACTTTTCCTCTGTAACGTGACACCTTTCCATCTGACCGGTGATACCGTCAAGTATCCAGAATACCAGTGTTGCAGATGGACCACTCGCCTACGTGTGCCAGTGGCCAGGTTTATGTTACGAAAATTTCTCCCGAGACTAATCCTACTAATACTAAATACAAAGTGTGGATTTGTAATCGTGTATGTGGATTTGCTAAAAAGTACTGGTTTCACACGCCATGATTTTGCTATTTGCCCAGGCGGTAGTGCGGTTCGACACGGTGTTTTTTTTTAAATTCCTATCAGAAATTATCATACGGTAACGTTAAGTCAAGCTTTAAATGTTTTACATTTGATCGAAAGCATGGCAATATCCTCTCATGCTTTCTGGAGGACACATTATCATCTGTTGAATGTGTGAAACCTAGAGGGTAAAAAATAAGGAAAACTTCACACTTCCACAAATTTTTAATACAATACCTACTATTTTGTTGTATTAAAATTGGTAAAAAAATGGTATTGTATTAAAAGTGTGTGTAAGTGTAACGTTTTCCTTATTTTTTACCCTCATCATGAAGGAATTCCACAAAGTTAAGCCTGAAACTGTCAGCATGTGAAACCTTATTAATATGTGATTCGCGATTCAAATTCATTCAAACATGGTGTAAATAAACTCAGAGCACAAATTCTAATTTGCCAGTAATCCGGAAATTAATGTAATTCTTTTGCATGATGCATGGTACAACTTCTTTCAATATTATGTAATCCAATAATCAACTCTCTCTTCCAAATAAGTTATCTCGTCCAAACAGCCATCCAATGTTGACAAATAAATAAGAAATATTTTTCAACTTAAAATTACAGACAATCTTTTTCATGTGCCATAGTGATGTGATCTTCATAATATGCAATAGTAATATGCATTAAAAATGTATGCATGGAATACTCATCCTGGTCCTGCTAAGCCAGTCATTTCTGGCTTGACGGCAGGAACCACCTAAACAACGTCAATCAAAATAAAACATTATCGCCTTGCAAATACATTTATCGTCTTATAAATTATATGTAGCTTCCCCCACCAGTCTAATCCCTACCGTATGAAGTACGAGGCATGCTCATAAAGTAAGGGCCCTTTGGTCACAGGAAAAAATATACTCATATGAAACACATTTTATTGGCACTTTTAGTTAGCTACAAATCCACTTCACTTCTCTACATAATCGCCGTTCACTTCTAAGCATTTTTCGTACCGATGCACCAGCTTCTTTAACCCCTCTGCATAGAAGCTCGTCGCCTGAGAGTTGAACCAATTGACAACGCAGTTCTTGAGTTCCTCTTTGGTTTCGAAACGTTGTCCACCGAGCTACTGTTTCAAGTGCAAGAAGAGGAAGTAGTCGCTAGGTGCAAGGTCAGGACTGTACGGTGGGTGGTCAAAGAGTTCCCAACGACCCAAAAACTCTCGTCCACTGGACATTCTTTGCTCTTTGTGGTGGTCGGTGAGCATTTTCGGTATCCTTTTTGCACACATTTTAGGGTATCCGAGATTTTCCGTGAAAATATTGTAGACAGTAATGCGTCCAAGTTGAGGGTGTGGTTCGCTGTAGTCGCTAGGTGCTAGTCTCATCATCTCCATCTTATTAGTAACGACCCAAAAACTCTGGTCCACTGGACATTCTTTGCTCTTTGTGATGATCGGTGAGCACTTTCAGTACCCACCCTGCACCCAATTTGTGGAATCCGAGATTTTCCGTGACGATATTGTAGACAGTAGTGCGTCCAAGTTGAGGAAATTGTTCAACCAGGCCATTAATTGTCAATCGACGATCACATCGCAGTTTTTGTTCCACTTGCGAAACAATTTCATCGGTCAGAATAGGTTCAAAAGCCTACCACTTCGCTCTTCGCCATGGACATTTGTTCGTCCATTTTTCAAATCACGGCACCGTTGTCTAACCTTCCCTTCACTCACAACTGTAGGTCCATAAACTAGGCATAACTCCCGATGAATTTCAGCAGCCGACAATCCTTTTGCATACAAGGATCAAATGACAGAACGCACTTCACAGCTGGAGGGATGAACGATTGCCACGGACATTGTTGTTTGCATGCATGGACAAGCAAACGACTCCTGAAACAAAACAAATTCTGCTATAGCTTCTCAATGAATCAGTAGATGGCGCTGAAGGAGTAAAACTGTGTTCTGAAGCGCCATTATTTAAATATAAGCAAAACGGCTCTTACTTTATGAATATGCCTCGTTATATGAAAAGTAGAGAGGAATTAAGAATAAATTTCAGATTTTATGTAATGAAATACCGCACTTGAAAGAAGAAATAACATGTAATATTTTTCGTTTGAGGTCAGCAAAAAGCCCACTCCTGTTTTCCTGCTACCTGGAAGACGAGTAAAAGAGGGGGAGGGGGGTTTGATGCGTCGTTACCCCCACCCCAACCCCCCCTTACCTGCCCCCATCTCTCTCCATATCTCGCCTCCTACGTATTCCGACTCCGTCGGCGGGTGATGGCCTCACGTTTCCCTCCCTTCAGTCGAGATCGGAATATCATCTTCCCGAACTGGTCCTCCATCATTCCCGCCCAAGGAGGAGCGTTCCCGGAAATTCTTCTGCACGTCTAACCTTCCCGAACCCGGAAAACCGCCCGGAGTTGGGGCAGGGCGAGGGAGGTGGACAGAGATCCAGGGTCCGGAATCTTCCGGAGAGGATGTTTTTTGTATTGAGAAACGATAATTGTTCAGTTATATTTCTGAAAAATTCCTATGAGGAAATGAGTAAATTCTGCGTGTTTATTTTCCGAAACTGAGATACGAATCCCACGAATGGATTGCATAAGTAAGCGAAATTTAGGATGCTATTGATACTCTTCTAGCTGTCAGGTGTTCCGTGTTGCAGTTTGTCCTTCATCGAATATTCCGGCGCCATCTGCGTTTCACTTATGAAAATTTAAAGAGACTCCCTGGCTTGAGGGAAATTATTAATAATGATTCCCGAATTTAAAAAAGGCAGAAGGACCTCAATATCCTGGAGTTTAGGCAATGATTGAGACTTCCAAATACGAGCGCAGTTCAGAAAGTATCTTTAGTTAATCTGTAAAAAATGCACTGGAATAGATTTACTGGAAAATTTACTATTTACATTCAAATTACAGATCTCTACTATTTTATACTATTTTTATGCGTATTCACCAAACAGATTTAAAAATTTTTCATATCTCTGAACTAGTTTTCAAATTCCTTCAGCATAAAATTCTACCGGTTGGGAGATCGCAGCCAATCGATCTTTAAGTTCGTCGTCGAAACGAGCACTCAACATAGAGTAGCCCAACTTTTCAGTTGTGTTTCCATGCAACAGAGTCGTAAAACTTTCTAAAGATTTCACATATCGTAACACGCCAATGCTCACGAACGTATTTGATAACTTTCAGGTGCAGTTCATTGTTCACCACGTACGGACGGCTACTCCCGTCATCATCATGAAAATTTATCTGTAATCTTAAACGTACGGCAACACTGACGCACAACTCTGGTGACTCATCGCATTCGGTCCGTACAGAGCACAAATATGCCAATGAATGTCGGCAGCTTTGAAGTTTTTTTATCGGTTAAAACCTTATCACTGAACAAACTTCACATCTGTGCCGAGAATTTTAATCGTATTGTTAAATTTGACTCGTTATTGTAAACAAACGACAAGCGGCGCGATCTTCCTACCACTGCAGCTCGAGGCGCACTGACCCACTGACCCACGGACGTCAATCCAGCAACCATTCGGCTTTCTCAACTAACTCACACGCTCCACGTAAACGAGTATTTAAACCCAAACTATCGATTGATAAAATAAAAGAAAATGACTCTACCAGTAATACATTTTAATAATTACGTTTCCGGACAAAAATGGCGGTTATCTTCAAAACACTGAGATAAATCAAACGAGCAATTGAAATTCAAAAATGGATTTTATTTTCATGCAAAAATGTTTGGACGAACCATTCATATTTAACCGTTGTTGTACAATGGATGTAGATGTGCTGACCTCCGATGTTACCCGCCCTTAATTATTAGACCGAAGTATGGTCATATAAAGGTAGTACGAAAAGGTGGTTCTTTAAGTGAAAGACTTTTTTGGTCAGTAGCAAACGAGAATTGATGAATCCCTTTTCCAATTAGTGGAGTTTCACTAGTGTAATTCTTAAATTCAATGAAGATAGACAAAATTAATACTTTCGCTAATTGAGTTGCATGTTTCTTTTTTTTCCTATCATTCTGTTAAATGTGCTGCAGAAGTAAATACAATCTAAATTTTAATTCTAAGTTAAGTATCCAAAGATTACTCTCTAGCTTCAACTTAATCCTGAAAATTAATGTTTCCATTATGTTCTGCGAAATGATGAGAAGTATATTTGCGCCCAACTGCCTGTACGGTACTCTATTTATCTTCAAACTTAATTAAATTGACAGCATATTAAGTCATAAGATGGAATTTTTGAATGGAGCTCTAAAGAATAATTTGGAAAGTAATTATTTAAAAGGTAAGAATGTATTTTTAAAATTTGTATTTCCCATACCCTAATCACGCTAGCCTAGAATACCCTAGTCTCTCTCTCTCTCTACGCTCCATGTCAACACCTCTCTAACGGACGTTTTACATTTCAGGGGACCACTTCTACTCCTAAGCTCCGTCTGCGCTCGGCTCTACTACATGCCATGGTCCAGGTCCACTACAAGAATTTTCCAGTCGGTACAGGAAGTGTTACAGAGACCTCTTTTTTGGAGTGAGTGATAATTTCCTCTTTTTCTGTCTTTTCTTTTCCTGCATTCTTTCGAGGTAGTCCATTGGTAGACCGTTTGACTCCTGGACGGAAGGTCTGGGTTCGATTCTCAGGCAAGCCTCTCCGGGCACTGTCAGCTCCACACAAGCTTTGTGATTTTTCGGGTACCAGATCTTAACAGACCTTCGGGATGATTACTGTGTTTATGGT
Organism: Hetaerina titia; assembly: GCA_037158775.1. Taxonomy (NCBI): domain Eukaryota; kingdom Metazoa; phylum Arthropoda; class Insecta; order Odonata; family Calopterygidae; genus Hetaerina; species Hetaerina titia. The sequence continues at coordinate 101,781,574 of CM073774.1, read as the reverse complement.
TTTTGTTCTTTTTTCCTATTATTTCTGTTTATTATCCCTATTATTGATCTTTAAATTCATCTCTCATTAATAATCATAATTTGTAAATATTTGTACATACATGCGCAGTTAATTGAACTCTAAAAAATCATCTTATTTCTTGTAAATAAAAGGCAAAGATATTCCCAATTATAAGAGCCACCCCCCATGTACTGTTATCTGCATTATGCAAGATAGAGAAAGGTTTTAAGGGACATGAAATAAAATAAGACAAGGGATAAATGTTATGCATTGCAAAAATATATTAGCGTTTAGGAAAACGTGGAAGAAGGATATTTTATGGGCTAATTCATTTTAGAGGGAGGAAATTGGCAGAAATATTATATTATGTTTAATAATCCAATTCCTAAAAGATAATGGGGAGTTTTGGAAGCGTGGGATTGATATGGACGGTTTTCGGAACGGAGGGGGGATGAAAATATCTGGAGGTTTGCGTAAAGGTCGCATGGCTAACGAAAATTTGGAGTGCGAGTGTCTTTTTTATGTCTTTCTCTATTTTAGTGGGCTAACGTCATCTCGCCTATCCTCCATCGCCTACTCACATCCCTGAGACTTTCATAAAGTGTACTACACTCCTGAATATTAGGATTAACAACCACCGTGCCTCATTCGAGAATTTATCCTGATTGGGATGCTCCCCATCCGACAGCACACCTCCGAACATAACACTCCCTTTGATAAATGCAATTAGTGTCTCCATTCTAGCATCCCTCCCACCTTCTGACCCTACACTCAAATTCAAAACGATGGAACAGGCGTATATCTGGCTCCTCGATTCCGAGAATGAGCCAGGGTTCAATATCAGACACTAATTACCCCAACGCGTGATAAGCGTGGATTGGAAGCTTTTGAAATGTGAGTGTGGAGAGGCTGAAGTGGACAGAAAGGAAAACAAGCGAGGAAGTTCCGGGTATGGTGGAGTAGGAGAGGGGAATTCTGTAGGTGAATTGTAGGTAAATAGTGAATTTTTCTCTCCAAAGTGATTAACAAATATTTGAATTATTATCTTATCTTTACTTAAAATGGAATTTTTCATATTAAGCTGCCCACCGAGAAATGATGATCATTAAAACCATTTCCTTGCGAAATATTCTAATTGAAATATTTTTATTACTCAACCATGCTATGCATAATAGAATTTTTAAATGTATTTACTATCTCACGCTAATTTATAATGTTTTCCATTAGATTCTCTCCTTTCGTACTACTCACAATTTTATACAAAAATATGTTTGCATATTTTTTGTTCCGAGGGCTCTTATGTATTCCTCGTCTTGATCTCTTTTTTCCCGGGACTCTTTCTCTCTCTCTCTATCTATTTGCAAGCAATTGCCCTAAAAAGGTAGAATAATTTTCAGGTAACTGCTTAGTACAGGTTCATAAACAGATGAATAATAGTTATTATAAATTTGAAGCTGCTATTTCGATGATTTTATGCTGTTTGTTGATTAAGAAAATCTTAAATTGTATGGGTTAATTTTACTATGACTATAAGCATTTATTATTTGTAACGCATAGGTAGATTGTAAGCTCTAGGAGATGTGTGATTATTATTTATTTTGAGAAACTCATCCTTTATTGGAATTATACGAGGTAAGGACAAGGGACCACACACGATCAATGTTGTCATCAACACAGGTAGTTGCAGGTCGTCCCGGCCTTGCATCATCCGTGGCGTCTCGTTGCCCATCTTTAAAACGCTCAATCTACTTGAAAAAGGATGTTTTCTTCAGAGCATTATCGCCGTAAACAGCTGTGAACATTTTAGTAATCTCTTGATAACCTTCACCACACTTCACCAAAAAAATTTGGTGTTGAATCGTTGCTCCGTGATTTAGTCAATTTCCATTTTCGACGAACAGTAAAAATTAGGACAACTGAAACTAACATAGCCGGCGCAATGCGCACAGCTCGACGATCCGCCAAGCACGGACGGCTCATTGGGTCTCAGGCGAAGAGCGCCGCTAGTGGGCGGGGTTATGACCCGCGTCATGACCACCAGATTGCTCCAGCGCGCATTTATTGGCATTATAAATTGGAAACAGACTAAAAAATATAAAGTATGTTGGATAGTTCAGCAAATACTGTATACTCTTAATTCTAGCCTCTTCTTTACTGTGTTAAGAACTATGACATTTTACAAAATACGCCAAAATTGGACAGGGCGTATACGATACCCTGTTTTTAGGTGAAAATGCATAAATTCACCTCATAAGAAGACAAACTACTTTCATCCATTATGTCTGAATTAGGCGAAATAAAAAAATCTATTGACGGTTGGGATTGATTTTAGACGTTTATCATGCTAATTGGCTATGGGCTCTTTTCATTTCATATTCTAGGTGCTTAAATTTTAAGCCTAAATCAAACTTCTGAGGGATTACTCGTCGTTGCTGAATTGCACTCGTTATGATAGCATACCGAGTGCCATTTTCAGATAATTGGGAGATAGAATAATTGTCTGTAAATGCATTATTGTGGAAGGGGGTTGGACAAGTCAAGGGATCGAATATTCATTTCTATCCATCGACCGCCTGGATCCACTTTAAACCACTCTCTTGCAGCCGCCACTTCATCCGCTGTCACTCCATAATTTCTCACTCCGGAATGCAAAGGTACAGTAAGTCGTAATTTGGCAAGCGAATTTGCAAACTGAAGTGAATGATTGGCGGAAGCCAGGGGCACGGCTCGGTGCTGGCTCGTATCCGTCGACGTAGTGATATTATTACGCAAAGGGAAAAACATACCATCCGTGCATTTAAACCGCAAATATAATATGCACGTATGCCTTTCAAGCCAGGTGAGTGTGCGCCTCTTTCCCTTCTGCGCTTAGGAGGCATCAAAGAGCTAATCATGGAAACGGGGACTTAATTAGTTTGGATTTGGAAAGTCTGGGGCGTTTAGGGAACTCGACCGGTTTATTTTCATTCCATGGATCCATCCATGGTGGATCATACAACCAACCCAACCAATGTGCATCCACGGCGGAGTTGACATCGCGGGTCATTTATGGAGTATAGTTGGTTTTTAAGGTTGAATTGACTACTTGGGTCATTTTACATTTTAAAATGTTTCCCATGAATAACAAATATTCACCTAAACTCTCCAAATATATTTCCTCGTATGCATCTCATTATGAAAGCGTTTCTTCACACCTGGATGCTCCTAGTTTCCTTTTCAAATCTACATGGTTCTTTTTCTTAAATTCATAATGAATGTGGTGCATTCTGGCCGTGCATTCTTCGTCATATTGCTAATAATATCGTTTTCAAGCTTTCAAAAAAATAATAAATTTGTATTCGTACACATTTTTTAGAGCTAAAATATATGGGGTGTCCTTATACCATATTTCATATGCTCGTTGGGTTTCAAAATATGATTTATGAACCAAGGTCTGCTTTAGAAAATGTGCCGAATATCAGTGTGGTTGTTAAATTGAAAGATGTTTTAAATAATATACAACAGTGCTTTACCAAACCACGGAAACTCTCCTTTGGGATATTCCACATACCATAGGTCATTCTATAGGTCATCGTTTAAGGAAACCGTGTATTGACAGTCCATGAAATGGAAATACAGGAACCAGATAGCCGAATTCCTAATCTTGTTTTTGAGATTGACGCAAGAAGGAACATTAACAAGTATTTTAAAACATGTTTACGTTAATTGATATATTTGAGGCAGGGAGGAGGGGGACTACGTTCAGGAACCATTTTTCTATGAGTGATCATTGAAGTAAAAAAAACGATGGTAATAATCAATTGCTTTCCAGAAAATTTAATATTTCGCCAATTTAATTAAGAAAATGGTATTGATATTTCAAAATGGCTTTGAATTATTAAATGCGCGCACTAAAAATCCCCATGAAAATTAAATTGTCACCGATTTTGTTTTTAATAAATATTATTAATACCGGACTTGTGGAGTGAGCCTAGGTATTCTGTCGTCACATCAATTAGAGTATGCTATCACCCTTGCAACCTTTACTTTCTCTGTGCCCAGACGTGATTTACCCGGCAAATTGTTATCCTATAAGTTTGACAGATAACCCTATCTCATTTGGGATGTCCTCGGCTGAGGGAAACGTGCCCAGGATTGGATCTTGTCTTGGGAACTTAGCGACGCGAGTGTCGTAGATCGCGAACTACTCCTCACACGGGCGCTCAAAGGAGTCGCAATAAGCCAGACTCGCGCTTAGTTAACTCGGCAATTTTTAATCAGATCAAATTAACATCGAGCATTAATTATTACATAATGAAAACTTTGTTGCAATTTTCCACTGTTAAATATTTTTTATTTTTTGACAATCGGCGGAAAATTGTATTAAGTTTGAAGGCTAACTTGTGTGCCGGAGCATTAATGCTAGATATAACTGGTCTAATTGGAACATCTTTCTTATGGAGTTTGGGTAAGCCATACATTCTTGGGGGCAATGGATTCATGTTATTAAGGAAGAATTTTTCTATATCCCTGAAAAGGTACACGCACGATGCCACAGCGTTTTTAATAATTTTCTGGTAAGAAGATGTAGGATCCTTAAGCAGGATATCGAACTCATTGTTGGAAATGAAATCACAGCACTTTTTAACGTAGTCCGCCTTGTCCAAAATCACTACGCAATTACCTTTATCAGCTCTGCTTATGGAAAGCCCCTTCTCCACTACCATATGTCGAAGTTTCTTCATGGTGGCAGTGGAAAAAGTGTTTTTTAACAGTGGAAAATTGCAACAAAGTTTTCATTATGTCTCGATTCCACAATATCACGCCTGATTCTTCACTTTTCGTATTAATTGTTACTATTTATTAAAACTATCTTCATTGGAAAGAGCTGGTTCCTAAGCTATTCCGAATGCAACGCATGGCCGGTATTCCATCCAGTCCATAATGCATGAGTTATTAATTGAAGGATAATGCAATAAAACCTGGTGGAATTGTGGAAAAACTGCGAGGAGAGAGTGCTTATATGATTGTCACGGTACTGGAGAGACTCTGGTACTGGAGAAAGTCACTTCATTGAAAATAAGGATCTCACTTTTGAGAAGGAGGAAACAAATGAACTTGGATCTCTGAGACAGGTCTAGTCTTATTTCTGACTGAGACCCTATAACATGTTTGTGAAAGTTTTTGAAGTGAAGTTTCAAAGGTAGCAAATTGATGATTTATAGGCACTTTGAAGGGGACGCTATTTTTGGGGTCGAGAAGTCTCAACTTATTTTATTAGCCGATTGCTCTCGCAACAGCATGAGTTTAACTATATTTAACGCTTTACCAATTTCCACCGTTTTAAGATATAGTATGAGAACAATTGCAGCGATAGCGCCGAGGTCTCGCAAATTATTCTCACTGCAACATACTTTGGTCGCTTGGATCATTAATTTAAAATTCGGGAAATAGATGTCAGAAATAGCAGACTCAAGGTCCCCTCCTTACCATGGGCAATGCGGGATTGTAACTGCAGGGCTATGAAAGCAAAAATCCCACTTGCCACCCTCTGCGGAATAATTAGTTCTACTCAATTGCATGCACTTTCACTAACCTCGTGTGTTTTGTTGTCAAAACTTGTCCCGCATGTCTCCCTGAGGAGGGACGCTTCCGCCGCCTGCGACCGCGACCTCTCTCTCGGATATTCAGGCAAGGACTCCCCACCCCCGCTCCTTGCCTTCAATGGGCTGCATGCTGCTTCTTGCCATCCAAACCCTCGACGGATTTCCTTTACCTGCCTATAACGTTCTTAAATTATTAAATTAATGGAGAGAATAAAATATTTCATCCCTGAGCTTTTTTTCTATGTTTAATAAATATGCATTTCCCACCTAAGAATTTAAACTATTCTCTCACCCGAAAGTCCGAAGAAAAATTCTCGAATTGGTTATCCTGAAATTTACATCGCTGACGCTAGAGTAAATATAGATAAACTAATACTTATTGTATATTCCAATTTGGAGTAATGCATTTAACGCAAAGGTCTTAAGAAGCGTCCAGGTCCAGGTTTTTTCAATCTACTGGTATAAGCGTGTTGTAGATTGAGCATCCGTGTACCTCTCGCTGGGCCCCTAAAAGCAAAGCTTCATTGAACAGTGAACGTAACGTAACGTTATATTTACTCTTTACATTCTTGACCGCGAATGAAAATATAATAGAATTATGCTTTGCTAATTTTACATTAATTTTGAGTGTTGGTTTATTTCATGCGTATTTACATCCTGTTTCTTTCCTTCTTTGAATTTTTTGCTTGCAATTTTCTCACGGTAAGTCACAGCCAGTTGAGTTTTACTAATTAACGCATTTCAGCTTCGCCCGAAACAGCGAATAAAACAGGGAATAAATGCACACCTGGGAACTCGGATATTTTTAAACCTCTTGCTAAAATTCTCTTGCCCTCGCGAAAGCATGACATCGTTGCATTTGTGGATTAGACAGGCTTAATGAAGTTATTCCGGGAAAAGATAAGATACGCCACCAGAGCCGTCACTTCCCTACATTTACGTCGGTACCGCCATAATTTGTGGCGTGAATTTTTTTTTTCTTTCCCTCCTTCATTCTTTGTGCTTATGGTAATGTGTTTCCGGCTGCCCCTCAGTAACATACGTTTGAATATCCTCCTTTGGATAAAATTGCTCCTGTGATCATCACTGTTAGCAGTTGTGTTGCAGCAGTCGGATTGTTCCATAATTTCATCGCGGTTATATTATCCAAGCATCTGTACTCACTAAGCAAAGGTACACATACGAGCAGTAATCTTGCTGCAGTTATTATAGGCTGTACGAAGTCTCGTGCGAACCACATTTTTAAAGCGGGAAAAAAATTAAAAACACTGAAAATATGTCCCGATTACTCTTTGATTCCGTGGTATTTAAATTTCGACTAAGTATCCCGCGTAAATGGGTATTTTAATGGTGTTTATTAGGTATTAGTTTCTCCCGAATTAACTGCTTGTCTATTTATGTATTTAACTACCATTTCTTTTCCCGCATGATGTTTGCGCTTCTTTCAGACGTGCGGCCGTCTCTTCCTCCGCCTGTGTGTTCTCTCTCTCCCGTCCCCCCTCGTGCCACCCGTTGCCTTCCCACGTTCCATATGCCATTCCTCATTCTCCTCCCCACCCACCCCCGCCTTCCCTGTGGTCCCCATTTTATTTCCCATCTCGTATCTCTTCCTCCCTCTCTCTCCATCTCTCTCTCCCTCTCCTCTCTCGCCCGTTCACCGTTCGTGTTTTTCCATGCGAGAAACCGTTTTCATAAATCTGGGTTCACTTAATCCGACGAAATTTCCTCTTGGGCCGACCGAGCAAGCACACGCTCCTGGATGGCGGAGGCGAAAGGGACGAGGGAGGACGGGCAGGAAGGGGGTTCAAGGGAGGTTCCCGGGATTTTGAGGACGGTGTGGAGGATGAAGAGGGCGGTTGGGGAGAGGGGAGGCGGGAGGGACGGCGATCCCGTGCGAAAGGGATGAGGGGGTGGGAGGTCGGCGGGCGAAGACCCGAAATGTCGGCAGAGGTGGAAAAACGTTTTTGTCGGGGGCTAAACCGAATGCGGTGGGCGAACTAGGGGGGAGAGGGTGGGTGTGGGAGAAATCCCGAGGCGGCAGTGTATTCAGGATTTCGAGTAGAGGGAGGCTCGTGTGGGGTTTTTCTAGGGGTTTTTGGAGATTGCTTACGAGAAGAGTGTGCGTAGTTACTCCCCGGGTCTGATCGCTTCTTGCTCTCGGCTGTGCCCTTCTCGAAAGCGGAGGGTGTGAGAGGGGCTAGCTCATGGGAGGGCGGTCTCGTGAGTGGCTAGGAAGGACGACTGATGAGTCTTCCTCTCTCCACCTGCCCTCCCTCTTGAGCGATGACTCCTTTTATTCGGAAAGCCGCCGACATTATTGCCCATTTTAAATATTTGCCACCGAAGGCAAAGGCACACGCCCCCACTAAGCTTGGGAGCATTCAATACTCTCACGAGATCCGTCGACGCCCCCTAACGACGCAGTCGACGGATCTTTAAGGGATGTGGTCACGATAACACACATTCCTACACTTCTTTTTGCTAATCTATTTATTAAAGTTGGTTTCACCCAGGTTAAGAATGAGTTTAGGATACTGTAATGGAACGGGTAGGAGCGGTTTCGCTGCCAGTCGTGGTTGGTATTTGATGGATCCAAGAATCTGCCGCACTTGCAAATCGCGTTTAAAGCGACATTAATTAAGTACTTTAACAACCCCATTACAATAAAAGAATTGTTCCAATCCTTATGTTTCCTGCTTCCCTCCATTCCATAGGATATCATTTATTTATTTTCTCTCTACTTTCCTTACCACAGAGTGTCGATATACTCACTATTTAAATACCGTCACTTCGTTAATTACTTTCTTATGAATGTTTAAACATGCTATTCTTCGTTTACTTTAAGCAGCAATTTGACCATTAATAAATATTTAATATAGATTTCTTAGTGATTACTGTGTATTTAATTCATTTAATGAATTTAAGTAAGAGTTAATCTAACGAATACAACGCTCAGCCTTATGTTTTGCCAGTCATACCAACTTTCAACCCCATTTAAGACGCTGATCAAAAATATTTCCCAGAATATTTTTCTTTATTCAGTACGTTCGGAAATAACACTGAAAATATATTATAAGTCAGGCCTACGTATTATGGCTGCATGCTTCTTTCTAGCGATGACACCAAATTTGTAGAACGTTTAAATGTAACCACAGTTCCGAAAGAACAACAGAATCTGGTAGCAAAAATGGAGGTGCCAGAAAACTAAATATTTGAACAGCGTGAAATTATCATGAATTAAATCGCTTAAAAATCGATTATCTACTGAACGAACTAGATAAGGTTAGAGAATAATTGGAATATTTGGAATATATAGGTATGTAGCTTTCTGAAATAGTTTACTGAGATTCTAGATGAAATTCGTAAATCACCTATAAGTTGAAAATACTTTTAGGAGAAGGACTTGAAATAAGTTTCAGAAATAGTGGACTACCCCTCCAGTCACTAAAAAAGCTAGTCAAGCTATACATTTACGAAGCCACTGGACACGATTCCTGAGAACAAGAGCTCATTCCTCTGTCCATAATGGAGGTGAATAAAACACGCTTTAAAAAATATTAAACTAATTTAAAACCATAAATGGATTTATTTACACCTCTCATTTAAAATAAAGAAAAAGGTTACCGCTACTGATATTGGGTTGAACTAGGTACTTGTACCTCTCTCGCACAGCTCCTTAGCACATTAATACCAATGCTATGAAACCCAATATTTATTTAAGAATGGTCCTTCCTTGTTAATGCCTGGCCATCATTTCACATACGTATTTACCACGACGATAGTCTTGGAGTCACCAATTAATTAAAAAACAGCAATTTTCCACAAAAATAAAATGTAATATGACCGGTTTTAATGTTTTTACATCATCATTAGGGACTATCATCATCAGGTTACTACAGCGTCCTGATGAGGATGTACCAACATTGAAACCGTTCCCATTAAATTATCATGTTATTAATTAATCATGATATTCCACCCTATCACACCTGAAACGTCTCTTTTTATTGGAATCACCAAGTTTTGATTTTGGTAATGTTTTTGGATAGTTTGGAATCCACTGGCGCGATATTATTCACTACAATTCGACTTTTACATTTTCTCCACCGTTATCTGATATCCCTGCCGAGGAGATCAACGGTGATGGAGACGGTCGGTGGTCAATCCTTCTTCCGAATGGCGCAATCCCGACCGGGGTCGGCCGCCAAATTGAGGAGTTTCACGCTGAGAAGAAATATCCATCCCCGTCACCCGTGGCGACTCCTCCCAAAGCGCACTCATTATGCAGGGAGGGCCGCATTCGGAGGGAGGATTGGGAGGGCTCATTTCGAAGGGCAGCGGAGGAGGATTAGGGAGAATCTCCCTCTCACTCGAGGCCTGGAGAGGGAGAACTGAAGACGTTCCAGCCGCAGCCGGGGGGTGGCCGGCCCCTGGGGTGACGCGGGCAGCACGGTCCCTTACCGATCGGAGGGTCGCGGGTTGGAATTCAAAAGATGGCCCAGACACATTGCTACTTTAATAATTTAAAGGAAAACTCCTGCAGCCGAAATAAGTTAGCAACACTCGTCCCACAATGAAAACTAAATTTGTTGTGATGGTTTGTGGGAAAAGAAATCCCACGACAGTGACCGATCACGACCTCTCATCCAGAACACCCTCTCGTAGTAGTTTACCAGAATGTTACTTCCTCGCCAGTGGCCAACTATAGACTCAAATGCTCAAGGCCAATTGGGATCCTTCACAGGATTAAAGGGACTCCGTTAAGGATACCGGGGTTGATGAACACATATGTGTACGTACTATCCGTTTTTTTCAATTTTATTTGGATCAATGATGGATGCTGACTAAAAAAATTACAGGGTTTGGCATTTGGCCGAATTAAAAAAAAATTCAACTGTTCGTTCATTATTATAACTCATAATTGGTGTAAATGGAGTGTTTCCCTGCTTTCAGTTTAAGATTTAATTCAATATATTTTACATCCCTTTGTACATGCTTTTTCTACTTGATCGGCGAGCAATTTTATCAGTCCATTACGCGGAAGCCAACCGGGGGATCTTAGGTTCAAACTCATGATTTTTACACGATATCCGCGGTTAGTAATTTTCTACAAAGACTGTAATTTGCGCAAAAATGATTTATCTCGGTAATTGGAGGAAATATCCACCCTAACCCGCAAGCGAGATCAAATTTAATCCCGGCGTAGTGTGATGAAGTTTAGAGACAGACGTTCAGTGTGATTACGGAGATGTGCTCCGGAGATCGAATGAGGGAAGAAGGCACTGAGGAATAATTGGTACATAATAAGAAATAGGCTAGTGTAGAATACAGTGGGGGATGTACTGTATGCTATGGACTAAAACAAGAATTCACGACTGTGGAAATGATAATGGATAGTTAGTATGATGTGAGGAGTCTAAATCTGAAATAGGAGTACTAAGAGACGGGAAAGAACGGATTAGCATTAGGACGTCGATTAAAAGCGTAGCTTGGCGAGATTCTAAAATCTCTCCCTCGGTTAGTAAAATTATACAATGATTACGAATTCATCAGAAACCATGCGAACACTTAATCCGTGATCTCTGTCCAACAAAGCCTTCGCTCTTGAATGAATTTCGTCCCTTTTTGAGGTCGAAGAACGTCCTGATCCTTCAACCCTCCCGACACAACCTCTGCCACTCAAAAACATCCGATCTACCCATGGCGGTATCACCATAGGCTGCCTTAAGAATGCCATGAGCCTTTTTCCAGGTTTTGCCGAATGTCACGCAAATTTTGATTAGGCAGCGCTGTTCCAATAAACAGTTCATGATGGGCGGTAACGAGGTCACATTATAGAGGTCTCACAAACGAACAATCCGCACTCCTCAAAGGTGAAGAGCCAACTGCCAACTGCTTCTAGTCTTTCCTGAGACTCCCCTCCCTCGAACTCGGGCAGAGAAACCGCCGCCCGTCCGTCTATCCGGGAAAATAGAAGTCCCACTACTTTTGGAACAGACCTTGCATATTGCGAGCCAGTTCGTCTGGCAGTTGATAGGGTTGTCGGGTAAGCTAAGGGTCGTTGGTTCGACTACTTTTTCAAGTACTGCGGTGCCATTAAGAAGTGAAATGGCGTCGGCGTTCGGAGCATCAAATATCCAATCCAGCCACTGCTACTTCTTCTCTGTATGAGGACAGTAATGCCGGATCGCAATCCACCAAGCACATCCGCTGCGGAGGAATCCAGATTGTCCGCTTCTTCCTCTTTTTTTGACGGCTTACCCCAACATCCCCCATGATGTCCCCTCTTTCTCATCCGTTGTTGGATTCTCTCCGAATGATATCCCAGCGCCACCCACGGGTCGCCCCCTCCCCTCCCCCCTCGGAATCGGTATTCCGCGGACGTCTCGCGCCTCGTCCCTCCACCCGCGCGAATCCCTCCCCACGCCCACCCCCCTCCGACGCGACCCCGCCGGTGAGCGCTGCCGCCACCGAAACGAGAACCGAAAGTGGCGAGACCCCATCGGTGGCGCCCACGGTGTGCGTGCTGAATGGTCAAGAGAGGCGTGAAGTGGTGGCATTGGGAAGGTCTTTCCGTTGTCATTATTACTACTATTGACCGCGAAATCAGGTGTGCTAATGCACTAAAGATGTACAGGTTCCAAAAGTAATGCCATTAAATTTCCCGCGCCGCTGCAATTGATCAGAGCGGAATCAAACCATTTCTAGTAGGTGGATGGGGGCGCTAAACTTTGCCTAGCAATCCGATCTCAGTGCTCTTCAAACTGTGGAAGTGGTGGGTGTAATGAAGCACTAAGGAAACAGGAACGAAGAAGAGGAATATTAATCAAGATGTGCCGTTTGGGAAAAATTGAGATTTGGTGGAAACTTTTAATGACAAGAGAATTGAATGGAGGATATTTAGCGAAATGATGTGTTATCTACGGATGTGAAGTCTGGGATAAAATGCCGGGTTAGGTAGCGAGAGGAAGGAAAGTAATTCACTATGCCACGACGGCAGTTGAACCGATAAAAATCCAAAGGGAAAAGCGTGAGGTGGAAGGTCATCGTGTCTCATGGTGCCATAAACTTCATGGTGATGTGTCCGCAAGGACGCAAGGCCGTCCACTCTGTAGATTACCACATGGATTTGTACGTTTTCATAAATGCGTCCGCCTCACACCATTCCCCGTTCTAAGTTCTGGCGAATTTCTGCGAGATGCAGTGTCGCGTGTCAATTGTCAAGGGACATGAAGTGGTGGCATGTGGGATGAACTCGAAGTATTTTTGATGGCCAACGCCGTTGACTTATTCAATCCATTGTCCATATTCATCCCCATATGCATTAATGTGATTAAAGAATGACGCAGATATAATTCAGGAAAATTCTTCAGTTTAAGATTGATAATGTAATCCATAAGGAGTAATCCCGTTTTACCGTGATAATAAAGTGCAGTGTGCATTTTCAATGAAGAAAAATTAGAAATATCAAGCATGCACGTGTTATCGGAAACGTTTACCCATTATAGGAATAATGTCAATCATATGTTATTGTTTTCCAGTCATGCAATTGATTGACGGCAATTAATGAATTACAATATTGTTTAAAACAATATTTGATACTTTTAAAACCTTGGATAACAAAAATGAGTACACACCTCCATTTCGGCAACTTTATTTTCCTTTCGCTCCCAAAAGACGTATATGCAACGCTTGACATTATTTTCCTGTTCTTAAAACATAAAAGTGTATATTTTTAGTCATTCATTATATTTTTTACTGCTATTTAGCTTTTTTATCGTAGGTTTGGAGTACTCGGTCATTCATAAAACTTAATTGGAGGTCTCAATGTTGTCAAAAAACAAAAAAGATGTCGGTTGTGGTTCAATATTCGACGATATTTTTATCCGTTTGTCCCTCGTCCTATTTAAAGCCGCTCACTTACAAGTTTTAAAATGAGCGGCCGTACTTTTTGAATTTTGAATCTAGTGCTTTTTGAAAGGAACAGGTGAAACTCACTCGGACTTGCCTCGAACGGAGGGAAAAAGCAAGATTAATTCCGGCTCGATGCTTTCAGTTCTCTTGTATTTCTTCTTTGGCCAGCAGGACGTGGTGCTCCGGAAGGGGGGGCAGGGTAGGGTAGGGGAATAGAAGCACCAATAGAGTCGGCTGGATGCGGTAATTAGGAGTCCGTAATCTCTCGACTGGTGCCGGATGTGTGGGGATGGATGACATGTTAGTAAAAGAGATGACGGGGAGGATGGGGTTGGGAAGAGGGATAAGAAGGGGTAACGTGACTGGGGGTGTGGAAGAGTGGGGGGGGGGGTGTTGACGAAAAGGCGTTGGTGGTCTCGGTCGGCAAAGGAGCATCCGCGTTCCGCGCAGTATTCAACGCGGGTAGTAATTAATTCGGATCTGGACAATCTTTCTCTAAAGGTTCCTGCTGCCGCCGAAGTTGCAGGAGTACCAAAGATGGGTCAGGAAAGGGGAGAGGGAGATTGGAATGCCAGCGGGAATGGGGTTAGGTTGAAAAAATCGTGGAAAAAGGCACGAGTGAGGCAAAAAGAGTGAAAAGAGTTAATATGACATGAATATGCAACCCTTCTCCCTCTCCTATTACGTTCTCTTGGGGTCGGGAGTGATGGTGCCCATGTGTGTGTGTGTGTGTGTGTTTGTTGATGTGAAAGGCCCGAGTACTTCTGACGTAATCTAATTTAGCGCGGCATACGACCGTGGGAGGAAGGTATACACACGTCCATTCGAATTTGGGGAACATTTGGGAGAAGATTGCCGGAAGTAGGTCAGATCCGAAGCTGCAGTGCTCGCCGTCGAGTCTCGTCTCTCTAAGCGGACCGGCGATAAATTAAACATTCCCGGGGTAAGACGGAACCGCGGAAGCGTTAAGGAGGCCGCCAAGTGCTAATTGGATTCAATTTTACACAACGAGTTAGTTTGTTTCTCTTTATCCTCTGCTCATCTTAAAGTACTCTTCATAGAAGACTCCATTAATGTGTGGGATGACCAATCCAACCCGCGTTCTCAATTATAAAACGGCTAAATGTTAATTTGTTTCAAAATAATTAAAGGTTTCAATCTGGAGCCCGTGCATCATTGGAATTGATTGCTTTGAATATGTTCATATTGAAAGGTTTTATCTCATGCATTTGACATTATTTCAAAATTTTATTTTCACATAAAGCTTTCACTTGTTATCATTTATTTCGGAATTTTTTTCTTTTAAATTTATTGAAAACAATTACTAAATTTTAAAGTTTAATTCCAAAAATTCTTGGTCAAGAGATAGGTGTTTGTAGCGAAAGGCGAAGAAAATCATAAGAATAGTGTTGACAATCATAAGAGGAGTTTAATAAATCGATCGCACATCTCATTACATTCATTACCCTGTGGGAAAAAAAAGAAAATTCGTATTTGTGTTTCCTTTTTCCTCGCCATATATCTAACATTTAAAAAAGATATTATGTAATCAAGTAATCAATTTAAGAGAAAACTTAAAATAATAATAGCGCCTCCCTCGTCTTCAACAAACGTAATTGTCTACACTATAGCGTAAATAAAATTCGCATTGTTAGATGGACCGTCAGTATATGCGTCCGTATTCTCGCGGATTCTTTCGTCTCCTTTGAGGAAGCCATCACATCTCAAAAACTCCATATCCTTGGAGCAGGAAGCGGATTTTTTTAGACATGCCTCGTTCCTCGAAGACAAAGAATGAAGACTTAAATCGTAGGTAACCCATAAATTTTAGACGGAAGACGTCTGGTATTTACGGAGCGGGGTCGTTCATTTTCAGGACATCCCTTGAATGCACCCCCACACACCTTTCTTCCCCTGCCAACTTCCAACTTTCACCCCTCCCCTTCCACCCCTCAAACTCACACACCACCCCTAGTCATACATTGTCACCGCAAGAGCTCGCCGCGAATGTTGGACCAGAAGGGATTTTCTTTCTCTTCCCCATCTCTCTCCCTCTCTCTTCTCCCTCTATTCTCTTTCTCTCCTCTCTCCGGAGTTCCCTGAAAAACGGCATCTGATGTGCAAAATGGGATGAAATTCCGCACCGGTCGCCCGCGATGGGAGGCGTCACCGTGGCAACCGCGTCAACAGCCACCTCGTCCCAGCCCCGTTGCCACCGGGTTCCCCCATCCCACCCTCGGGCGCCTCCCCGCACCCTCCCCCCCGCCCCTCCCCTCCGTACCTCGACTAGGAAAACGAATCGCTCCCATCTCTAGGACACGCGCCGTCATCCTCTCGCCACCAGAGTGCCCGTTTCCGATTTTATGATCTCTCTTTCTATACACTCACTCGCCTCGTGACATGTGCTCTCAACATTCTCACAGGATTGGTGAAGTCCTCCTAACCCTTTCTCTGCTCTCTCTGTATCTCTCTCCTCTCCTCACCGATTGCACGATCCTGCGTGACTCGGTTTTAAAGTCGTAATAACATTCCCCTTTAAATATTACGATGTCTCGGGCCGGAAAGAAGATTATTTATTATTCCACATGCTACATGTAATGTGTGCTATCGGTACAGTCTATTCACTGCGGTGCTAAATAAACGAGGTTGAAGTGATAGTTGAACCTATCCTTGGACTAATAAATCGATATGGTTATGGTGTCGCGGTTGTGAGTACTCGAGACAAAGCTACATCTCTAAAGACACGTAATGTGAACTTTTATAAGTATGTCTAAATGAATAGATATTTATGTAGACATACTTCTTTTAATAGATGTGTCCACTTTGATTGAGTTTTTAAATAGTTGATGGTTTCCGGCGTAACTTTATGGAATCTATTCATTTTGGAGATTAAAAAATAATAACTTTGTGATTCCACTGAAAATTTATTGCGATACGACCAGGGTTCGACGTTCGACGTTCATTGACGTACCTCGAGATGGCGTTGAACGTCGAAATCCGCGTCGTGTCGCAATAAATTTTCTGTGGAATCACAAAATTTATTATTTTTTCATTTACAATAAGTTTTTAAAGCTGCCACAAAAGAAGTAAACTTTACATTTTGTTGCCTTATCACACAACTACCGATTTCGACGCATCAGTACCATCAGTACCTGATGATGTCGCCTATTCGTTGAAACCGTTAGTAGTCTAATAAAGTGTTTTGTGTGAATGAATACAAAGCTTACTTATTCAGTGATCGTAGAAAATTTCAAATTTTTGTTTACCCTTGTTACTCCGCCAACTTGTTCCTGCGTAATTTATTACAGGTATATTTAAGTAAACATGATTTTTACTGATAATTTGAAACTGATGGCGTTTTAACAGGTCGCTAGAGATAAATTCCTACTAGTGGTTATCCCGCCCCGGCGGCGGCGGGATAACCACTTCGTCCGCAAACTCAGAGGTCGTGGGTTCGATGCCCGCCTAGGTGGCTTTTCTTCCACCAAGGCTTGGGTGTTTGAAATTTTCTTTACTGTGCACATGCATAGGGGTTAAATGGAAGAAGGGACAGTTAAGTTGTAATCTCGCCAAAAAAAGTCGTTAAATAAATAAATAAAATAAAAACTCCATGTTATTGTGGTACATGTCCATGTTTCGAGATGTGATTAATATTCGTGTACCAGTTATCTCTGGATGCGGCCACACAACTTTCTCTACCTCTCCGCAGCTTCTGCGACAGAATTATATTAAGGTGTGTGAAAATACAGCTTTCTCACTCATCTGAATTGACGCATTGCGATGCCAAACGAGTAATAGGTTAATTTTATCTGTCGAGGGCTTAAGGCATACTTTTTTGGCTGTTCATCATTTCCACACTACTGATGCTTCTCTGATTATAACTGCTGCTTAAATCAGAATCTCTTTTAAATTTAGTTCTCACATTTCTGGGAAACGCGTACATTTTATTTCGCGCTACATCTCGTGTTGCTGCCACTCTCATTGATGGCTCTCTGCATTGATTTGGACGAAATAAGATGACCTCGTTCCATTCCGTGCCCTCAGGGAACTGCTCTCGCAAATGGAAATTCCTTGTTTGTCTTTCCAAGCACCGAGACAGAAGTGACATCCCAGGAGTCTCTGCTTCCCGTTTTCTGAGGTCAAGGTACTGGCTCTTTTCCGGATTCAATCCATTTGCAATTTTAATTCTAACCCTTTGCGGGTATTCACCGAAATTATACTATGGTGCAAATATCCTGTCCCGAAGGTTGAGCGTTCGGAATATACTCGTTTTAAAAAGGTATTGAAGCCATTATCCGGTAATGAATGGTAGTTTCTGCACATTCGGTGCTCGGTTACTATCTCTGTCATCATGCCTCCACGCACTTGTATATGCCCTTAATTGTAAACCAGTTCTTTAATTCTATTAAAATTATTTGATCATGTACGTAGATTGTATTGTGGAGGAAAAAACACAATGTATACACCTTCGCCAAAACCATCAAGTTCGCATAATGCTTGTCAATGTAATATTTCGTTTTCACTCTTTCTAAGAACCACTTTCGTGAATTTTAAATCGTGTAATCACTTCGAATTTTATCGTGAACCTGCAGTTCAGCATTTTCCGTGGTACTCAAGACTTTGGTGTGGCATCTTTCTGCTCGTGAACTCGAGTGGAAAACTCATCATTTTTACTCTAGAGCGCCAAGGAGTTCTTCAATCTTATCTTTTTCATTTAGTGTTACTGATTACTTTTAACGTATTCTGTACCTTAAAATTAAATTTTAAAATATGTATCAATTTATTGTGTTCTACTCACTGTTTTCAGATAGTAGTCATTACACAAGGGTATTCTGTAGTATTGCAGCTTTTATTCCTTCGCTAGCCATGTTTTACCGTGTTTTACTCGACAACAAGATCCGTTTTGAAATATTATCATTATTAACATTACTAAAGTTGTAGCGGTCACTGGTTGCATTAAAACAATATCCCTGGTGCTCGTAACTGATTACAAATATTCGAGAGTAACTTCAATTGACCCCTTTTTTCCGGCACTCTTCTCATCTCTGGTTTAAAAGACTGGTTGCCACTAGTAAGAAAGGTATGAATTCCGGGATGAAACCATTCGGAGTGACGCTACATTTTCAAATGGATCATTTAATAATTATGTATGCGTTTTCCTTTCATAAAAACACGTATACATTATGCGCATGCGGGGAACATCTTGCGCACAAAAACCTCGTACATACAGAGGAAGCCAGAAGAGTGGAATACTTTTTCTAATTGGAAGATAGAATCGCGGTAACTGGAAATATAATGATGACATTGCCTGCAAAATGTCGTGAGTGATGAGAATGGCTTTTGATTAGCAACCAAATTCAAAAACGCATAGTTTAGATGTATTAAAATCTGACGCTTCGGTAATGAAGTATGCATGCCAGATCAAACAGCCGGTTATGAAGTTTTGAGAAAAGCGTAGGAAGAAGGAAAAGAATGGAAAATAGTTTAGAGAAACCATCATAAAGGTTTGCATGCGTATTTTGAAGAACAAAATAGTTTTAAGGATGACTTTATACGACAAACTTAAAATAAAGATATTCAATAATCAAAGCTTTTTTTGTTATTTAAACCATGGCTCATTGACCTAGAAAAAAGTTTTTCTTCAGAGCGATCCTTTTATATGCTAAATCAGGCAATGCGTATTGTACTGGGACAGCGAGGTTGTGTCAAATGAAGACAAGAGCATTAAAAAGTAGAACCCAGAGCCTTCCTCGCAATTAATTTAAACGTGGATTTGGAGAATCAATCGCAAGAGCGGCTCTAATGAGGCTCTGACTTTGAGAAGCCCAGGCTACGAACTGCCAAGTTAACGGATTTCTCTTCATAATAGGCTTCAGTTGCAGATTTACGCTGGTTCTGAATAATATGGAGTCTGTTTTCCTGTTTTATTCCAAAATTTTTGATAATCCAAGTAAGAAGGAAAGATAAAAAATTGAAAAACCCTGGGTTTCGTAAAAAAAGGTTAGCCTTCGTGATTCCATAGACAACTATGAACTATTTATTTTTTAAAAAAGTATTTACTGAGTGTTTTATTTCGATAGGTATGATTCTTTACCGATGATAATTGTCGGAAATAAATTTAAAAGAGTTCCCGCTAGTCGTATTATTCCTCTATAAAATTTCGACTACGTTATAAACGTATTTTTCTCGTATTAATTTAAATTTAACAGAAAAATAAAGTCAATTTAAAAGAGTTCCCGCTAGTCGTATTATTCCTCTATAAAATTTCGACTACGTTATAAACGTATTTTTCTCGTATTAATTTAAATTTAACTGAAAAATAAAGCCCTTAAAAATACACCTTTTCCTGGTCCAAAGTTCCCATAATTCATTATTAAGTCTAATAATGGAATAAAGGCTGTTCTTCCATCACAGCCTTAAGAGGCATCTTAATTTCCTAAATTAGATGCATCATTCCTTTTTGATAGCTCCTTCCTTTTCATAAAAATATTCATATTCAATTTTTTGGGCTGTTTATTTAAAATTTCGGTCATACTTTTTGCTGTAACCATTCAAATAAATAAAGGCATTATAAATATTCCTTCGCCATATTTCAGGATTTTATTATTTTTCTGGAAATAAAGTACATCTATTACTGTTTAACCAAGTTATTATCGGTTTTAATTTTTTTTGAGACTATTATTTGTGATCATTCATAGTTGTGAAAAATCACGACGGCGTGAAAGGAATTGCAAGAATAGATACCACATACGGTATTATTTACCACATGACCATGTCGTTTTGCTCATTGCGATATTTTTACAACCCGCTCCTCTATAGCTGGCCACTGCAGTCCTGTATTTTCGTGACTAATGTAACTAAATGATAATGGTATGGCCAAGTCCATCATGTTAAACGATATGTAATATTTATGTTTCTGGGATTCCAGTAGTTGAATCTTTTGTAAGCAATGTTTTATTCCTTAAAAAATAGGTCAATTACAATTAGTCTCATTTGCCGCCAATATTCTAATAAGAGATCGTCAAGTATCGTCCCGGTAAACAATATCATGAAAGTTAGATGAATCAAATTAAATGGAATGTTTATTATCTAAGTAGGGTAGAAGGTGACATAAATTACTTTCCTTACTTTACTCCATTATCATAGAAATAATTCATCCATGGAAATGTTAGCATTTATTTTTGTCGTCATAGCTCGAAAAACTAGATTACGTTGATACTGCTGTATTAGTGATTCGACTCTATTATTTTTCTATCACCGAAGGTAAACACACATGCTTCATTGGGACTGTCGGTCGCTGTCACTATTACAAGGCACTCTGAACTTATTGCGAAATTTAGAAGAAAAATATTTTATATAGAATATTTAATAATATCAAACGAGGGAAGTGATGCGCAATTTGTTGTCACATAACAGTACTTGCTGTCATGTTTCTGCAATGCGATGAGGAAAATTATTGCTTGTGAAGATAACGAATGTTTTTGTTATTGAACGGGGACGGTTTGCGTCGTGAGTGTATGATCTCGCGGGGGGCATTTGACCCGGAACAATAAACTTTTCTCCTCCCATTATACCTCTCCCTAGTTTTATCGTTCCACTCCTCCTCGTCTCCTCCCTCACTCCTCCACACCCACTCTCCATCCCCCTCCCCTGTCTCCTTTAAAGCCCGTCCGTTTTATGTACCTCCATCCCCCTAACTCGCTTCTTTTTTCCGCTCACGGTGGCGCCACGTTCAACCGTCCTCGTCCTCCGCCTCACCTATATGCTTTATTTATGCACCATCCATCTCGGGAGAGGCATTTTCCCAAAGGTACCAAGGACATTCCCTCCCATCCCTTCGCCCAAATCCCCGTGGACCCCTACAGACTCCATCATTTGGTCTTCCCTCCCTCTCTTATCCCCATTCTCCGTTTTGGATGTCGCTGCTCTGGGAAAGCCCTCATTCTCCCATTCTCTCTCTCTCTCTCCTTCTGCCTCTTCCGCCCTCTTTCTCCCTCCCCGCCTCTCCTATCCAGTGTCGCGCCGAGAGCTGTGTTATCGGTGCTCGAAGCGCCAGATCCCTCCCGACCGCATCAGATCGCTCTGGAGGGCTCGAGTTTAAAGATTTCAGATAATCGGACGGGAATTGAAATCACCACACGTCGTTCGCCTCATTGGGTCGGAAAAAATGTCATTCTATGCGAAAATATTTGGAGAATTAATGACTAACCCGTATTGAAAAGGATGTTTCACGGTAAAAATTATCCATTTATTTAAGAATGGCCGCTATGGTAAACCGGAGTTTTATCCCAAGCTGTTCGATTTGATTAAATATTTCCCTTGCCGACGACTATTCGTCGCATTAGTGAGAGATACTCATTCGACTATGATCAAATGTATGTATGTCACTTTAATACCATATACCGTGTTCTTGATTTGGATGTCGCACCACATGAAACCTCGCCACTGGACTCTGTTTAATGCGTCGGTGCCTTTAATGGGAAAGTTCCTAAATCCCAGCTCCAATGCGGTATTAAATCAGATGTTAATTGCGACGATCTTGACGAACGCGATTTGATCACTGTTTTTTTTACCCCCTTCAGAGTGAGAAAGTATCGTCGTTTCATTTCCAGAATATGTTTGTTTCTTGAAAATACATCGGGTACATTTATGTTTCTCTTAAATTCCATACAGAAGTGAACAATTTTATAAATTTGAAACACTGTAGTTGTTTGCATCCCGAGAATCATATTAGCATTTAGTGATATCATAAGACTTAATATCATTTATATATGACTACACGAGCATTTATATGATTAATGCTCGTGTTTATCTTCAGGCGTATCCTAATCATAATTCCGCTTGAACTTAAATCACAAAGGGCGATCCTTTCTGTGTCTATTGGGAGATTATCGCGGTGAATGAATACCCCGGGAATATATCATTGGAATGTATGTTTCCAAATTGAGTAGACAGTGCACTTTGGTGACGTCGAGGCACCTTACTAAAGGCCAATTGCTACCACGAATGAATTGCAGAGAATGTCTCGCTCCGCCGCCCTTTCTACGAGGTCAACGACCTGATGGAAATAGCAGCATTGCGAAGAACGAGATTCAATTGAGATCACGCCACAGGAAGTTCCTACACCAGTATCATTATATTAATGTTAAGATTCTGAATAAAACCTTAAGGGAAAAAGGAACAGGGATATGAAGGCATAGATGAAACCAAATAAAATTGGTAGCCATTTCAGCGATTGAAAATAGGTATTTTTCTTGCAGTCAATGTTCAGTGCATCTATTTTTTTCAATATCCAAATCCGATGCAGCCAATGGGAATCACCTTATTGTGCGTCACGATGAAAAAAACCAGTACTCTTGAATTGAATTGGCCAGGATTGTCATTTTACCGTATGCAGATTGAGCTTTAAAAAGTGCAGTCAGGATTAATGAGAAGGACTCCCTCTCTTTCCATAGTGCTCTTTTCATTATTGCCTCGAATATTTCATCCCTTATATACGAAATCCTCTAAATTGAATGCAAATTTCAACCAAAAGGCACTTAGCAAAAAGAGCTCGTCTTCATGAGCACCGCCGGCCACAGTTAAAAATGAGTCTAGAGATGGAATTTTGTGTTCGGTTTTCTCCCATATTGCTCTCAAAAAATGCATATTTTCCCTTCATCAGTACTGACTGAGGATTAAAGGCTAATAATTTAATCCTCCCAGAGAGAGTTTAAATTTTAAAGCGGGGAAATTGAAATTTTATTTTAAGTGATATGATACCTGTGCAAATCAAATGTTATTTCTGGCTAATTACATCTACTCAATGCCCGATTCAATGTGAATGAGATCGATAGAAAGAAAAATGTTTACAAAACAAAAGGACATATTTTTCTGGATTGAAATTGAAAAAAATATTCATCGTTTGATTCCAGTATTTTTCTGTTTAAGATGAATTTTTTTGGTTGCTACCGATTAAAAACTCTAGAAACCATTTTCATTATCATTTCCTCGAGTCTGGAGGAATTTTCAGTGAAACTGAATTCGGTAAAGGAGGAAAATATTTCTCTTTCATCATTCGAGCGAACCGATACTTAGCCAAAAAATACACAAATTGACGTAAAATAGGATTGTTGAGTTGGAGAGTATTCTACATAACTCCGTTTCAGAAATGTTGGGTATATAATGTCATATAAGAACTGTGTCGATTGAGAGGCGAAAGAACATAAAATAAACATTAAAAAAATAAAGGAGTTTGACAAGGGTGCCACCATTACCATTCAATAGAAACGGAAGTGGAAATGAAAATAGAACGAGAAATGGGCAAAAAATTTATGGAAAAAATATCGAAATTTCAAAGAATCTAGGAGATCCATAAATATCATAGAACACTTCGAGAAGACCATTGAACAGGAATATGCAAACAAATAAACTGAAATTCTCGTATGTGGAATCAAGAGTATGCACAGACGTTGTACAATTAAGCAATTGGAAGGAAGGGTAAATTTTTACCAACCTAGGAAAAAGTGTATTATGGGATTGAGGGAATTCAGAATAAAGTAAGGAAAAATCAACTCAAATTATTGTATTTAGCGCTAAAAGGTAAATATGGTGCTCCAAAAAGAAATCGGTTTAGACAACGAGATATTTTATGAAGGGGTTCCTGTAGAGGGTGGCACTTTATACAGAGATGCTCACGCCCTCCTAAACTCTACGATTCACGCCTCATCAAACCAATCCGCCCGCACACACTCTTCCCCGCCATCATCAAACTCATCTTCATCTAATCATTATCTTGTAAAACGTGCCGTTTGCACTATCGCATGTAGTAATGCAGGGTGCGGAAACAAAAACTCCTTTTTAAAGGTTTTTTGCGAAATAAAAAGGGAAGTTATGTTGTCGCACCCTGCATTTGCGATGAATTATAAACTCACTTTTAAAACGAATGTTATTTTATCAAAATATGTTTCACGAACCGTGTCATCGCATAGGATGCCAAAGAATCAGAATAATAAATCATGATTGTGTTGGCATCATCACGGGCTATCAATCCGACGATTGTTTTGTAGCAATTCTCCAATCCATCTGGCTCACTGCCAATGTCTTCTTCCGCTCGTGGCTCCTTGCACTGGCATTTTCCGTTATCTGATTCTCGTAGTTCGCAGTAGCAATTATTCCCCTCCATGCTTCCTTCAGTTATGATCTTGGGTAAGTTATCAATTAGTTTGGATATATCGAATACGTTTCCCCCTTCCTTCAAGTGTCCTCCATGGGAGACTTGAAGTCTCCTCTCGGCTCTCGTCCAAGTCTAGCTCAGGTTGAACAGTTGACTCGATATGTAACTCTTGACAAATCATTGCAACAATTTCAGAGTCTAAAAATCATTCGCCTTGACCGAGATCCCGGTCAAGGCAAATGATATTTATACTCTGAAATTGTTGCAATGTAATACATAGCAAATACTTCACACCAAAAATGGGGTAATTTTTTTACCAATATATTCTTTATCTTAAACGTTTTGAGTTCAAATTGCTTTTTTCGAGCATCCCAAAAAATTCAGTTGCATTGATGCGTGCAGTTTGTGTCATGAACTTTCCCTAAGGGTGCCCCTCCTCCATGGATGAAAACCGTGAGCTTATGGGAAAATTCATACCAGTGGAAAAGCAAACCAGGGAAAAAGATAACCTTGGGAACCTGGAGGCGGATCTGAAGACGAAATGGACAGAAAAAAGTTGTAAATTAAGGAGTTAAAAGCATAGCAGAGGCGTAATAGACAATGTGGAACACGATGGGGAAGAGAAGGACCAATGGTTTTGGGTGCACCTTGAGACAGAATAGTTTTGTCAAACGGGGTATAAAAAATTGGCAGAGATGTCACGAGGAAGATCGGTGCGTAAATACGTGACTCAAGCAAAGAGAATGAGAGGACGGGATGCATATCGGTGCGTGGGGGTGTTAGTAAGAAGGGGTGAGTGAAAGACTGCAACCAACAGTCATCGGATTGGAGTGCATAATGGAGATTACCGGGAGACCAAAACGACAAACTCTAGACAAACTAACTCTGCTGAATTTTTATTAGAAGGCCAAATTTTACTTCTGTCAACTAGCTCTTAAAATAAATGGTACCATATGCACTATTTTAACTTGTTATTTCAAACAGCCACGCAATCATGTGAGGGACTTAGGTATTTTTATTATGAAAATAAAAATGTATGTAGAAGATTATTCTTTCATTCCCAAGAATTCAATCGCAAATATCTTATTTTGTTATCAATACGTACGTGAGCAAAAGTCGGACCGAAGCATTTTCCATGGGCCGTCCAATTACTTCTAAAAGATAACAGGAAACCCATACCAGTCGAAGGGAATGGAACGGTCGGCTACATCTACATAACACCTCGCAAGTCACCGCAAAGGCGTATGGCGGGGGGGGGGGGGGCTAGGGGACCAGGTGAATTGTGAGCCGGTCCCTCAGCAACTACCGTCACGAGCAACTGCGCAAACCTATTCGTCGTGACTCTTGAACACGGAACCGAAATGCCGACATTTTCCGCCGTTCGATCCTTAGGCCGCGGACAGAAGACTCCCTCCCCCGCCATTCCACGCGTCCCGTCCATGCCGTCCGACTGCTGTCCCCCCCCCCCAAGATCCTGCCCGCATTATTTATGAGGTTTCTTTCCTCGGAGATGACTCCTTCAAGCGCGGTAATGGCTCTAGTTATTGCCGATTCATCCGCGGGTATTTCTCCGCCGTCTCTTCCTCCCTCCATTCGCATTCGGTCCCCTGGGACGCCGCTCCCCCGCCCGCTTCCACTCCCCCATCCAACGCGCAGGGGACGACGGGATCGGATGAGTGTCGCGCACAGCCATCCAATGCACCACTCCTGAGAATCCCATCCCCTCCGCCTCCCTGCCATACTCCTCCTCTCGTCCACCCCCCTCAGGAGGACCTAGTTTCACCCCCTTCCTCCCGCTTCCACCCCCGAGGGTCCCAAAAAACCTGGCATTCCTGCCGTTTCAACCCTCTTTTCTCTTCGTCTAAACACCAACGGTTCCTCCACCCCCCCCCCTAACGCCCTCCTTCTCCCCGGGGTCAATTTGCATAATATTCGCGTTTGGAAGGGAACCAGGGGGCGGGAGTTGGAAGATAGTTCTTGGTGGCTCGGGGGGGGGGGGGCGGCTGTATCGCAGTCGAATGTTTTATACGGCGAGCGGGCTATGAGAGGGTGGGCGTGGGGTGGGTTTCGGGGGTCTTCGCCTGGCCGTTAGAGAGGAGAGGGGTGCCCGGATGCCGGGAACCCCTGGATCTCCGAATCCAAGATTCTTTCTGCTCCCACCCCTGGGACCACGCGCACCCTCGCACGTGTGGCCGTCCCTGCTCCAAAGATCCTTGGGCATTCACCGCGGAGCTTTTCTCTCTTTTCTCTTTTTTTGAGAGTTATCGAATGAAAATGCGTCCATCGCTGTCACATTTCCCCCTAAACACTGATCCACTCCACTGAGTCAAATGTGCGAAACATGAAAACGATGGCTACTTTCTCATTCGACACTTGCGAGTCGGAAAGTTCTCTTCAAAAACAGTTGGTGCCCGGGTCGCGGTGCCCTTTCGACACCCTGAGGTCCCCTCTCTTGACCATTGCACCACAGTCAACACTCCTCCGGGATTGTCGTACGTCTCCGAGTGCCAAGTGTACGAGATGCTTTTTTTCTTCCGTCTTCATCCACCATTGTACGGCCTTTGACCGTTGATTTAGATTGATTTTTCGTTTAGGATATACGACTACATAAAAAAATATATTTAAAAGTCATGGTAAGGAATAAATGGTGTAAATAACACTTTTTGTTATTGGTTATTAGCTTTTTTAATGGAGAATAATTAAGGATTTTGGTGTACATATCCTAAAGCTTTAGAAGCGTGGTCCAATGTGACTGAATGGAGAAAATATCCCATCGTATTATAATAGATGTTTTCTGGCTTAACAGTGTGGAAATCCATTATCGCTGAAGTAAAAAAAGCACAAATTGTTCTAGTCGTACCTAACAGAATTGGTGGAAAGATGATTTGTTTTTTTACTTCAATGGCATCATAATATAAATAATCCCTATGATTTTTCGAATTTTTACAACATAACAATTCTCGACACAGCAATCGCAAGTTTTCCAAATCATGTGCATGTTGATATTTGAATTGATTTGCATAATCTGTGATGATAATCGAGAATCACGGACAAATCACTGATCAAAGGGCAGATTCACGTTAGATCATTTTCTTCTCAATAAATTTATGGCTGACCAATTGTTTCGGGGTCGGGATAAGTGTACCGACCTTACACCCGATGCGGTATCTGTATGTATATTAAATAAGATCTAAATTTTCATAGAAATATCCAAATTTTGCACATACGTATATTGCATATAATATCGAGTTTCAATTCTCCCCTTATTGCATTCAATTCCTTACTGAAGCCACCCTCCGGAGGCACATGTTCCAAACCCTACTCGACCTTGTTGCTCTGCGACCGAGAAAGGTAAGAACTTGGCCTCCAGGTCGCACAAACCTGGTCTACTCAAAAAAGTCTATTTCCCATGCACGAGGTCTGGCCAATAAATACGCGAACTGGTGCAATCTGACGATCATGACACGGGCTATAACCTCACCTACTAACAACACTAGTTGCCTGAGACCCAATGAGTCGTCTGTGCTTGGCCTTGAACTGTGCGTATGTTGCCAGTTATGTTAGTTTCTGTTGTCCTTGTTTTTACCTTCTTAGTACACGGGAATACTACGAGTGGGAGCATGGCGCCACATCACATCTCCACAACCGAGGGCCCGGGTGTCGTTGGGTCGTCGACGCAGGGCGTCTCCCTACCAAGCAACCGTCTCCCCTGCCCCTCCTCCAGTGCGCGATTTATGCCTTCCCTTCGTTCAGGACGGAGGGAAGAATGGCCCTGCCGCACGGCCGCCCCCTCGCCCCGAGCCCTCCTCCCCGCGGTGTCGGCGTGATGCACATTCCAACGGGGACATCCCCCCTTCCTCCCTCGGATGCCCTCCCCCGTCGCTCTCTCCCCCCTCGCCCCTTATTTAATCGATATATAACGCCCCTCCTCTTCATATGTACTCCTCCCCTTGCGCTCCTTAACGTGGAACGAATTGCACTCGGGTGACAATGGCGATATATTTTTGCTTCGGCTACGACCCTCTTGTCGAAAGCGAGAATCGTGAACCTCTGGCGTTTTGGTTGGGAACAAATTGCTGCTCAAATAAATCCACGCACTCAGGGTCACTGAGGGATGTGGGCTCTGTCGAGAAAAATACTCCACAGTAATCCGCTCTCAATACGCATTCCTGATTTATTTATCCACCTCGTTACGTACGACATCTCGTATATTTTAAATCATTTAGAGGCACTAAAATAATGTCGAATCGGGTTCATCTACATCTACTTAATACCCCGAGAGCCGCCGCAAGGACGTGTGGCGGGGGGTGTTAGGGCAACACCAGTAATTGAGAAAAAACAGCATGTAAAATCCACAAATTTAAACAATTCACAAACAAAATTTGGTAAAAATTCATGAAAAAACCCTTACATTCCACACAAATGTAAACACATTAACTGCCAAATAACATATCAATGCCCCTATAAATATACTTGATTTCTTTACAATGTTTAATTTTCTATATCTACATAATACCCCGCAAGCCGCCGCAAGGACGTGTGGCGGAGGGTGTTAGGTCACCACCCGTAAAAGGGAACAAAACCACATGCAAAATCAGCACATACACGCAAACCTGTATCCACAGTGGCGTATGCATTCATGCAAAAATCCTTTCATTCTACATGCAAATACATCTACCATCATCTAGCGAATAATTGGACCTTAGGTGCAGTTAGAAATTCATCCAATAACGTGCAAGCTAGAATTTGAAAAGCGAGAAGGCGAGATTCCACTACCACATGGACATGCAACAAACCCTAAGAACACAGGTAGGGAATGGAACCCAACGCTAATTGAACTATCAACTTAGGGTTCAACTATCCCTTTTATTTTTGAGGACAGATCCATTTCAGTACCCATTTAATTTATGTGCATAATTTTTTGGATTATGTCCTCATATTGACGTTTTTCAATTCAACGACTTTGCTTTTCCATATAAAATTTATTTTTTAAATTTTAAGTGGGAAAGCAAAGTTGTTTAATTGAAAAACGTCAATATGAAGATTTTCCACCACAGTTACGCCAGAAACTGTTTTATATAATTCCCTCATATTTAAACACTTATGTACGCTTAGAAATACAGGATTAGATTAAATGAGGTGCGTTATCTATTGAAAATTTAGGCATACCTTTTATTATGTGGTCCCATTTTTCTTCTGTGGTTCCTATATTCCCTTCCACACTCATATTCCCTGCACCTTGCTTGTAGTCCTTTCTTTTCGTTCTGGTTAATGTTTCAATACTGCGTTTCCTCAATCTTCCCCGTTTTATTCTCTTGAATTGAACGTTAATTACGTTTTCATGATCTGAATTCACATCCGCTCCCGGGTCACTGCGAATTAATTACACTGTTCCTTAATCAGCAACCGTCCAGTAGAGCCTAACTGATTTCCTCTTGAATCCCCTGACATCTTCCTTACCTACACCTTTTGTGGTGACCAAACCAAGAGTTCGTTATACTTGATCCCTGTGTCATGCAGAACTGGATTGCTTTCTCCCCGCGGTCATTTATGTTTCTACATTCTGGTCCCACACCTCAATACCATCTCTTCCTTCGCCTACCGTCGCGTTCCAATCCTCCATCACTATCAAATGTTTTCACTCAGGGAAACACGCAATTATTTATCCTAACTAATCGTACACCCAGCAAGATCACCAGGGATTGTGTCTTCTAATTGATTGTATACTCTGATGTCAACTTCTTCTTTTCTGTAATTGCTTGTTGGCATGCGAACCTAAATAGTGGCCAAGTTGGTCGGCTCCGCTTTTACTTCTGCCAATTACATTTTATCAGTGGTATGATCTATGTTCGCATCGCTTTTTCCTACCTTTTTGCTTAATGTTATTTACATCCATAGGATCGATCCACAAATAAAACATTGTATACATTCATGCCAAAGCCCTGACAACCCACGCTTGTGCAAACACACAAATGCATCTACAAATTCACCTGATGTCTTTGCAATGTTTAATTTTTCTCCGGCTCGTAAATTAAATATTTATAATGTTTCTAAAATGACTTCGGTTTCTTGCTATCCGTTTCTTACTTTCCATTATACTGGATATAGCATGTAGCTAATGTCTTAATTATTTCTGTAGTGTAGCTCTTTGAAGTCAAATAGGAATAATGGATGCTCGGGAATTCAATTACTCCCAGAATGGCTCATCATTCTCAAGGTTGCACGTGCCCACAAGTTGATTAATGCTATAATATTTTACCAAGACACATTTCATTCATCTTCTGAGTGATTATTCCTCGTTCAATTCTGTATGAGAAGCATTAAGAACGAGTACATTTTCATAAAAAATCGGAATATGGCTCTCATTATCAGTTAATTTTTAAGTTTAATACTCATTAAGTAATTGTTTTACTTCTGTATTTTATTCATTTATAATATCCGATTCAAATATTATCTGATTTGATGTTCGCTGTCGTTTCTCCGTAAAACGCATGCTCAATTATTATCTGAATATTCATGGAATAATTCCGTGGATAAGATCGTATGCATTACCGTCGTTACCGCTCCTTTAGTGCCATGGATGAGTCGCCCATAACAGCTTTCGTTAATGATAAATAAAAGCCATGTTTTTAATTCCCATTTAGAAAAAAAGCGCTTGCCAAAATTTAATCCCGGTTGCATTTCTTTTTATTAATCCCTCAAGGAATTAAGTTATTCCGAAACGCGTCATCCGAGCATCACGTGCGCCCTAGTCGAGGCGGGTCTGGGTTATTTCCCCTTTCCACATTCGCACCAAAACGCCAAGGACCGTGGGCCTTTTTCCCTGCAGCCGTTCACACCTGATGACAGCATAAACGCTTTCTCGCCCGGCGATTTCCGTACGAGATTCCCGTTCATAATATTCCACGTCCTCTCATCCGAGGGGGCTTACACGGACTCCGCCGAAAGTCGCACCTTTCTCCCACAGTTGTCCGCGGCGAGTCGATGGTTCCCGCCGCAGCGTCCCCATTACGCGCTTCAAAAGCGGTTATCCTCATCACACATTTCATTTCTCATTTCGTAGTCTCCCTCCTCCGTCGACCGCGGAATAATCCAGGGGATGGCGCGGGGCTTCATGTGATCGCATCCCCCTCATCCCAAAGAACGTCCGCTTCTACTCTGCGGGCTCTAATCCTTTAGCCGGGTTAATGTTTTATGGTGAATTGGTCTAAATTTAATTATCTACTAACGCCAAATGGAAATGATATTTTATCCTAGCTTCCTGGTGGAAGTTGGCTTACAGTTATCCTCAGGTCTTCACCTGCTCACAATGATGATATAAAATTTGACATAAATTTCTTAATAAACTAAGAAACCAGCCAGCAAGGGATCTAAGGGGTGGTCATGAATTAGCGTGGATTTGGAATATGCCGCAATTGTTTGGGAGCCATGGGAGAAAATTTGTCAAAAATAATTAAATAAATTCCAGCGAAAATTCGCCAGATTCGTTAAAAATTGTTATAATATAAAGACAAGTGCGACAGGTCTTTTAGAACAATTAGGCTGGGAGTCTTTTGAGATGCGAAGAGAACAAGCGAGACATAGACTTTTAGAAAGGTTCAGATCCACCAAGTTTAACGATGGCACTAAAGGAATTATTATAATGGCCCCACACTACTGAGGTAGATCAGACGACAAAGATCGAAATAAAGGAGATAAATTCAATACAGATAGATAAAAATACTTATTATTTCCATGAACAATCAGGAATCATAATAGTAATAACACAAGTCACTATAGAAATATTAAATAAAATCCATTTACAAGTCGGGGCAAGATTAAACGTTGCGTAGACAAAAGGTACATTCCTAGGTGCATGTGTTTGTTGATTGATAGTATATGTATTTACATGAGTGTATGTTATAAGATTTTTGCATGAATATGTATCGATTTTGTGTGTAGATTGGTTTGAATGTGTGGATTTTGCATGCGATTTTATTCTTTCTTACGGGCAGTGACCTAACATCCCCCGCCACACGCCCCTGCGGCGGCTTGCGGGATACTATGTAGATATAGAAGAAGCGGGAATGACGTGATGTCTCAGTGAGGAGAATGAATAAAGGCTGCCATCTCCGTCTCCGGGCGATATTTCCATATATGCATTGCGTGATTTTCTCTGCACCAGGGTTTGAGATGTGTAAAACCTTAGCAATTCAGGTAGAGGGCCTCCTACCCTTAGTTAGCCATTATTTGGGGTGGTGACCGATAGCTGAAGTAATTTGCGCCGTAAAGGGTGAGTGGGTGTGGTGTTCAAGGATTGGAGGAAGGGCGGAGAGGAACGAACGGCATGAGCCTACTCTGAACGAATGGTGCCAAGGGGTCCGCCATTCTACGTCCCATTCGTCGGACGGCGTACTCACGGCTCCCCACATAGCACCCCAAGGTATCGGGATACCCCTGAAAAATCCAGCCACATCCTTTCTGCCCTTAGTTATGAATGTATACGCTGTAGGACTCACTACTCACACGGAAAGTTCTAATCCCACCTATTAATCAAACCTGGTCGATTGATTTACGAGGGTCATCCGGAAAGTAGTACCCGTTCGTGCCGCATGAAGTGCTGACGACGCGAGTAGCCGCTGGACGAGGTCAGATAGCTTCAGTGGCTTGTCTGCCTTCTCTGAGCCAAGTTGCGTGACGCTAGCATTGCCTGTGTTGTTTCTGTGATTGTTTACAATGTTTAAAAAAATTGAGAACGCCGCCAGTTGTGAAGTGAGGGCAGTGATTAAATTCCTCAATGCAAGAAACGTTCGCCCATGTGATATTCATCGCCAATTAAAGGAGGTGTATGGAGACAATGTAATGGACGAGTCGTCTGTTCGGCGGTGGTGTCGCAACTTCAACATGGGGAGGGGGAACACACACGACGATGAGCGTTCGGGGAGACCGTCTGTCATTACAGACCAACTGGTGAGCTCAGTTGACGAATTCGTGAGGAACGATCGGCGCGTCACAATTGATGACATCTGTGAGCATTTTCCCAATGTTTCTCGAACAATTGTTCATGAAATTGTTAAACACCATCTGCATTATGCAAAAATTTGTGCAAGATGGGTCCCTCGCATGCTTACAGATGAGCACAAAACCAAGCGTATGGCTGCAGCACTGACGTTTTTGGGACGTTATTCTGATGAAGGAGACTCTTTCTTGACTCGCATAATTACTGGTGACGAAACATGGGTTTGTTATGCATCACCTGAGAGTAAACGACAGTCAATGGAGTGGCATCATGCTCATTCACCAAACAAACCAAAAAAATTCAAGACAGTTCTGTCCACCAGGAAACTCATGGCAACCATTTTCTGGGATCGACGAGGTGTATTGCTTATTGATTTTATGGCCCGTGGAGACACTATTAATGCCAATGCGTATTGTGAAACATTAAAGAAATTACGACGGGCAATACAAAATCGGCGGCGAGGTCTATTGTCTACTGGTGTCATTCTCGTTCATGACAATGCCAGGCCTCATGCAGCTGGGATAACACAAAAACTTTTGCAGCAATTCAAATGGGAAACTTTCGACCATCCACCGTATAGCCCGGACTTGGCCCCTTCAGATTTTCATCTCTTTACAAAGCTTAAAGACTTTTTGGCAGGAAAAAGATTTGACAGCGATGAAGAACTTAAAGAAGGAGTGACCCTGTATCTCAATGAGCTGGCGGCGAAGGTCTGTGCAGCAGGAATACAGAAACTTGTCACACGTTATGACAAATGCCTTAATTTTCTTGGAGATTATGTTGAGAAGTAGTTTAAAGTATCCTCTTTCAAATAAAATTTTTTATGTTTGTTAATATTTACTTTTGTGTCTTTATTTCACTAACGGGTACTACTTTCCGGATGACCCTCGTAGTTCATTAATTGAGTTTGTTGGGACGATAGAAGCATTCAATGATAATTATTGCTGATGGGAAAGTTGTAGAAATTTGTAACCAAGACCAGAGTTTAGTGTACATTATTACGTATTGATTAGCCTCGGTTGAGAGTCATTGAACCAGCAAGGAGATTACATGCACGACTCAAGAGAATTATGTATAATTCTCTTGAGTTTAATGCCATTCATATCGTTGGAAAGCATATCCTTCGTATTACGTAATTTGGTAGTCGAAGCTACATAATGAATTAAAGGAAGATTGCCTCCCCAAAAAACCGATGTGAGGAATCTTTTTTCCCGCTAAGAATTCGTGACGTCAGCATTAGAGAACGTCGCCCACGTCTGTTTGAATGTCACTGAAATAAACTGACCCGGAACGCCGCGAATCACGGTTTTCTGCAGCGGCTGGTGACATACGATAGCAATCACCAGACAAACACTCTCGTGGAACCTTGAAGCGCATTATATGTATAGGAGATGTGGAGCAATATTTGCGTGATTTTAATTATTTGGATTTCCGATTTACTCGTATATACATCGATTTGAATGAATTTCTTCCTATCATCGACATTTATCGTCAGGTTTCTCTATTGTTCGGCTACACTGGGGTTCATCTTAAAAGGACGCATCCAAACGGGTTTTGTCGCCCCATGGCCTTAAACGGCACTTAAAATGTGTTAGGTGAAATTCAACACTCATGTAGGTGAACAGCTAGTTCTTTTACAACTGGAGGTTTCCAAACGCTCACGCGAATTCCCACGAGTAGTCTTTCAAGCGGACGCACTCCCTCGTGAAGAACTTGACATGATCCCGACTTATTTTTCCTCATTCTTTGCGTTTACTCCCATATTGTCGGCCATTTCACATTTCTCACCTCTCTTTTCACTCGCCTCCCTAACATCCTCATCCGGCCACGTGACTATTACACCTCGAACCGGTTTTGGTGTTATAATAGCGTCCCCTTGTTAATTACATTCTCCTCCCCGTGAATGATCCTCTCACAATATGCTCCGGAGGTTCATTTCGACATATTTCGCGCCGCGTCCAAAGAATAAAAAGAGTTATATGGCATTGCTTCCCCTCGGAACCTATGCCCTAGTAGCAGGACACTAAAAAAAAGATGAAGGGAAACAATGTTTCCAGAGTCCAGAAAGTGGGTGGAGGGGGTCGGGGCTCTCATCGATCGCGAGCGGACAACATCGCGGGCCGTTGCCAAGAGTCGAGCCGCTATCCTTCGTCCCTCGCGCCTTCCCCGCCCTACCCCTCCATCCCCCACCTACTTCCCCCACCCCGGTCCTTGGCGCCTAACCCCCTCCCGATCTCGTCCCTCCACCAAGCGATGTACCTCCGAATACTCACCCCCTTCCGTGGCAAGCAGGCGATGCAAGTACAAGCATGTACAGGTATTAGATCTAGAAGTACCTTGTACATATTCATTAACACACCTTGTACATGTATATGTACAAGGTTTCTGCCAAAAGTATCAGTAAAAATGTTTTCCTGACGTGTGCGTGAAGTGCTGAATTCAGACCGTCGGTTATGTGTGCCCATGAACGTAGATCGTATTGACGATGACATAAGGAGACAGTGCAAGCCATTATAACCGAGCATGTGGCGATGCGAAAGACCCGCGCTAAACTCGTCCTGCCGAAGGTCTTTGGATGGACGGCCGAATCGAGTCTGCTCGTGAAAACCTACAACACCATCGCGACGATTCCCCAACCCCCTTACAGTCCCGACTTGGCACCACCAGGCTATTTTCTATACCCAAAAGTGAAATTCCCCCCTGAAGGGCATCACCATGGAAGCCCAAGTGCCATCAAAGAAGCTTGCACGCGTACCCTTCAGGACCTTCCGGAATCCGCCAGACCAAGGAGCCTTCGAGTCGTGAAACAGCCGCTGGCAGCAATGTGTCGCCGCTATAGGGGTGTACTTTGAAGATTTTTGAGACATTGTAGCAATATCTGAAATAAATTTATTTTTCCGAAACTTTTTCATCACAAACCATGTATTTAGATAATGCCGCTAGCACATAAATAGGATCCTCATGAAGTTGGATTGATTGCCGAATCGGATCGCTTGCAGTGTAGAGGATCCTAGGCAAGGAATCACTGACGGAGCTTAGGTTAAATTATAAATTAAATCTCTTGCATAAATTGGTCTCATTAGCAGTGACGTTGAAAGAATATTATTGCCCCCATCGTACTACGGTAGACGAGATCATGTAATCAAAATTTGAGAGAATAAGGGTAGAAAAGACAGATTGAAGATGTCAATTTTCCCACGAACGTTAAGGAGTCAGAATAAAATAACACAGAATAATTGTCCGACGGCACAAGGAGGTAAAGGTGTTTGGGGTCAAGGGCAGTTATACCCCCCCTACCACAGACCTTAGTGGTGGCTCGCAGGGTATACAATTATACGTACAGGTATTATCCTACATTCTAACACTTAATCGACAACTTTTCAATTGCTGGCGTTTAGTCTCTCCAGTCAGATGACCACCCACATATATTTCAGACTACATGTTATTTATTTATAGGAAAGTGTAACAAGTCGGCAGTTTTCCAGGGGTTAACATGCATTCAATTTATAATTATGCAAAACATTTCACATAACACTTTATTTTACAGGCATTACATATATGCATTAAATTCCGCATGTATGCCATTTTCGTTTACTTTTTCAAATACATTTACATTGCTTGGGAAGGGTTCGAATAGTACAGGTAGACTTCCATCCAATGATAACACGTAAAAGAACACTTACATTTTAGATTGCTTGTGTTTCGGTCTCCTTCAGGTCTGTATATTCATAGACCATGGCGGTTAATGTTGTTAATGAAATATTGTATTTAAACACGGAAAATGCTGACATTCCTCAATCGATACCTGTGCACTGAGTATTAAGCTGCTGTGTGGTCAAACAATTCTTCAAGCCAACGGTCACATACTATACTTGAATCCATCGATATACTTCCATATTTCTTCCATCTCGTTCTATTTGCTAAAAAACAGTTTATTTACTGGGTGAGTCGTTCGCCGAAGGGAGTCTCGCAGGATTAACCCATAGGTCATGCCCAATCTCTGGAATGGACACGGCGATGAATCAGACTCAATTGCTTTCGTGATGCGGATGCAAAATGATTTGATTCGGCTTCTCAGCCTAAAAAATGTATGTTCTTGTATGAATTTAAGTTTAACTGTTTTTGATTGCAATTGAAGAAAAGTGCAAGTAATTCTAGCCGTTATAGATCGTTTTAATTGATTTTTAAACTACCTGCGAGGGTTGTTTTTTTTTAATTTAGGTCATAAAAAGTGTTTTCAGTTAGTCTGGTCATAAAAAATATATTAATTCGAAAAAGTTTTTATTGATGGTTTTAGTTTTCTATAAACATTGCCCAACATAAACAATCCACAATGTGCAAATCTACAATGCAAAAACAATCCTGTTACGTGTTATCTATTTTATTTTGTGTTGTATTTTGGGTCGCGGTAGTCCAGGGGGTAGAGCGTTGGACTACTGACCGGAGGGTCCCGGGTTCGATTCATCAGCGGCTCCACCCAAGCTAGTTGATTTTTTGGGTACCAGATCTTCTTGGGAAACCATAATCGGCACAGGGAAAGGAACTGGCCCCCCTACCCTGATGTGGGAACATTCACACGCCGTCGGGCTTAGTACATGGGTGAGCTCTACCATCACCTACTAAACCGACCTTCGGGTTGATTACTATGTTTTTTTTATATTAATATTTATAAAATTATTTTTTAAGGCGAAGCAAGATAGAGATAGTGAGCAAAACTCAGAGAAATACATGCAAATGAAAATCACACGTATTCCGAATTTTCGGTGGCCGAACTACCTTACTCAAGGGAGAAAAAGAACTGAGGGGAAGGTTTCACGAGGATAGTACGAGAACCCTGGATCAAAAGGGAAGGCGGGGCAAGTGTTGGGAGGGCAAGGCTTGGATGGGCAAGAGTTGGAAGTGTGGGATTGACATGGAAGATTGTGAGAGTGGATGAAAATATCTTGATATTGGAGTGATTAGTGTCTGATCCCTGGATCATTCCAGGAATCGAGGAGCCAGATACACTCCTGTTCTATTGTTTTGAGCTTGAATGTAGATTCAGAGGGTGAGAGGGATGCTAGAATGGAGACACTAATTTCATTTACGAGAATCAAAGGAAGTGTTATGTTAGGAGCCGTGCTTTGGGTTGGGGAGCATCCCAGTAAGGGAAGAATTCTTGCGAGGCATGGTGGCTTTTGATGCTAATATTCAGGGGTGTGGTACACTGTCCAATATAGAGGGTAAAGCATATTTGGAACTTCAGAAGGTAAACTACATTGCTGGAGGTGAACGAGGAGTAGGGAATTGATGGGAGATATTTAAAAAGCGGGTGGTAGAGGTCTTGGGATTCCGGTTTTGAAAATGGGACGTGTTTTGCATCTTGGTTTATAACAGCATGGGAGTGGCTTTGAGAGGGGGCGGGGATTTCAGTAGTGGATTAGTTGATTTGAGGAGATCTAATAAGTTAGCAAGACTTTTGAAAGTAACGGAAGCACATTTGGGGAAAAGGTTTTCTTCGCTAGCGCTATCTCGCTTCTTTTAAATTTTTATTCACATCCGTGAGACTTTCCTATGCGAGAATTCATATGCGAGTTTTGTATTTGAATATATATTTATATATAATAACATTTGGAGACGGCACAATGGAACACAACATTTTATAGATAACACCTAAGAGGACACTCACATTGTAGATTGTTTGAGCTTTCGGCTTTCTCTGAGACCTTCTTCAGGACAGAGTGCTGTCTGGCCTGAAGAATGCTGAAAGCTCCAACAATCTACAATTTGAGCCCTTTTACGTGTTATCTATTTTATTTTGTGTTCGATTTTAGCGTCTAAATGTTATACGATATTGCCCTCTTGAGTACGTCTACATCATCGATATATACACGTATATATGCATACATATTGATGAATTGACTTACAATTGTGCATGAATAGTCTGTGCCCTAACAGTCCTCGCGGTGGCCTAAATGGTGTGATGTAGGGGTATATGATCCGGTGGTAGGTTCAGTAAACTTCTTGCGATTCCTTATCCGGGAGCTGAACACTATGAAAAGGATTGAGAGACCTGAATGAGTGTCCACGCCAATTTTCACGTTGACGAAATAAGTATCGGACCATATCCTAGGAATGGGGGGGTGAGCGCGATAGACCGGCCGAAGATTGACCCTCTGGCAATGCCCTCCCACGGCGCCAAACTGCTTTCAAGCCACGCCATTGCACTCCCAGTGACCAACGCCGGACTCGCCTCTCCCGTCACTTTCTTCCGCCGCTCCAGACACGACGACTCGACTGGAAATTCATGGCGCGCGACGCCGTCGGCCGGCGGGGCGCCGAGGGGCGCGGTTAGGTGCGGCTGCCGTTGGATGGGGTGGCCTTGGTCGGGTGCGGGAGGGCGGGCGGTTGGAAAATGGCCCTCGGTGGATGTGTTCGCACTTTATCCACGGTTTGTTGGGCGCTATTCGACCCCTCTCCCCCGTCTCTCCTCC
Source organism: Hetaerina titia (assembly GCA_037158775.1). NCBI lineage: Eukaryota > Metazoa > Arthropoda > Insecta > Odonata > Calopterygidae > Hetaerina > Hetaerina titia. The sequence continues at coordinate 101,741,452 of CM073774.1, read as the reverse complement.
CCACCACCACCGCTTCCTCTCTCCCGCGCCCGCCCCGCCGCGCCGCGCCCCCAGCACCCATTTCCCTGCCAACGACGCGTTAACTCCCGCCCTCTCGCGCACACCTATAAAAACACCTCTCCCTTTCTCTCTCTCCCTCACTCCTCTCACGATCCAGGGGCGTCCCCCACCCCCCGCCCCTCAATGTCTTGCCCTGGTAGTCAGTCTTGTCCCATTCGTGTGCCTCTACGGCCCGCAGCCCTTTCCGAGATTCCGAGGATGCAATCTCACTCCAATGACACGAAAGTGGGAATAACTGCCTTGCTTATGGAAGGGCTGACTATTTTTTCTGGAGGAATGCTTCTGGTGAAGAGTTCCACGGCTCAACATGGCAAAAGAAAAGATTTTCTACTGCGAATGAATCCTGTATCGTTGAAGACTGTGCCATGCTTTCCTGTTTAAATTCTCCAATTTAAGTAAAACATCGATGAAGTATAATTTGGATTCTCCATCCTCCCCAAGTTTTTTTTTCGATTTAAAAATTTCTGACACTTTTTCTTAATGAATACATCAAAAAGGGCATTTTTTCTGCATAGATATGTTCTAAAAAGACATTGGGGTTCTGGCCCCGAAGGCGGCGTTATAGAATTCTCGCTTGCCCGTCCAAAGGTCGCGGGTTCGATTCGCTCATATTTGGGTTTTTCTCCATCTAGGGTTTGGGTGTTTATGTTTGTCTTAAATATACTAGATCATAATTAAAAGTCTGAAGAGCAAAAGTGCTGTTTTCAAATTAGTATTAAATGAATAGGGCACGTGGGTGAATGAATTATATTTGCTACATGTATTTGAGTAAGATATTTATTATCTCTCTATTTTAGCTTTATTCTTATCGAATGACAATTATACACGTAATGCATACTGTTGTGTAAAATGGCATGCATATGTGTTCTTTGACAAATTAGTCGGGATCGTTTTTATTAACCCCTAAAATTAGCAAAACTGGTTAACAGCTTGTCAGTTTAATTGTAACTTTGACTGCCACCACGGACTGCCTAGGGTGCAAGCTCGTGTCATTTTCGTAACGAATTTGCACCAACCGTGAGTCACATGTCATAAAAAGATAATATAAAATTAAATAGACATCTATTCCATTCACCAAATGTTTTATTTGTTCGAAGTTTTGTGTCTGCTGTCAATTGGTACCGTTTCAAATTCGCAGTCAACATAATGTTGGCACAGGACGTCAGGAGTGGGAACATGAGTTTTATTGAAAAAATACCGATTAATGCATTGGCGGGATTGGGAAATACAGTCGCCTCACACTTGTAGGGGCATAAGCATGGCAGTAAAGTACTTTGGAATCACACTAGCATCGAACCTAACCTGAAAGATAACGGTTAATGAACACTATTGACAGAGAAAGCACTGAAGAAACCAATTCAATCCGTTGAGGAAATGTTCGAATGAAAAAGTTAAAGCAGGTTTGTTCATCAACGCGAGAATCGTAAAAAAACTAAAATCTTCCATTCATGATAATGCATTTTTTTCAAATATTTCTTTATTTTGCCCCAAAAAAAGATATTCAACTGAGAATGCTTCATCAATTTGTTCATTGTATTTGGTTCCTAGATTCGGATATTTGTTGTAGAGTAGGATGTTTGGTTGTTTGGTTACGAGATAAAAGAGTATCATTTGGTAGTTGTGTCCATCGAAAAACTATCTTAATCGGTTTTGCTAGGTTTGGTGTTATTGACATACAAGTACACATGTATGTCAGTGTGCTCAGTCATGTCCTGAGTCAGTGTACTCAGTCAGTCATTTACTGACATGCAGGCACAATTGTGATAAAGGAGGGCCCTCATTAAATTGAGTTGATATTTCTCTTTTGATAGACCTCACCTAGAATACATTTCGATCATATGGCACCCTGCCTAGAAGGACTCTGTTTGGGAATCGAATATGATATAGGAGCTGCCGTTTTCGTCAATCATCTTTATGACCGAGCAATAATGTTTCATTATGAATGGATAACCTGAATTAGGAGTTGTAAGTACGGATATTGCATATACGAATCAAAGAACTGGATTAGTACGAATACTGCGAGTTTAACACTGGTGCTCTTGGCACCAACGTCATCCCCCCGATTCCGTTGCCCGGCGAGAATGCCAGGAATGTGTTCGTGAAACGAAGTGCAACACAGAGACCGATGAGGAGTTTGTTTTCCTGGACAATTATTGGCCATAATATCGCCTTAACGATTCGTACTTTACAAAAGTAAGATCCTAGAGATTACTTTCCAGCCCTTCACCCCCTTCCAGACGTCTTCATTCCGACATTCATTTCAAGGTTTAGACAAAGTTAAGTTAGAAAATGTTCAATAATGTGTCGAGTGTCCTTTACTGCAATCATTTTAGTCATGAAGGATAAAGGTGTACGATCAAGGGCAACAGTTATGAAAGTATTTTTAATTGCATGTAGTATCCTTAAGTATTTGAGTCAGCCGCCCCAACTTTCCGGATTTCGGCAGAGAATTCTGGATCAAAGCACGTATACTACGCGTATGTTATATTACTCCTATAAAAAGGAGTCAAATACTGAAAAAGGCAATACGAATTGGAGCAGTATGCTGCGAGTGTTTATTAAATCCAACTATAACTTTCATTTTTCATACATTGAAACTGTAGCAAGTTCTCTTCAAGCGATTTAGAATTGAGTCTCAAATCAGAGCAGTCTGCAGTTGAAGGCTATTAAAATGTTTGTATTGATAAAATTTCAATAAAAGTACTCCGTCGATTGCAAAAGTGCTGGCCAGAGTTATTTAAACAATGAAAACCAACAACAAAGTTCATATTAAATCATCAAAAGTTGTCTTTAAAAATATTTTTTCAATTTTCTGGCGACATAATTGAAAAATAAACAAAATAATAACGTTTCATTTTTTAAATTCTAACCGTAGTTTAATTTTCCTAGTGGTAGGTTACTTATTTCATATGATAATAGTTAAAATAAAGATGACCTGCACGAAAAATTTTCTATTTCCTCATTTCTTTACATTTTAAAAGTGATCCTTGTAATGATAAATTTACATTTAAATTGAAAATTTTCAACTTTTCTGGAACCGGGAATCCTAAAGAATGAGGTAGCTTTTTTTAATGGGGTTATTCACTGAAAATAAGAGACGCGGGAATAAAGAACATCCACAGTTACACAATTTTTCTCCTCTACTGCCGGATAGGCAATCACAGTTCACGTAATGTAGTAGCGTAGTGGAAGGTACAATTAATCAATACGGAATCCTTGCCTCGGAGCATTATGGTTGTTTCCCATTTTCTGATAATTCATCGGAGAAAGTAGAAACGCTTGTATATTGGATTGATGAAAGCATCCTCCCGCATCCATCGTTTACGTTCTAACAATGGTTTTATGTTACGTGGTTCATTCATGTTCTGTTATCTATTCGTCTATGATTTCTATTGAAATGTGATAGCCGCTTTATAAGGGCGAATAAGCGTCTGATCTTTGGTAGATATTTTAAATATAGGTGATTATATTATTAGGTAATCTACCGGTTAAGGTAGGTTTTTGGATGGACACAACTATCAAATAAATATTGTGCAACTCCAAACAAAACCCAATCCAGCAACCTACTCTACATCAGCTTCCTCTTCATCTCTGTGTACTTCTTTCCTCCCTTCATCCCGTTCAACATCCCTATCCCGATTTCACTCCAGATAATAATACTAGGGCCTCAAATAGTTAATTAAAATAGCAAAATATAACAATGCATAGTCAAAAAGTTTTAATGTCCACTTTATACAGACATGACGCAGGTTTAGATATTTATAAAACAAAAAGACTGCTGTGTCTTGTCATGCCAATATTTTTAAGTCATTTCAGTTTACATAATCAAGTGTTCTCAAAATGAAGAATTGGAAACATGAGTACAGTGATAATTAGAGTACAAATATCATAATAAATAGGCCGGAGGCTAAAAAGTGTAGCCCGATGTTGTTCATTAGTAACGTAACATGCATGCACTGAGAGTCAAAAAGACGTCTTTGTTTAATGAAGACAAGAGCCTAATGAGGTCAGCAAGGAGTTATCCAGTTGAGTAAATGTGAGAAATGTAACTCTCAATGCTTACTCTGTGGTAAGCCTGCGGTTCACAACACCCCGTGGATACAAGTGAGGCCCCAGACTACTTGCTTCCCTGGCTAAGTCTTCGTGCAAGTCCCGACTCCGGTTCATTCCCCTCTCCCCCCACCCGCGCCCCGCAACCCGGCCCTGTCGCGCCCCACTCCGGCCGCTTTCCATTCCATTGACCAAATTCGCGGCCTCCATATTTCCCCCGGCCCCCTTTCGCCCTCCCCCTTGGTCGGACTCCGCTCATCCAACCCCCGCTCTTCTCTCGCCCCCGACTTTCCTTAGCTAAGCCCTTCTCCTGGGCGAAACCTTTCCCTTTTTTATGGCTATTTTTTATTTTTACAAGCTTTTGATCCCCAGCCAAAGCCCTTCATTTCCTCTTTCACCCCCTAACTGTCCTCCTCTAAGCCCGCACCAGACCCCTTCCTCCCTCGCCACTGCACTGGGCTCTCCCCAGCACATCACCTTAGCTTCCTTTTTTTTCCCTGCCTTCGCAATTGCCACCGGGGGGAGGGAGGGTATGCCCCCCCCCTCCCGGCACACTATCCCCCCTCGACCCGGCGGCGGTGGGTGCGAAATCCTCTCACCTCATTCCTTAGCGTGGGACTTGCACCGTTTCACACACTCACTTCCCTCCGCTTTATATATATATGTATTCACTCCCCCCACACACGTGGCTATTGCTTCACCCTCCACCCCCACCCTTCCGCCTCCAAGTGTCTCCTCCCCTCCCACCTTCCTCCTCTCGTGGACGAGTGTCGACTCGCAGTAATCGCCGCCGTCCGCCCCTCCCCGCCCGCCTTCCGCTGAATTGGCCGAAGGAGGCCTTATTCCGTAGCCGAGGAGCATTTCCGCTTCGCAATGTGTATATCCTTCCCTCCGGCAGAGCACGCAGCGGATAAAAATATTCACACGCCGCCAAAGACACAGTAATTTAATTTTTTATTGACCCCATTAATGTATTCGAGTTCTGAATTAATTAATGAACACAGCATACATTTGTGATGTAATTGTTTTATACTTGATTGTTTTCATATTTTTTCTATTGAACCAAATTATAAAATAGCTCTCATCATACAATCAAAAGTAATATACGTAGTAATCACTGAATTCGCATATATCATCCGTGTAATGCAAATAAAATCATATATATATATATATATATCAAAACATCATATAAATCAGTGTTAAACAATCCTTTTTATTGTAATTTAGTTACAATATGATATTTTCTTGTTTTATTCTGAAAAATTTGTAAAACATTATATGAAGTTATTGCAAAGAATCACGAGTCGATATAAAAGGTTCTTGAGCAAGAAAGTAAATAAAAATATAATTGCAAACTTTGATGTGGAACGAATTAAATAGTCTTCGGGTCGGAAACTTGGACTTTCGGGGAAGAGAATAAAGGTAGATTTAAGTCTTTTGGTGTACGGGGGTGGTGAAAAATGTAGAATTAAGATGGAGGAAAAAAAAACATTGCAATGCGTCAAGTGATTTTAATACTACAGCGCATGACTTCTATTTGACTCATTGATCGCATGACCTTTAATACATATATATATATATATATATATATATATATATATCTCCTTTTTTAAGTGCTTTTTGACATCGCCAGATGTTAAACAGAAATAAGTTCTTGTCTTTCCATTTGGAAATCTCAAGACCTTATTTTTGTCTGGAGATATTTTCCAAAATCTTTTTTTATTTTACTTTTTGATATACTATATACGATACTCGTACTCCTGGCACCCCTCGGAAGTCATTTTAACGTAGTAAGTGATTATTTAATATTTATCCACCGTGCAGGTGGATTAATAGTTGAAAATGTGTATCCAATATATTCATTCATAATGTGCAAAATTTCGAATTGTTATTTACGAATACAAGGTGCCATATTATCATTGAATAACTTGAAATTGTACATGCCCCTTCTCTACTCAAGGAGTTCGAATAAACCATACCTTTTATTCGCACCATGTTTGCCTTACTTCTCTGGGTGAGTACCTGTGTGGAAATGCCAATATTTGGTGGACGTGAAAATAGACATAATTAATGGCCAAACTGTACCAACACCTGCTATTTGAAGTTCATTCATTGACAACTGTGCCGCTGTTTTTCACTGCCGCCAGAATTATGTATGAAAAAATGTCACGAGTCGTTTTAACTTAATCGGGCTCCTCAAACTTGGCTTTAAACTATTCACGCAGTAACACCTGCGATAGAAGAAGCCCTGCATTAGATACGCCTGTTAATCGGACAATATTCCACTCAAAAACGACTTATAATAACTTTAAAAGTTACTCTGAGTGGTATATTTATTTTGAAAAGTAAGTCTAAAAAATATGGGGTGGATATTTAATAATTTGCTGATTAGATAATAAAAATCACTTCACGTATTTTCAAAATACCAACCGCAAATGACCGACCTCATTAAAAAACAAAAATATCATTTGTCTTTGGAAACAGTCTTGACCTCGTCGGAAATTCGGACTGACCAATTATTACACGATCTGTCTGGACTTAATAGTCGAAACCGTTCGGCGACGATGGTCGACAAAATATTACTGGAAATAGTCAAATTGAACATAGGATCAGCTCTTAAGATAGCTTCCGAAGCAACACTTTCTGCTTGGTGACCGTCGTCATGAATAATTCCCACCATGATTCCTTAGATTCCCTGCATATTAGTTTATTCCTTAAAATGTCCTCAATTTATAACTTTGCTTTTCCAAACGCTTAAGAGGGTTCGTCGTTGCAGAGGCATCGGGTGAATTGGCTCAGAAAGTCAAATCTTAAAAATGGAAATTGTTTCACACACAACTTGGTGTTGGTTTGAATGATAGGATGATGGTGTTGCTTTTGCATGTTATTTTATCCTCTTTCACGGGTGGTAACCTAACATCGGCCCCTGGGGTGGTTTGCGGGGTATTATGTAGATGTAAACGTAGATAATGGGAGGAAGACATAAGAATGAATCCGTAGGTCAAATACTGAGGGTATGGAGAAATAAGGGCCGTCGGGGCGAAAGTTAATTTGTGTCAAATAATCAAGAATTAGGAACTGCAATAAAGATATTGAATGTACATCGATAACACCATTTTGAGTATCAATTTAAATTTAAAAGCATTGAAAAAATGCCTTTTACAGATAAGCTTATTTGCTTCATGCATCTACGCTCATCCTAAACTCAGTATTCCAATGATTCTGAATTCGAATTTTAGATTTCGACTGGGCGAATGGGATACATCAGGAAATGAGATCACTGGCAGAGATAGAAAAAGGCTTTTGAAGACACTTTGCTGGATTTTTTAGAACGCGAAATGGCGATAATAGTACTTTGCGTGAGAAGAGATAGAATCCTCTCATTTTCTCTCTATTCCGGAATCTCCTGTTACCATATTGAAAATGTCCTCCGGCTTCGCTCCGTGTTCTCCTTTTCTCGGAAGCCGTGGAAGAAGGATGGAGGGAGCAATAAGAAGTGGGAAAGAGAAGGGAATCCCGAGGCTGGTTTACGGGTGTGAATGCCCCGGAGCAGCGGTGGGTCCATGTCGAGAGATAAAGGTGCCGTGATCCTATCTATCTGCCATTCTGTTCCCTCTACCTTAGTCCTGCCCAAACTTTTCTTATCTGCCTATGCTTCACAAACGATGAAGCGTTGCATTGTCTGCACTTCTTTACACACGTATTAGTGGCACTCATTCACATATATGATTAACCAGGACATCAATTATTTATTTTCGCACGAACCCCTATTCGATCCTCGGTCAGCGGTTTACCAAATCCATATATGCAAGCATTCCAGTGAAAATATAATAAGAATGGCTATTCACCACAAACTAAATTATCTCAGGTTAATTTCGTGGAGTCCACTCTTGAAAAGTTAAAGAACAACGAGAAATTCCACAATATTGTATAGTGCAATGCTTCGGACCCTGAGCGGCATGATTAGGTGACGAAACATGGTCACCAAGTCCCTCGTAAGCGTTAGTTCTCGCACTCCTCTCCCGCAAGAAAGCACATCACCCCCTGCCGTACACCCTAGCAGTGGTTAGCAGGGTAACAAAAAACACAAAAAAATCGCACTTGCGAACTTGTACTGTCACCTGTAGATGCCGCACAGCTTCAAAATTATCACGGAGTATCAATAAACAATCCTATGACATTGCTTCTACATCTACATCTACTAAATACCCTGAAAGCCGTCGCAAGTGCGTGCGGCGGGGGTATTAGGGCACTACATGTATAAAAGAAAAAACCTGATGCAAAAGCCACAAATTTATGCAATACACAAACAAAAAATGGTATACATTCATGCAAAAACCCTTACACCCCACACAAATGCAAACACTCAAACTACCAACTAACATGCACATGCACCCACAAATTTATCTGATATATTTACAATGTTTAATTTTGTTCCGACTTGTAATCGAAATGTTTTTAGTGTTTCTAAAGTGACTTCGGTTTCTTAATATTATGATTCCTGATTGTCCCGGAAGAGAATGAGCATTTGTATCTATCTGTCCTGGAATCTATCTCCCTTATTTCATATTTGAGGTCCGATCTACCGAAGTAGTGTTAAGTAGCTTAGCTTTCTTAGCTTAGTTGCATCGTTGACTTTATCCTTTACTCTTTGCAAATTAAGAATTAAAAAAAATATGCATCGACGTTTCTCCTTCTTCAGTAATGGCAAATGAACAGCAAATGGTAATTACCGAATGTACAATTTCTTTAAGGGTAAACACAAAAATTCGAAATGTTTGGAACAAGAGTATGCCTCATGTTGTATTTTCCTCTGTGTTGGGCGTGAATTCAAAAAAGGCCGTTGAAATAAATGTTGAATAAGCATCAAATGCGTTTCCCTTCCTTTCTCCCGAGCCAATGAAAGTAGGCGCGATTAACCACCGCGTCTCGTGGCCATGCTTGTCGCGTCGCTCCGAATCCCCGCCGGCTCTCGACCCCCGCCCCCCACCCGGACCAAAAGCAAGAGAGAGACAAAAGCGCCTCTCCATGTGTGTGCGCGTACTAGTGCGTTTTTCGTTTCCCCGACTGTGTGTGCGCGAGTTCTCCGTCGGGGGGATTTGTGTTTTACACACTCCCCTGCAATCCTTTCGGTAAACCCTCCGCCACTAAACTCGGAGCCCAAAAAAATGCACGTAGCCCTGCGCTAAAGCCCCGTGTTGTTTATGTGCCCGGAACGTACCACGCTGCAGCGAGTGTGCGAAGGTTGCAGGGGGGATAAAATGGGGTCGGCTTCGGGGGGAGGGGTTGTTTTTGGATGGGGGTAGGGGGATCGAGTGGCCTGGATGAAAGAGAGGAGTGGAGGAATGCTAAGGGAGAGTCTTCCCACGGGAGGGGGAGAGACCCGGGGTGTGCTGGGGGAGGGAGGGGGGGGATGAAATAAAAGGGAATCGCGTGTGTGTGTTTTCGTACGCGCGTGCGAAAGTGTGCGCGTATAAAGTCGCCGTTAAAGGCGGAAGAGCGACACGGTTGTCGCATTGTGTGGCGGAGGATTAAGAGGCGAGGTTTTAAGTTCCGTTTACGGACAATAAATCCGTTGATTTTACGCCCGGCGAAAAGGGGGCTCATTTTCGCTCTCTTCTTTAAGGTTTTCCCTGGGCACACGGTGTTGATTCTGCATCCGGATTTATGTGGCCGTGTTGGTCCACGGCAATATTTGCGCATGGGAAGGGGCCATCATTTTTCCCAGCGACACTGCGTTAAGTGGAGAAAAGAAATAACGTATAATTCATGAGATCATGCGTTATAATTAATTGGCACCTTATTGATAATTGTATTGTGTAACTGGGTATTAAGAGTGCCTTTATGATAAAAATAATAGGCCCAGGAGGATAGAGAAAGGAAATATGTGGTCGAGGAAAGGGAAATATAGCCTAGGGTGAGGTATATTTCGGCTGTGAGAGAGAGAAAGCATTCATTATATAGGAAATGAAATGGGAGTGGCCTGTGAGAATTTATTCGTAACATCCCTGCAGTAGTACAGCAGAATTTAGGAAAGTGGGGAAGTTTGAGTTTGTATGGCTTCGTTCGTATGCTTTATGAGGGAAGCATTTTGCCTGTTTGCTAGATCATAATTGATAACCAACCCAAAAAGTAGAAAACAGCAGTGTGTTATGTGTGGCTTAAAGGACCATTGTACACGCGGCAAAGATTTAGCCTTGGATTTTCATCAAAGGAAGGAAAAGAGAGAAATGAATATTTAAAATTGGATCAGTTTAAATTTAAGAAAGGGTGGCGTTGTAGAAAGGAATATAGAGTACAACCTTCATGTGTTCCTATGCTTTGTAGATTTTGGGAAGGCTTCCGATAGAATAAAATGGGAAAAATTAATGAATATTTTTCAAAAGATAGGTTGGGAATGGAGGGATAAACGGCCTTTTCGCAGCCTATACTTCCATGCCTCAGACTGCAGGGGTGAGTTTATCGAAGAGATAGCCTGGATTGGCAGAGGAGTGAGATGGAGGACTTCATTCGAACTCTTTGTTTTAAACAAATGTGCGGAGCGTTATAACGGTGAGTGAGTGAGTCATTAGTGGGACTGATGAGATGGAAATAGGCGGAGATATTATTGCAATCAGTAGTACTTCGAGATGATCAGGAGTTGGTTAATAATTCAGGGATTCAAGAGGGATGAGTTGATGACAGTCACTTTAGTTATAGATTAAAAAAAAAGAAGAGTGAAAACTTTAATGTGGAGTCCGGTTTTAAAAATTTCGAAAATGTGGTCAATGTGGTAAAATATAAGCGTATATTTGAGGGTCGAGATGTGGGTGTGGCGAAGGATGTAGAAAATAAAATGAACTAAACATGAGAAAGAAAAAAAAGTGTCAGACATGCTACAGGGAGAGAGACAAGTGTTGGGTGAAAAATGCGAGGGCATGCGGGTGTATGGCAATGGGATGCTGAAAGCGGCAATAAGGAGGAAAATCCTAGGAAAGTGATACACTTCACATTCGTATGCACAAACACCTCATATTAGGCAAACTTTCTTCCCTGTCGATCGGTTTCCTAAAACTCGCCTCCCTCCCTTCTCTCATTCGGTAAATAGTGCGAAGTTTCAATAAAAGCCTCACTCCCACCCAACGTCTCTCTTTCGGACTTAAAATCCTCAATCAGATACCCTTTTGGAGTATACCGACACCCATTCCCACCATGTTACCCACCGATAACCGATGAAGTTTGATAGTTATTTTAATTGTGATTTTAAATACAAAGGGAATACAACCTATTTTCCCCCGGATAGACTGACGGACGGGCGGCGGTTTCCCTGGCTGGATTCGAGGAAAAGGAGTCTCAGGAAGGGCTGGGAGCCGGTTGCAGTTGGCTCCCAGCCTTTGCGGAGTGCGTATCATTCGTTTGCAAAACCTCTAGAACGTGACCCTATCATGCCCCGTCATGAACTGGTTATTGGGACAGCGCTATGCTATCACATTTATCGGGCTAAACTGGAAAAGAGACTGATTTTTGTAGATAGACATGATCAAGGCAGCTTATGGTGATAACGATATGGGCAGATTGGGTGTTTTTGACTGGTAGAAATTCTTTCAGGAGGCTAGAGGTGATGTTTAAGACGACCTTTGAAGTTCTTGGCTTTGTTGGACAGGGATCGCAGATTAAGTGTTCGCATCGTTTATGATGAACTCGGCATCCACAAAGTGACGTGAATCGACTTGTGGCCGAAAACATGGGCATGAGAAAGGTGTGTGCGAAGTTGGTACCGCGAGTGATCTCGGACGAACTAAAGGAAACTCGCACGCGGATCTGCCAAGATCTTCTGGATCATGTGAGTGAGGACCCAAACTTTGTAGACTATCGTTGCTTCTTCCGACGCCTCAAATCCGTCCTTAAGGGACGTTACCATGTAAGCGTTACAACAGGCCGTGACGAGGGAGCTTATCGGTATTCCAGAAGGCGTAGGAGGCGTGGAAAACCCGCTGGCAGCGGTAAGTTGGCGCCCAAGGGTGCTACTTTGAAGACTTTTGAGTGAATGAACCAATTCTGGCAATAGTTTAGTTTAATAGACTCACTCCTACTACTTTTGGGGCAGATCTTGTATCTTCGGTGTATGGCATCTGAACCCTTAGTTACCCGACTCAGGTTTGAAACGACTAGGTATTTGAACGACTAAAGGTTTTCAGTCGTTCAAATAAGCTCGCATAGGTGCATAGTGATGAAACATTATGAATCGTGACTATAAGATTTTCGTTGACAAGGCCTTAAATTGAGTTACACAGTAATCGACTTACAAATATTTTGCAAGACTTTCTCTCTAAAAAAAAGAAGATAATAATAGATAATCTTCAAAATTTAGCGACCCAATTTCCTTCAGTTTTCGAGTAGTTGGTTCATAGCTATGAAAATATAATGAACTTGAATTTATTTCGAACCTTCAATACAAAGTCTCGCTATCTTTACTTAATTCCTTCATGTTTCAGGGGGTAAAATGACCAGTGTTGTTGGAACGAAGAGCAGAAAGAGAAACAAACGATGATTTTCTGAACCAAGTAGGGCAAGGCACGCCGCCGCCATTGGGAGGAATTCGACGAGAGGACAAGTAAGTGATTTTCAAATTGTGATATTGGGATGCAATGGGATGCTGCAGCACATGATGATAGAAGGGAGAATGGTCGGGAAAGGTAGAAGATAGGGTAAAGGAATAAGAATATTAGATTTTATAAAATTATGTAGAGATTAAAAAGATCAAAAGAATGTGTTGTTCTGAAAAAATGCGGGGTTTAAGATAATTGTTGTCTTGTTAGTTGGGAGTCCATCGGTGTACAGTCATCTGTCGAACATATCATAATCCAGTGGCAGGACAGTGCTAAAGCCACCACGGTCGTTTTATTGTCAGAAAGTGGGTGTTTCCTTTACTTATCAGTGCTGAAGCATTACCACAACGACTTATATCCTAATATTCTTGTTTAATACAATTTTTGTGCTTATTTCGCGATCGTACATGCCTGAACCTGCTTCAAATATGAAAAGAAATTTGAGAGAACAAATCAAGGACTTTTGTGAGAGTTAGTAATCACTTGGAGTAGGAAACAAATTCGATTTCTCACCCTATATTTACTTCGTCTCTATGCAAAACGTCAAGCAGTCTTTCCTTTAAGCAAATGTTGAATTCTTCCTTAACTTGTGCAGTAGTTGGAATTCGTAGTACGGTTTCCTCATTGTCATTGACCAAATTATGGTATGTCATTTTTAAATTTCTTTTCTAAACTCTATTTCCAGGGTAGATGAAAAATATCTCATCATTTTTCGTCTCCCAAAGTTTTATTACTCAGCAATAAATTGTTCGTTTAACCTTTTCTCAAGATAAATCGCTGCGACCGTTTTCCCGTTTCCTTATTACGGATTCAAATGGCGTATGTAGCCTTACCGGCGGTTTGTCTTTATTAGGAAAAAAAGAAGTTGATTATTTTTATCCCTCTGCGGTATTTTCTAATTATCATTTTGGAATAATGTGCTAAGGGCAGAATTAACAACCATTACATTTTAGATTGTTTTTAGTAGATATGTTTTGCATTCAAAGAAAAGGTATGAAAGGAAATAATTGTATTTGTATAAACCTGAACATAAATTAACATTTTTTTGCTATTGGTTGATTATTAGCGAAACTATGCAACATTTATTTTTCTTCAAGAATTAAATTTTTACCTGAAACTAAAATGAGTGGCACGCTTCCTTTGGAAATCCGTGTTAAGAGAAATAAAAGAGGGAAGGTAGGGAACGAATTCGCGACTCGTGACGTTGAGTATGTACAAAGGCGCTACAACAAATGATGCCAATCATAATTATCCAGTACAATTAAACCAAGAACACCTCGAGGAAAACTGACAAACGTACGTCAGTTTCTCAAATCAGGAGGTTAAATCATAGAATGGCTAGGAAATAAAGCTATTTCCAGCTGAAACCCGAATACTAAGTGCATTTTTAGGAGTCATACAGCATATCGCAATACTAGGTAATTGGAAAATTCACCACTTATGCAACAATAAGAGCCAAGGATTTAGGCTGGGAGCCGCTTGAGATACGAATAGAATAAGCGAGAATTAGATTTTAGAAATGCTCAGAACAGAGAGTGTAGCAATGGCACTAAAGATAACAGATACAAATCTCGTTCTTTCTTCGGACAGTCAGGAATCAGAACAGTAAGAAACTCGAAGTCACTTTAGAAATATTAAATACAATCCATTTACAAGTCAGGACAAGAATGAACGTTGCGTAAACATAAGGTATATTCCTAGGTGCATGTGTATGTAAGTTGATAATATATGTTGTTGCATGCATGTAAGTTATCAATGATTTTGCATGAATATATACGGCTTTGTGGGTGTAGATTGGCATGAATTTGTGGGTTTTGATTGTAGTTTTATTCTTTTTTACGGGTGGTGACCGTACACCCCCTACTACACGTCCTAGCGGCGACTCGCGGGGTACTATATAGATGTAGAATTTGAAATCGAAAACCATAGAATATTTGAATAAAAAATAGCACGCGAAAGCAGAAGGCAAATCTGCGAACAGTTCATCGATGTGATTTTAGATTGCCTCGTTCCAAAGGTATCACTCGATATTTGAACCCTGGCCCTCCTGAGCGGTAGGCTAGTATCAATTCCCGAATTGATATGAGACTACCGTTCCATCAATTCACTGTCCTCGCTCTTCCCTCTTGTCAGGTTCCACGCGGCGTTAGCATCGCGTCTTAAGCATGGATGTAAAACGTGTTCCTAATTTCCATAGCATTGGTTCGCAACCAATAACCGGTAGATGAAGGCGAGCAGCCGTACTAATGCGAAACGAGAAAAATAAAAGGTCCCACGCTATTCTCGTCGCCGGCACCTCGTATGCCAAATCAAGCAAACGCCGAGTTAGTAATTTGCGGAGGATGTATGCCACATGGGATCAAACTTCTCGTCTTTTTGCGCGAAGTGATGAAGTTATTTTTTTTTAGATAAACGTTCACGAATAGCAAAAGAATTCAAAGTTATATTCGTACTGTGTTAGGAAAATGTCAATTTAGTTCGTAGCAGATTAGAGCATTAAACTCGATTCTTGAGGTAGTGGCCGTTGGATAATTACACCAAGGGATGACGTCATGTGTGAGCGCCATTATTCTCATTTATCTAACAAGCCTGGGAAGTAGCGGGGGAGTAGCACAACAATTCGGTGTTAATGAGTCCGGAGTAAGATGGACTGTGGAGGCGTGGGGTCGTTAGAACCTGTTAAGTGAGAGGGGTGGAGATGTGTTGAGGCTTCATTTAAGAGACCGGGGGGAGGGGGTTCAGGAGGAGGTGGGGGTTATGGGGACCTCCATAAGACTCAATATGAATTATGTCGCCATGGCGGTCCTAACGGCGTGAGCTTCCTAAATATCCGGATGCACCCATGAATCTATATATATATTTATAAAAAAATATATATATAGATATATATATATATATATATATATATATATATATATATATAGAGAGAGAGAGAGAGAGAGGAAATATGAGCGTACTTGTGTATATATATATATATATATATATATATATATATATACGCACATATTTTTTCTAGCACATCCCGCCCACCACTTAGCACCGAAGACTGACTCACTCGAGCGGAAGTTCAAGGGAAGCGACGTTTTACAAACCAAGTGTGCACTCAGTCAGAGAGCGTTAAGCGCTAAGCTTCAGGGAGAAGTTTTTCGTTTGCTCTCCTTCGACGGAGGCAATGGAGCGACCGCATCGGCGTCTTCTTCTCTCTCTCTCTCTCCCGACAGACCGATATGGACACTTGAAAGAGGACAGAGGGCCGTGTCCAGGAAATTGGTTCTTTAGTCTAGTGGCTTAGGATTCGACTCCGGGGGCGGTCAATAGCCTGGACTCCGTACGCAGTGAAACATGTAATCTTTACCACTCTCAGCACGCTGCATGTCTGCTTTCTCTTTTGGACGGGTGGAGATGGCATTGTTTATTGCAGGGAGGCTGGGAGAGTGAACCTGCCAATGGAATCAATGAAAAAATATGACGGCTACACTTAAAAACATTGAAAAAATACACGGCTCTCACCCAGAATGCCTTGGTTCGATTTCCGGTACCGGAATGTGTTTTTGCGGGACCCGGTGGCGGCGGGGTAACGTCTGCCAACCCAGAATTCGCGGGTTCGACTCCCGCCTGGGAGGTTTTTCCTCCACTTAGGGCTTGGGTATATGCGAATTGTTTAATTGTTATGTCAATGTTCAAAGTCCGATGTAAAGGTCGAAGTGCTGTTTTCGGACTAATGCAAATGAGTTTGAATAATAGAATGAAGTATCGATTGATATCGTGACAAAAGATAGAGAGCAATACATATTGAGGATATTACGTTAAATACATATTGAGGATATTACGTTATTATTTTGAAAATTATGTATAATAGTGATTCCTGTGATGTCACTGTGATACGTGATTGGTTGTAAAATAAAGAAGGCGATGAAACTAACAGAAAATTATAGCAATAGAGGAAAAATAAAAATTTAATTGAGGCACTGACAGATTAATGATGCAGAACTTATGGGAAGGATTAAGCCTAAGTAAGACATTAATAACGAGAGGAGTAATATTGATTGAGCGCATTTATTTTCAGGTATTTTAATTTACTACACTAAGTTGCATTGAGAAAGGTTGTTCCATTCGATTTTTGGTAATGAAATTCTATTTTAATTTCGTGAAAGGGGTTTATTCTGTAAATAGTCAGTGTAATCCATTGACAGAACTTGATTTTTAGCCTGTACTGATTAGTAACCGACGTTTATAACGTACTTCCTGGAAATGCCATGCGAGAGCGCTGTTGAAAGATTACAAGGAACTAATTGTCTTATTTGTCACCGAAAAGCGCGAGACGCTTCAAAACGAAAATCTGTCACTCCAGATGTACTTTCACCATTTAAAGACATAAAATACCTGATAGCCATATTTTTTGTCTCCGTCTTTTTGAGTTTGCCTGCTACGTCAATGATTGACCGCAAAAACCGAAGACTTTTGTTAAGTTATTGAAGTGTTGGTGAATATTTACCATTTTATTCAATTAATGCTTTGAATCCGAGTCCTTTAATTAAAAAGAAACCCATATTTTAACGAAATTTCCAGGGCAATAGTTTTCCATGAATGAGCATTCCATAAGAATGATTTATCCTATGCCTTGTAACGCATAGTGGGACTCCGTGGGACTCGCCATTAAACCATCTATTGCATGGTTCCATTACGTTATAATAATGGCAAATCGTCAAAGGAGGGAAATTACGTCAACTTCCGGCAAGCCGAGCACGGGAGAGGAGACGAGTGATTGTCTCACGGCAACAATGCCTCGGGGCCAAAGCGAAGGAGAGGGACGCGGGCCCGACGTCGGGTGGTGCATGTTGCGAGGAATATTTCGGCGCTTCCATTCTACTCTCCCGACCCCTAGCCCCTCCCCCAATCCACTCTCAGGGCCGGTACCAAAAAGGCAGTTGTTAATGGCTTCGCGACGTTGAGAGCACACTAGATATTCGTATTTGGGAGGCGGCGCGCCATAATTCATCGCCGCTTTGCTCTCGTTCCCCTGCAGCGGCTTTGTAAATAGCGCGAGAGGAAGGACGGGGTTATTGGGGGAGAAGGGGTGGGGGGGAAGGGATATTCCAGGGACCGGGAGGTGGGGTGTGGGAGGATGAGACATTTCTGGAATGGTCCTTTCCGTCAGGGGAGCCGAAGGGGTTGGTTGGATAGCTGTGGCTTGGGAGTCTACTACTCCGCTGGAGATTCGGCTCACTTGGGTCCGGGAATGACACTAATGGAGGAGCCCCCGGGTGTGGGGAGGAGGAGGTAATGGTAAGGGAGACGGTGCTCAAGACAAGGAGGTTATGGAATTAGATGCGGGGGTCGGGTAAAGGGGTGGGAGTCACCGCAGCGACTCCTGGGCGAGGGGGGATACCACCTACCCTGTCAACTGTTGGCGGCGAGACGAAAATATGTTCCCGGGGATCGGGTTTGTTCCGCCGGAGGTGGATTGCTTCGGCTGCAGGAGCTTCGCTTGAGCACGCCCCACCTCTGCCCCTTCCCTGAACCCTCTTAAGGACACACACGCCACTCATAGCCCACCCTTCAACCCACTGACGTCTCGCCTATTTTATGTTATCAATGTTGCTCAGATTTGAAGGAATTCTTATCCTAGTTCCTCTTTAAAATATCACGCGCGCGGGGACCATTCGACCCAATTCAAAGTTATTCCACAGTTCTTCTCTTTAATCCTTTTTTTCCATCTCCTTATGAAGTACGGAGGAAAATCTTTTATTCACAAAATATGGAGAGAGAGAGGTCTCAAACGAAGTTCACAAAACTGGCTTCCCGTTTTGAGATACCCTGAACCTTTTTCGCTCTGATTCGTATCTATGTGCATGTGTGCGATAAGACAAGATGTAATTTACTCAAAAAATATAATCTCAGAAATACGAGGTTGTGTTTATGGTTTGACATTTTCTTTAAAAGCTAGAGCACTCATTTTGATGGAAGTCATTTAAAAAATAATGCAATTTCTGGATTATAACCTTTTAGTTTTACTGGGGATGATTTAAATTTTAAATACGACTTCATTCAAGATTAATGTTACGCCTATTCTCTAAATATTTTCATTTTCAAAAAGGTCTCCATTTAAAGTCTTCAAAAGCTTGGAGTGGGCGAAACAAATGGAATACATTTTCTATTAGTCTTGTTTTATGAACGGAATAACATGCCTATCATATTCATGCGAGAAAAACGGAACCCGTGGTCCAGTAGGTAACCCAAAATTTTGGATTTCCCAAAGTGCACTGTCTGATTCAAATTTCAAGTAGTAAATAATATATAAACTGCAGCAAGACATTTTAAGCATTATTCAATGAACATCCAGATTAGAAATTCTGAATTATCAGTAAATCATTCTATGTCCGATTTTTTCGGTTGTCTGCAAAGAAAAATATAAATTTTTTTAAGCTAATCTACCGGTTAAGGTAGGTTTTTGAATGGACACAACTGTCATATAAACATTTTGTAACGCCAAACAAAACCCAATCCAGCAACCTCATCTACATCAGGTCCCTCTTCATCTCTGCGTACTTCTTCCCATCCTTCATCCCGTACAACATCCCTATCCTGTTCCTGCCCTTTCCTCGCTTGCCCAACATTCTCCCCTCTATTACCTTCTTCAACATTCCATTACCGCTCAATACGCCTTTCATCCATTTTTCCTGCCTCCATAGGATTTCTCTCAACAAACCCCTATCCTCACCCACCATCTCTAGTACTTCCTCATTTGTTTTGCTTTCGGTCCATTTCACCTTCTCCATTCTTCTCCACACCCACATTTCCAAAGCCTCCAATGTACGTCTATCCTCCTGCTTCAGCGACCACGTTTCCGCGCCGTACATAGCTACGCCCCTTATCAGAGTTTTTACGAGTCTTGTCTTAACATCCCTACTCAACGTCCTCGTCATCAACTCCCTCCTCCTTGAGAAAGCCTCCTTGCCTAGCGCAATTCTTCTCCTTACGTCCCGACTACTTTGACCGTATTGGTCCAAAACACTTCCGAGATATGTAAACTGCTCTACCTGCTCTATTTTTTCCCGGTCTATTTTAATATTTAGCTTAGCCTTCTTCTTTCTGGAAAATCGCATAACCTTTGTTATATTAATATTGATTCTCATCCCATATTTATCGCACTGAACTTCCAGTTCACTCAGCAATGCTTGCAACCCCTTGGCTGACTGAGCAACTAATGCTTGGTCATCAGCAAACCTAACCGATTTTACGAATTCCCCTCCGACTTTCATTCCAATCTCCAGTTTTTCCCATGCCTCTTTCCCCCCCCCATCCCCCCATCCCCCCTTGCCCCCATCATTTCCTCCACATATACATTGAAAAGCACCGGTGACAATGGGCAACCCTACCTTACACCTCTTCCTAACACTGCCCATCCGGACTCTCCATTCCCCACTCGCACCTGAGCAGTCTGAGACATGTACAGGCTGCAGATCAGTCTCCTGTCCCTCCAATCCATTCCTATTTTCTGCAATACACGCATTAATTTTTCCCAATTCACTCTGTCAAACGCTTTTTCGAAATCTACAAACAGGCAAAAACGTCCTGATTGTATTCTATATTCCTCTCGATTAGTGATCTCATTACTGCAATGGCATCACGCGTACCTCTTCCTATCCTAAACCCAAACTGATCATCCCCTAAGTAATCATTTGCCTTACTCTATATCCTTTTGTCGATGATCCTGAGAATAACTTTAGCTGCGTGGGATATCAAACTTATTGTTCTGTAATCCTCACATGATATAGCCTTAACCTTTTTTGGAATAGGTACTAACACTGATCTCACAACTTTACCATACAGTGTTTCTATATATTCCTTCCATCTCTCTTGGATTTATCCTGGTTCAACTATTATCTTACCCCACTTATCTTTCACTGTTAGCACAGATCTTGCCTTCTTACTTCCCGATAATAACATAACCTTAGTGTATAGCGCACCAATTTCCTCCTTCCCCTGTAAACTTTCCATATCCTCGCATTTCGTTTTCCATCATTCTTCTTTTGCTTTTTTTGTGGCCCTCCTCAATTTATTGTTTAACTCTTTGTACTTCATTTTGCCTAACTCTGTGTTTACATTCTTCCATCTTCTTCTCTCATCCATCTTTGCAATCATCTCATCCGTTACCCATGGTTTCCTTATCCTTTTCCCGTTAATGGTTCCTATAGTGTCGTTTGCGACTTCTGATATCCCTTGCTTGATACATTTTCATTTTTCTTCGATAGTACTCAGTTCTTTACCGTCATCCATCATTTTCTCTACAGCCTGCTGATACTCCTTCCTCGTTAATCCATTTAATGCTTCTAAATTCCATTCCTAACCCGCCGCCCATGCCTTATCTTCTTGAAACGAACGTTAAATTTCATAACAACTAAATTGTGGTCAGAGTCCGCATCCGCTACTGGGAAACTGTGCGATTTTACCGCACTGTTCCTAAACCTGTGCCTAACTATAATATAATCTAACTGATACCTTTCTGAGTCACCTGGCGTTTTCCATATATACCTACGCCTTTTGTGGTGTCTAAACCATGTGTTGATGATGACTAACCCCTGTCTCCTGCAGAATTCAATCGTTTTCTCCCCGCGTTCATTCCTCGTGCCTAACCCATAGTCCCCCACCTCACCAGTCTCTCTTCCTTCGCTTACCGTCGCATTCCAATCCCCCATCACTATCAAATGTTTCCCTACAGGAACACACGCGATTATATCCTGTAACTCATCGTACATCCTATCGACTTCTTCCTCCTTGTGGTTGCTCGGTGGCATGTATACCTGAACAATGACCAAGTTCGTCGGCTCTGCTTTAATCTCTACGAGTAAAATTCTATCTGTCGCTTGCTCTATGTTGACTACGCTTCTTCCTACCTCTTTATATAATATTATGGGAACCCCTCGTTGGCTCTCGTCCCTGCCGCTGTATATCACTCTATAATTGTCACTCCAGTAATCCCCGCTATCCTTCCATCTCACCTCGCAGAGATCTAAAACATCTACATTACCTCTTTCCATCTCTCGCTTAATATTTTCTTATTTGCTTGTCCTCAACATGTCCTAACGCTCCATGTTCCTATTCTAACTACTATCGTCTTCTTCTGTGTCTTCTGTCCTGCTGTTGTTATTTCTCTCCTGCAAGAGTTTCGTGGGATAATATAAATTTAATGATATTAAACCCAATGTAAACATTTTTTATTTTAAAACGAGAGCGTTGTAGCCTCAGCTGATCAAATTAATGTTATGCAAGAAAAATACTAAATAACACGTCCTCAAACTGATACGAGACGAAACTCGTATTAATTGTATTCAAGCCTAACATCGAGATATTCATGGCTGTTGTTGCTCTGAATGTTTTATTTTGTATGCTTTAGAAAATTATCCATTCTGAATCCCACAGACTATTCTTATATTCTGAAAGATGAAAAAATTTTAACAGCGGATTGTTCATTATCTTTTCGTGAACCATAATGGACTTAAATCACGGAAGGAAAAGAATAGTTTATGTGGAAAAGCAAAGTGGCTTGATTTATAAAAACCTCAGTATGAAGATTTTCCACCAAGTTATGCCAGAAGCTGTTTTATGCATGAATATGATAATTAGTGGAATTACTAAATGTATTCTTTCATCTTTTTTGGAAAATAACGTTGTCATTTAATTATTCTCTTTAAGCAGGCGAAATGTCCTATACGCTTTGTTCAAGTTATAATTATTATCTGCGTTGTATCTGAAAACGGAGTGGTATACTTTACTTTTAATTATAAGTCCGTTAATAAGTAATATCACGCTGCATTTTAATTTGATATACCTTATATCTTTATTTGTGTAGCTTCACTTTACTTTACTCTGGAAATTCAACATTTTCATGACTGTACCCCCTCCCATGTACTACAACCTTGTCGTGGTGGAAGGGCTTGTGTGTTCCGATGACCCCTAGAGCTGTGCTGGCTGGAGTAAAAATAATTGCTCCTGGTAGGATCCCCCATGCAAGGTTCACCCATACAGTCGAAGGTGAGGAGCCAGACGAAAGTTAGTCCACGCAGTTTCTGTTCCTCAATGAGGCGGCTGCAAAGGCGCCATTACGACAAGCGACAAAGACCCCAGTGGGGCGGCCATTAAGTGATGGTGTCACGTTAAAAACACTATTGAGGAAGGCATCGGGAAACCACCTCAATTATCATTCCCAAGAATGTAATGATGGACACTATAGAGAATATGAGTCCTGGCAACTGCGAGACTCGGCCCAAGCGGCCATTTGTCGTGCCCGGCAGCGGGGGAGGCAAGGCTTCCGCGGTCGTCTTCTCACGAAACCCTTGCAGGAGAAAAATAACAGCAGCAGGACAGATGACGCAGAGGAAGACGAAAGTAGTTAAAATAGGAACATGGAACGTCAGGACAATGTTAAAGACTGGAGATGGTGGGTGAGGAGAGGGGTTTGTTGAGAGAAATCCTATGGAGGCAGGAAAAATGGATGAAAGGCGTATTGAGCGGTAGTGGAATGTTGAAGAAGGTAATAGACGGGAGAATGTTGGGCAAGCGAGGAAAGGGCAGGAACAGGATAGGGATGTTGGACGGGATGAAGGGAGGAAGGAGGTACACGGAGATGAAGCGAGACCTGATGTAGAGTAGGTTGCTGGATTGGGTTTTGCTTGGAGTTAAAAAATATTTCTTTGATAGTTTTTTCCATCCAAAAACCTACCTTTACTGTAGATTACCTAATAATAATATGACTGTACATAGATTGGAGTTTGCTACCATCAAAGTAATAGGAAAATTATAGGTTCTTTCAAATAACATCATTGGCGGGTACTAAGGATCGTTATCTGATATGGTATTAAATGACTTGAAGTCGTTCTGAATCGTGATCACTTCGTACCTGACGTTGATGATTTAAATTCATTACTAGGTGTGCATCCATATTGGTTATTTTCAGTTTCTTTGTAGTTTCTCACTTAAGACTAACAATGGACGAGTGGGAATTACTCATCAAAAACGGCGGGTATTTGGCCAAATGACAGAGCCGTATGTGATATGATCCAGAACAATTCTCTATGATTGGTGAAATAGAAATGCTATATCAAGGGTCCACTCGCTTTCCTTGTGCTGCGCGTGTATTTCCATGAATTTTCGATCTGCAGAAAATCGCGCAGATTGATTAGATTGGGATTGCGATGAGCAGTCGACCAGATTTGAAACGGCGTCTCTGTAGTCTGATTCTGGATGCTTTATCCACTGGGACCACCCGGCGTAAAATATTCTCTATTTTATATCAGTGAATGCTAACGTACATATTTTGTCGTTCTTTCCATTTTGCTTTATCTTTATTTATCTCTGTTTGTATTCCCAGAAAGTACAAATATTCATATTTTATTTTTTCCCCATGAATTGATTTCATAGCTTAATATACAGTTCGATGTTTCGCATCGATATACTCAAAAGTCATGGCTGGATTTTGGTGCACGATAAGGACTATTTTGTCCGAAAGTAATATCCCGTCTTTATTTCAATAACGTTGATTGGGCTATTATCGCTCATTTCCTAAAATATAAGCTTGTGCATACACCGGCGGTTTAAAATCCTACATCTGATTATTATTTTATATAAGTCCTAACGTGCGCAGTAATGGCCAAGTAATTGCAATGCTTCACTACTAAAAATTGTTTGAATAATTCAAGTAGTTTCATTGTTTCTACGTACTAAATCTTCTTCATGCATGCCTGAAGATGGTATATTACATTTTAATATGATCGGTAGCAAAATATGTTTGAGTAAAATATGCATTTCGGTAGTACGAGTAAAATGTGTTCATGTGCCACCGTATCAGGCCTGAAACTAGGCAAATCGTGCGACCTAATGCGTGACTGATCATTCATTGCTCGAGTCTGCAGTGTGGGATCATTCGTCTCGGGGCATTTCATCATGCTTTTGTTGTCTGAGTGTAGCTTATAGCAATCTGTTTGGAGTGGTCTTATTCTCTTCTATAAAAGCAAAAAGCGTCGGTCAGCCTTGAAAAGTGGGTATATGTGTAGAATGCTCTCACACGAAATACTTACTAATGTTAGACGGAAACTGGACCAGCCCGAATCAAAATAGGAAGATGGGCAGGGATTATTGCTCGGGAAGTCGTAAAGTAACAAATAAAAATGTTTTTTGGAAAGAAGAAGTCGAAAAAACGTCGAGGCGCTCATCATGACAGAATGCTAAGTTACAGTGGATCCTCCGTGCTGTCTCGAGGAGATGAGAAGTGCTACTCTTTGCCATCAGACGCCGAAGAAAAAACTGCGAACTTCCGAAATCCCTCGAGGAGCGGTTGAAGGCCGCGCATTCGGGAGATGATGGGCGGGGGGGCTGACGACCAAAGGGCAATCTCTCTTTCTGATCGGCAAAAAATACTTTTTTCCGCGGTTATGGTGCATTGAGGACAATGGAACACCAACCGATAAATAAAAGTACTCTGTCCCATCGCTCGCCTCCTCGCCCGAGGATCAAACTTGAAGCAATTTTTTATTTGCCTATTTTATAACTACGTTAGTTGAATATTGAGGGACTCTCTTGTCGATAATATATTTTATTTGAACACCATAGAGTTGAATTTCTTTATAGACTTGAAGTAATAAAGAATCGAATGATAATATTAATTTAGTTTGGCAAGCGGTTTTGCTGACGATATGGCTTATTTGAAATTATCAAACCGAATTTTTTCTACGCAAAATTATTGAAAGCTTTGTTGAGTCAATGACGCGCGTGTCAGTGCCTAAAGACCAAAAGGCGTGTATCGTATTAGGTCGTATTTATTATCGCAATTGGCATGATACGTATTTTGATGTATAATATATGATGTTGACATTATTAGATATATAATGAATACCTTCATCTTCCAAGACAAAAAAAATCTGAATTTTTATATCCACAGTTACAACATGTTTTACAATAGATAACACATGTCATGCAAATAAAATACGCCCCCTCAAGGAAATTGAATTTGAAAAGTGACCGTTGTTTCGTCTCCACCCACCTATTTTCTTACTTTGGTTAGGTAAGAGCCATAGTGTAAATGTTAGGGGAAGGTGAATATATTTGATAAGCGAAGTCAATAATTTATTATAAATTTGGCTCAGTGTATAAAAACCATCTTTTATTTACAGAGATACCATTGGTAATTGAAATAACATTCTATTAATCTTTCGAGTAATCGATATACTACACACTTACTTTTGCGTCGCTTGTAAAAATATAACTAGCTGTATTCATACCAATGAATTACTAAGATTTGACCAAATTTAGTACAATTATTGATTCGTACAATACCGAATGATGTCGTTGAACATATTTAGAAAATTTTAATGTGACACTCTGGATAAATATCCCTTTTCATGAGCCTTCCGCTCAGATAACAATCCTTCTGATCTAATTAATATTTTGGTGTTCTTCAATGATATTGTGGCGACACATTGTACGCTAGAATCACATCTCGGAGAGCCTAACTGTAAGTTCAAACGGACCTAAAAACTTTTTAATGAGATATTGGCCAAATAAAATTGCTATTTCGTTTTCATTAATAATTATGCACGCGCAATGTATCAGAAGACTTTTGCAATTTTTATTTTGTTAATTTATGGATGGCGTCTCTATGTCACCTGCAAGGGCATGGGCCGTACGGACGCCGTTTTGCCGGAGTGGGAAAGGATTCCGATCCAAAGGGGAGACGAGGGGAACAACCTACTCCGAGACCTAACTTTCAAACCGGATATCTCAGAAAAACTTTACCGCTTCTCCAAAGAAACTCAAGTCAAGCTAAAAATGTTGGTAATCTTATTAAGTATGTAAATGACGTTAATTTAACTGGTGGCTTTAGCGTATTCTTATTCTCTTTTCCTGGGAGCAGATTGGGTTTTTTTATCTAATAAGTTAGATTACATGGAGATTTACTTTTGTTTTAAAATTTCAACGGGGTATCTAATTATACCTTTGTTAACCTGTTAATTATTTTTTAATATTAATTAAATACTACTCATTTCCACTAATAGGCATTGAAACAGTACGTATTTCAGGGTCAACAATAGTTTGGGCTTGGTTGTCCTGATGGGAGAGCATTTATTTACCGAATTAAGGAAGGTCCCAGGTTCGTATCTTGGTAACCGCTCTTCACGTCACCAGATAAATACAAGTTGTGCGGTTGTTTTATCTTCCTGGTAAATCACGTGTAGCACAACGGTGGACCGCCCACCCTACTCCATTTGGGAATTGCACACACGTTTGAGTTAGTTCAACACGAGGCCAATTCTGCTTTCATTACAATCGCCTTCCTTGATTTGACCGAGATGCCATTGGGGTTGATTTTGAAATGCACGGTTGCTTAGTTGTGCATTAGCAGGTGAATTTCGATTTTTGGGTTAGGTATTATTTCGGTGTTTTTGATGACACTGGGTTGGGTTTCAAGACCCTATAATTAGTTATTAAACTCACTGACTAAAGCCGATGTCGTAAAGATGTCGGACGAAGATATGCTGTTTGGGGGTGGGGATTCAAAGAGGAGGGTGAAGGAATTATTGAAAGTATTGGAATTGAAGTTGAAGACCGTGAGATAAGTAAGGATGTTAGATAGGTTGGGTAGTGGACAGAATAAAATGAGATTTTTAGACTGCATGCAGAAATAAAGGTAATGATTTAAGGAATTCAATAGGATTTTCTCGTCAAACACAGACAATAATATATAGGTTACAGACAAAATAGAATATTTTGAAAGCGATGAGCTCATTGTGAACTCCAAATCTGAAGGATCATGAATATCTTCATTTATCCGTCAATGGAAATTAATATTATCTTCTTCTACGTTCCACGCATATAGGATATATTGGAATTAATCTTTTCTGACTTTTTACTAATGTAAGCAGCTCACAAATTTAGTTATTACCCTCTTATAAATCCAATTTTGCGGAATTAATCATGTTACAAATATGAAAGCATACCCGTATCATAATGCAGTTAAGATCAAAACAGAATCAAGATATAGTTCCAAGAAACTGGGGGAGATGCCGTAACAGTAACTTTTAATTCTACATCTAGATGTAGGTCTACATAATACCCCCGCTACCCGCCGCATGGCCGTGTGACGGGGGATGTTAGGTCATCACCCTTAAAAGAGAATAAAACTGCATGCAAAATCAACAAATTCATGCTCATCTACGCACACAAAATTGTATGTAATCATGTAAAACGTTATGACTTACCTGCATGCAACTACATATACTATCAATTAACATACGCATGCACCTAGGAATATACCTTATTAATTAAAATTGGCAATTTTAATTAATTATGATATTCCACCATATCACGCCTGAAACGTCTCTTTTTAATATACCTTATGTCTACGCAACGTTTAATCTTGTCCTGACTTGTGAATGAATTGTACTTAATATATCTAAAGTGGCTTCGATTTCTCACCATTATGATTCCTGATCGTTCTTGGAAAGAATGAGTATTTGAATCTATCTGTATTGGATTCTATCTCCCATCTTTTATCTTTGTGGTCTACTCTACCTAAGTAGTGTGGGCCATAATAATTCCTTTAGTGTCGTCGTTAAACTCCTCTGTTCTGAATCTTTCTAAAAGTCTCGCTTGTTCTCTTCGTATCTCAAGTGGCTCCCAGTCTAAATCCCCTAAGAGACTTGTCACATTTGTGTTCTTATTATAACATTTTTTAACGAATCTGGCGGATTTTCTCTGGACTTTATCAAATTCTTTTTGCCAAATTTTCTCCCAAGGATCCCAAATACTTGTGCGGGACTTTATCGAAGGTTTTCTTGAAATCCAGAAACAGTTTTATGGAGTCAACCGCTATATGTGCATTACAATGCAACAACTACAGAGTGTAAATAGAAGTAGTGGAAGTAATATTTAAGTCCTTCACGGTATATTGACTCTAATCTGATAGTATATTCCAATAATATGCATGAATTTGACCCATAACTCAAAATACAGTATATGTTAAACAGTCAAGAAAAATAGCAATTCCCATTAACGATTATATTCACAAATATTGTGGATCGCAATATATCAGTTTATATTAAATATGAAATTGAAAGTCAAGACCAGACAGACAGTGGAACTAGTGTTTACTCTTTGAAGTTACATGAAAGACATTCGCCGACTTATGTGGAGGGCGTAGATATCCTCACCTGCTAACCCAGAGATCGGGGGTTCGATTCCCATCTTGTTGGGTTTTTTCTATCTAGGGCTTGGATTTTTTTAATTATATTCCATTAATCTTGTTAAAAATCGACGCCCATTCAAAAAAATACGGCTTCTTTCGCGTTTACACCAAATATTAAAATAATAATAATGATGACGGTTTATAAATTGGTATATTTGTTTGTTTAACAGGCAAAGAGGAGGAAATACTTGTTGACGTGAATGGACGGCGATACCATAGGCCCTGAACAGTCTGACTGTAGATCAGTCATTCTCCCTCCCCGTGCATGTTGTTGAGGGTTGCAAAACGGCGTGCCACTCCCTATTTTATGACGCCGCTACCAGTAGGCATTAGCAAGGGATCTCCCAAACCTCCTCTCCCTCCAGCCCCAATCTCTTCCTCCGCCTTATAAAGCGTGGTTTGACGGTCGGTCGCAGGGGGTTGGGGGAGGCATGGCACTCCGGAGGTGCATTAGTCCGAGCCCCTGGCGCAGCGAAGAGCAGAAAGAAGCGCACTCAAGAGGGGCCCCCACTTGACTGATGGGCCCACTTTCCGATGACGCTCCCCCTCTGTCTCCTCCCGGGGAGGACGCGGCTCCTCCTCCTTCAAGTGGCGCGGGGGCGGAGGTGCGGGGGCGGGAGGGACTGGGGGTGGTTTTTAAGAGATGCCCCCTGTTTGCGCCACCCCCAGATAAATGAGACGCGCTCCTCCCTGTCACTCTTGATGGGACGCGTTGAATGGGCCGTGTGTGTTTTGTCATAGCCAGGACGGGGGGAAGGGGGGGGGGGCGACCGGCTGCCTGCCCCCTCCCTCCTGGGCGCCCCATTCATCCGTCCTCTTCTTCCTAATCTCCTTCCTTCCTTTCAAACCATCTCTTTCCTCCTCGATGTCCTCCTCCTTCACCGAAATGTCCTCGTCCGTATCAGAATGTGTGGCGGATGAAATAAGGGTGGGTGGGGGGCTATTTTTACTCTCCTTACGAACTCATTTTCTCTTCAGTGAGATACCTACTAATTCAGTCAGTGTGCGATTATACTGCATTTCATCTTTTGGAAGAAATACAAGTGGATTTTAATTTATATATATTTCGGGCAGTACTCTCGCTGTACGCAGCCACCACGCAGGACCCTTGTGATGTGTGCCGCGATTGAGAAAGGAAGGGAAGTGAGAGGGGATAAATGAATTCATAGAAAACTATTTCTGCTCATTCTTTCTTGTGCAAGGATGGACTTTTACATGTGATTGTATTTGTTTACCGAAGAACGGGCCATACGTCACGGCTACCACCGATGTTGCCGGGTTGCAAATGTTTCCAGTGGTAGTATGTGTAGTTTTATGGGAGGCGACCGACAGGTCATTTCAACCATTAGGGATGAACGGGAGGGGAAGAGTAGAGAGAAACCCGGCGCCGGCATAAGGGTTTCGCAGTTTAACATCCCATCCGATGGACGTCGTGCCCATTCAAAGTGCTATCCACATAGCAACTCAAGTAAGGATCGGGATACCGCCTTAAAATATTTGTCTCCAGGATTTGAACCCGGGCTCTCTCGGTGGGAAGCCTGTACGTTAGCCACCGCACCATCCCGATCCCCCAGGTGTTTCCAGTGGTGGTCTATATTTCAAGGAGTACACACGTATAGTTTAGAAAGTTAATTAACGGGCTTCGATCCAACTCGTATTGGCTGGGCCTAAATGGCAGCGTTCTCCCCTGCCTATCCTGAAGTCGCGAGTTCCATTCTCCCATTGGGAAGGACTTCCACAAAGTAGATCTTTGTTGGTGCTTATTATTGTCCCTGTCATTTATAACCTAATGTAGAAAGGCCCACGTGACTGCCCTGGGGTTATTTTCAAATGAATGAATACATTCATATCTGCCTATGTTTAGATTCATCAACTCCAAAATGAGCACAGGTTGTTGCAAACGCATGACATTTTCCTAATTTATGTCATTTATTTATTTACATATATCACATGCTATGCAAACCACCGTCAGGAGTGTGGCAGGGGGTGAACACACACCAGAATAATTTTACCCGAACATGAATCTACCGCCGTCGAACAATGTTATTATGATCCCCTATCGTTCGTGGAAAAAATGACATCTCGAACATATCTGTTCCACACTTAATCTCTCCCATTTTATTGGCATGATATCTCCGTCCGCAGTAGGATGGGGGTATTAATACAACATTTTCAACATCACTGCTAAAGAGACCTCCTTCCAATTTATGCAAGAGCATTCTGATAATATAGCTAAGAACATTAGTGTTGATTCTATTGATATGTTAAGAAATATTAACTTTAATCACGTTTGCGGAATATTACTGAAAATTATGCTAATTTTCACCGTAATTTCCAGCATTTTCCATCTCTTAAACTACCTATTCGGTGTGCCTCTGTATGAGCAAGTTAGAAGATGCTCCTTCGGCTGGAAGATCTTTGCGATGCATATTACTTTCTCTAATTTAGATCAATGGTAATCGTTTTGAAGTAATCAGCATATGTTAATTTCTGCCAATAATGCGATCACCTACAGAGATTTTGTGCAGTATAACGGATTGCGAGGCATTTTCTAGTTAACTCAACTTTATTAGAACTTTGTCTAAGGTATGAGTACTCAAAACTAAGTCCGAAATAAATTAGGAAGTAACCCATTATTGGGAAACATACACATTATAAGATGCGGACCTAATCATAGCGGACCAACTAAATGAGAAGCATTGCAAATCACACTATCGTCAAATTTAACATGGAGAAAATGGGTTACGAATATCTTTAGAGTAGGCAGCGGTGAAGAAACCTAGCTTCATCGAAAAAATATTGATGAAATACTCAAATGAAACGAACAACAGTGCCAAGGAAACAATGTACGAAATGCCAGTCAATAATGACTGCAGTTACTAAGGAGATTCAACATCCCCTGCCACACACCCCCAAGATTGCTTGTAGGGTGGGACGGAAGTGTAGTTGACGAGTAATGGAGAGAGATAGCAGCAATGTCTCAAATCGAACTCAGGCCGTAAGACAGTTGTAATCTGCAAAGTTGATCATCTCTTTTCCGACTTCTTAGAAATTTATCAAAGTTAAGTAAATTCCTATAGCCAATAACAAGCAACTTAGAAGATTCCAATAATGTTCTTTCAGTCAGCCGGTAACCCATCAATGGGGAGAGATAATGGCTTGACAGTGAGAGGACGTCAGTACCGAAGCACTGTTCGGATGTTCGGTGTCGGTATTATTGGCTATAGAAATGAACCTAACTTCACATTAACTGCCAAACAAGTCTTCTTTGTATCCAAACATAACTGAGGCTTGCAAACTGACCAGAAAAGAACAGTGCAGTAAGGATTTGAGAAATATTCTTAAGAAATATTAAGGAATTGGAGAAATATTCTTACGTCATAGAAAAGTATATTTGGAGCGGGACAGTCGAACGCCAAATTGTTTGGGGGTAATTTGCTGACGCCATCGCCTTTGAGGCACATTGGCGGTCGGCGCTGAGTCAGTCACGTGCTGTTGATTGTCCAACCGAGGCATATTGAAATTCTATTGGGGGACTGAGGTCCACCATCCGCTGGCTCTTCAGTGCCGATGGCTGATGAATCCCTCGGAAGAAGCACGCTAAGAGGATGGAATGATGATTGACGCGTTGATTTCCGTTGGCCCTCCGAGTTGATTCGCCCCGACCCTCCTGTCATTCGCCTGGGAAGAAGGTCTCCTTCGTCCATTCAAAGGAGTGTACCGGGAAGCCACGGAAATCTGAGTGCAAAATTGTCTGCGGGTCGACCAATCATACTATAACTTTTGAATGTCAAAATCAAGAAATTTCGCCAGTTAATTAATTCGACTTCTCATGGTCCTTTTGAGTCCACAATAAGACGAGGTGGAAAATCAATATCGAAGCAGTTCACTCGAATTCAAAAGGCACTTTAGCCCCCAATCGTCCACAGAAATGAAAATTAAACACCTTTGAAAGGATCCCAGACGATGGCTACTGAATGAATATGTTGAATGGTATTTGGGTGGATTAATGCATCTTCGTAATTGGAACGTGTCAGAAAGTTCAGAGCCAAATCTAATTCCCCCCCCCCCAACAAATCCACCCAACATGTTTGCCTATGTCGAATAAACTGATGTCTTATTCAAAATATGAATGTAATTTATTTATCAAAAATTATGTTCGTATTTCATAACACACGTAGAATATTTTCCACAGAGAGATGAGAAATTTCCTCACAGAGACATAAATCGATAGGATAAAAATGTTATTCTAATACAAAAATAAATAAAAGATTGTTCCGTCAACTGTTCCGAAAATATTTTAGGCCCAACTTTTCAATTTTTTTTAACTGGAGGATAACCAGGAAGTTGGTAAAAATTGATAAAATAATCAACCGGCGTCGTTAATACCCCGCACGTTTCAAAATACACTCGGCGCCTTCACACCCCTTTCAATTTTATCGAGCCAAGTAAAAATATGAGTCAACACGTTTGCGCCTCCACTCATGATTTTCTTGTATTTTCTGCAACGAGAAAGAATTGTGAAAACATTTGTGCTCGCGACACTGCAGTATATCTTTTCTAATGTATGTAGTTATTTAGCGTTTTAATATATACTGACATGTCGAACTAGGAGCGTAAGGGAGAAGATTGGAATCGTTGGATGTATGTTGCTAACGAAGAATGATTAATTTCAAACGGAGGGATTGAGTAATTAGCTAATAATTATCATGAATTAGGTTTTGAGGAATTGAGAATAAGGTGTCATGGAAAATTTGATAGGAAGAAGGGACACTCACATCGGAAATATAATGAAGGGCGATGGAGGCATTCGTGGGGGGAGCGCTGGACCATTAAACGGAGTTTCCTAGTTCGCATGTAGTGGACGCCTCTGGGCAACGCCCCCAGCTTCACCCTAGTGGAGTATTCTTCCTGGGAAAGCACTGGCGTCACAGAGATGAGCAATGGTTACCCTTATCACCCTGTTGCCATGTGAATTTCTCACACCGTTGGGCTTGGTAGAAAGTGAGTTCTAATGTGGTCTGTCAAACAACCTTCGTGGTGATTGCCGCAGATTTTTTTAGGGTCAGACTTCTTTGGCGCTGCTACATGTGAGCACCGCATTCGTGCATCGCTCGCCTAATTCTAGTTCATCAATCGCCATACACGTACACCTCTATTTAACGCGTAATTGAAGCGTTTCCGTGAGAATCTCAGCGTTAAATTGTTTTTGGCTGGAGTCTCATATTGTGGGACAGCATAAACCGGCACTTGACTCTTCCAACTCCGGATGGGAAGCACAATATTCGGACGTGGCTGCTGACAAGATGAACACTTTCTATTGTTCCGTCTCCTCGCCAACCCCCGTTCCCTCTTCCAATAACCCTTTTCACTGCCGTTCCCCTCCCCCTAGAGTTCTCTCTAATGGGACATCTTGTCCCAATCCCCCCCCCCGCCTTGACGTCTCCCCTCTCCGATCCTGTCACGACCTCTGGAGTCCTTATGGATGGTCGAGGAGGAGTGGGTTCAGAGGAAGCCGGCCCACGCATGCGCGGGACTGCATCTGCGTGCATCCGACCATTATTAACATCGTGGAAGTCGGTTGGGTTGTGTGTTTATGTTTGTTCGGCCTCCCAGCCAAGATCTTTCGGTGGCGCTGTTGATTTTTCCGTCGCCCGAGTCCCAGGGACACTATAGGGTTTGTCGTAAACTGTTTCTAGTTTTCGAGTGTTTAGTTGTTGATTTGGCCCCTGGGGGCGTGTTTACTGCGGTCAATTTTTTTACTCTTCGTGATTTGAAAAGAGCTCGGGTGTTTCGGCGGAGGAACAAAAAAACTGAGTGTATTTTTTATAACCATATGGCTCACATCGTGTTAGGGGAGGATTTTGGTTAGGGTAATATACCGCGGCGTCACCATTGTAAATTTTATCGCAAGTGGAAAAGCTAAAGTCATCTCGTTATGTAATTGGTTTCAGTATTTCAAGACGAAGTCTCAATTATGATTAATTGATAGTAACTGGATGAAATTTGTTTACGACCGGGTTTCGATGTATTACATCATCATCAGGGAACAAAATGTATGATGCAATACATCGAAACTCGGTCGTAAAATAAATTTTATAAAGTAAAAATGTTCTAGTGTCAGTTTTTCACCATGTTCGATTTCCACCACATCACGCCCGAAACTGCTCAATTTGATCGAGTCGCAATAATTTTTGAGCGATTTATCCGTAAAAATAAGTAAGTAACCGTCCGGATTGATTTCCATATATAACTTCAAGCCGACCAAAAATAGGTGCGGAGGATTTAAAACGTGGAATAATTAAAAACCTGTCAATTACGCATCCGATTGCCTGAACAAATCCATGCGTTCGATTCCCGATACGAGTGTGGGTTTTTCCTTCGCCATGACCTGGGCCATTACGGAAAGCCGGGATTCTTAGTTGTTCGCACGGTTTTTTGTTTATGTAAGTTGTTTTTGTTTTGTTTATGTGTCGTACAAGGTTTTGGGTGAGCTGCCGCTGCATGTTCGTACACCTTGTTTAACTCGACTCATCGTTGACACCTTACATCACAATAAACAATGCCGCGCACTTTCTAACTCTCTTTATTCCGTCCTATTTACGTACTCCCTTCTATCACACTCTCCTAAATTCCACCACCAATCAAAAAAACTGTGTATCCACTTTTCTTCCAAACGCCCTCTGCACTCCTTCCATCCCCTGACTCTTTCTCAAAAGGAGAGTAAAAACAATTCAAGATTCTTTTGCGCATTACCAAGTTTTCAAATAGAAACACTTTCGTCCTTTGGCACTTGAGGATGGAATTTGTACCGTCCTTGTTAGACAGAGCAACGACATATATGAAGGCAAGGGTTCAGTGTGGAAAGGCCATACAACACCGTGCAACATACATCCATGAACACGATTTTTCAGTGTAATTTTTAGGAGACAGCTTATTTGCATATCAGTTTCCTAAACTTTCCTTTTATAACCAATCTCACTGTTAGAAACAAAGAAATTTCCGGAATACACAAGGTGGTTCCGTCCCGACTT
Organism: Hetaerina titia; assembly: GCA_037158775.1. Lineage (NCBI taxonomy): Eukaryota > Metazoa > Arthropoda > Insecta > Odonata > Calopterygidae > Hetaerina > Hetaerina titia. The sequence continues at coordinate 101,705,480 of CM073774.1, read as the reverse complement.
GCACTTCGAGCAAGAAAGGGCCCACTAATCTATATTGCATCTTGGTTTCGAAGGGCTTGCCCACTGGCCTACCACTTCTCGGTCTATGTCGATCGGAGACCTTGGTGCGATTCATGTGAAGATATAATATGGTCGCTATTTAGGACCGCCTCAATAAATCTGTGACGACAGTAGCCGCGAGGGACAATACGGGATCGCCTGGATCAAATCGTAACTGGGAGAACTATTCATTAGTGAAAGAAAATAGTTCATTCCAAATGTGAATCAACGTGTTTCCAAGTGGAAATGAATGTATCTACGTGACATTGGTTCTGGAAATGTGTTATTTTAGTGGTGGGTAGAGCTCTGAGCTACTGAGCTACCGGAGAGCCTGGTTTCGATTCCGGGTGAAGTCCTGAGCAACCTCATCTGCATTGTTGCTGTGTGACTTTTCAACAGACAGATTTTTCCGGAAAACCACAGGCGGCGCAGGGATAGGAACGTGACCCCGTACCCCGTGTGTGAGAATTTCACATTTCGATAGGATTAATACTACGCGAGCTCTATCTTCAGCTATCAAACCAAACTTCGGGTTGATTGCCACGGTTACACTGGTATTAGTGTTATTTCCTGGTTAATTTGTTTGGTCTGAGTTCAATAATAAACGCCGATTGGCGTTGCATATTTCACGCGTGCGTTAATAGAGTGATTAATACACTTTACACTTTCAGGCTTCACTTCGTGGCATTGTTTGATTTCCATGTTAAATGAGATTGTAATTTTTGCACGTCTGTGGAAAATTACAAACTAATTAAATATGGATAGATTTATTAATGCCCGTGATTAGTTTGAATCGGGGAAAGTACAGAGAGAGAAATAATTAAAAATTAAATAAATAATTTGAAGCCTTTAAGATATTGTGGGAATATATTGGGTTTTTATAATTCATTCGTGCTATGTATTCTCACAAAAGGCAGTTTGATTCACGCCATTTCGGGAGGTGGTTTGTAGTCTTTCATAAAGCATACGGTTGCAAGAAAAACTAAGACGTGAAGGAACGTCGGGGGTGGTGCAGGCACACATGCCGCCACCGGGAATCGAACCCCCACCCATTCTAGGTCGATCGAGTTCGAGAAATGGTAAAACTTCGACCTTCACTTTCACGTTTCCATGTCCATTACCCTTAGGATGGAATTCAAATCAAGGTCAAGCAAACGCTCAGACTAATGTGACATTGGTGGAGAAATATTTTTGTCCGCGTAATTTTATTTAACAAGCCTATCTTTTCGGCTTTCGCGGTCTTAAATTGACCGACAAATAACCGTGCGCGAGCGATGATTAAGCTAACCTTGGAGAGCACTTACTCGAGGGGCGCACTTAATCAGTGCCAGTCAGATAACAGCAATCGGAGGGAATTCGGTGGCCCGCCTCCCTCTTTCGCGGACGGGGAATTAGGCGCCCTTTCCACGGTGAAATGGGCGACCGGCCGGTGAGGGTGAAAAAGTAAAACGCACGCGGGGCGCTCTACAGCACTCTGTAATGAATGGGTCCGGAGGAATGTTATGCTCTCTCGTGAAAAAATGAACGCTACCATGCTATAAATAGCAAATACCTAAGGAAGAACTTTTTTTTTATACCCTCTCACAGGGACACCTGGTAATGTCGATTTAAGTGGAGGAGAAAGGCTAAGCGGGACGTCTTGCTTTTTCTCTTTTTTTTCGGACTCGGGGCTGAAGTGGATGTGTGGAGGGGTGGGGCTCTACGCCTGCACTCTTCTTTGGCGCATTGACGATTCTTGATTTTGACGATTCATCCCACCGATTTTTATCGAAGTGAAATAACTCCTTTGGGAAAATGGGAGTAGAATAAAATGCATATATAGGTCGGTCTGGTGCCATTTTTGGACTTGGTTACTAAGTATAAAATACCATAATGATTTAGCTGATAGTAATAGAGAATATTGGCGATCGGAACGAGATAGGATTACCATTTCTCTCCAATTTAGAATTAGAAGTTGAAAAAATCATATATACGTATATTCATATATATATATGTATATGTATATATATATATATATATATATATATATATATATATGTATGTGTGTGTGTGTGTGTGTGTGTATTATTATCGATGATGCGGAAGTAATCACGAGAGCAATATAACTTTTGGACGGCACAATATAACACAGAATAAAACAGGTAACACGTAAAAGGACACTCGCACTGTTGATGATTTGAGCTTTCGGCCTACTCCGAGGCCTCCTTCAGGTCAGACTGCCGAAAGCTCAAATTATCTACAGTGTGAGTGTCCTTTTACGTGTTATCTGTTTTATTCTGTGTTATATTGTGCCGTCCAAAAGTTATGTGTATATATATATGTATATATATATATGTATATATGCGGGTCGCGGTGGTCTAGCGGGTAGAGCGTTGGACTGCTGACCAGAGGGTCCCAGGTTCGATTCCCGGGCAAGGCACTTTGGGCACCTGCAGCTCCACCCAAGCTAGTTGATTTTTCGGGTACCAGATCTTCCTGGGAAACCATAACCGGCACAGGGAAAGGAACTGGCCCCCCTACCCTGATGTGTGAATATTCACACGCCGTCGGGCTTGGTACATGGGTGAGCTCTACCATCACCTACTAAACCGACCTTCGGGTTGATTACTGTGTTTATGGTTTATATGTATATATATATATATATATATATATATGTATATATATTAATATATGTATATAATAATAAAAATTATCGTGGCTAACGTACTAGCTTCCCACCCGGAGGGCCCGGGTTCGGATCACGGAGGCGGCAGATACTCTTCAGTAGTATCTCTACTCTACTATCTTACTTAAGGTGCTTTGTGGAGAGCACTTTGAGTGAGTTCGCCGTCCGTCGGATGGGACGTTAAACTGCGGACCCCTTGGCGCCTTTCGTTAAGAGTAGGCTAATGCCGACGCCCGGTTTCTCTCGCTGCACCCTTCCTCCTTTCCTGCCCTTACCTAATGGCGGAAATGACCTCCGCTTCTCCTAAAACTATTACTACTCCTACTATAAGAATTATCATTCCTTTTGAGGGAATTGTTTAAATATGGACTTGAAAGTGCTTAGGCCATGAGAGTGAACCTACTCTTTGCTGGAATTTTAAGTGTTGTGATATACTGATGCTATCGTCGGTCATGATGAAACCTCGATTCCGCCGACATATTCAGGAGTAACCAAGTCAACTTTATCTACTTTAGTCAATATAACCAACCACTCAGAGTAATCAACCCGAAGGTTGACTCGATAGGCGAGGCTAGAGGTAACCTGCAACTAAACTCAACGGCCAGTCTTAAGGCTACACTTCAGATTAAGGGGGTTCCTTTCCCTTTGCAGCCTGTGCTTTTCCCGAAAGAACAGGTACCAGAAAAATCACTCGGCTTGTGCGAAGCTGGAAGTGTGCAGAGACACCGCTGTGAATGATCGAATCAGTGTCCTCCACTCAGTGACCCAGAGCTCTAGCTAATGGACTACCACGCCCCATTAGATGACCTGCAAAACACTGATAATATTCAGTGACTTGAGGGATAAAAACCCATTGGGAAAACTATTCAGGGGAATTTTACAGGTATCGTATTGATATCTTTATAAACCTACTCGCCATTAATAAATTGTTTGGGAGGCGATAGAAAATGTAGTTATACTGAATTATAAATCGAATCCACACATGAAAACATACTATTTAGGAATGGAACACCATTGCCAACACCCAGCCTCCAGGTGGTTTCACAGAGTATACTAGAAATTCCGATGAGGATCCAACCCATGTTTTCTCCTAGCACAGCGGGCGACAATTGTTAAGGGAAGGACTTTAGTTTCGATTTGTGTGAATTTCTTTCCTACCGAGTTACTGGAGATGTTCTAGCAGAATTAAAAGGAAACTTGGAAGCGCAAATTCATAAGACGGGTCTCTTACCCAAATGGGAGTTAAATGACCTCCTCTGGTGAACATTTTACCCTTTTAGTTTTTGTTTATTTCTTAATTCCTCGCAATTATCGGCAAAATGGCGTGTTCAAAATTTGTCGAACTTTGACGGCTTGCACCGAATCGATCCACGAGGCAGTGAGTCCTGCGTGGCAATTCTGTGGGACCGATACACTTGGGGTAACGCCGTCGTCATTCCACGCTCGAGCAGTGGGAGGCTGGGGCTCCGGCAGAGGACGATTACTCCTTAGATTGGTCCGTCGGCCGGGGATGGACGAAAATGGTCGTTAATTTCCTCCTTTCGTTTAAGTGCACGTCCGGATGCGTGGGAGTGGCATGTCTGCCGTCTAATGGCGGCCGTGCCCTCCTCCTCGGAAGGAATGCGTGAAGGTTAGAGGTGGGGGAGGGTGCCGGAGAGAGAGTGATAGGGGGGGAAAAGGGTAAGGGGGGAGGCTGGAAGGGGGGAGTTTTCTGGAGCCGAGTGGAGTGCACAGATGACTTGGCGAGTCGGCTGAGGTAGGCCGTGTGGGCATAAGGATTGGTGGGAGGCTACGGTAGCGATAAGCGGGCCGAAAAGGCTTGAGTAGCATAAACCTCCCCCCCCCCTACTCTCCTCTCCTCCCCACTACCCCTTCTCACCGGGAAACATTTCTCCTCCGCAAGATGGCACCGGTGCGGGAGGGCGTTGGATGTGGCCGGTGGCCGTTTTGACGCCCTCCTCTCACGATGGGTCCTTCTCCGTTTCTCCCGGCCCTCATCGTATTGCGTCCATTGCCTTTCATTGTACGTAGGAGTCTCCGTCATTTCTCACGTGGTGACGGAAGATTCAACGGCTATGTTTGTCGGGCCACTATATTGTGAAATAGATTCCAATTGTGCACGTATTTGCAAAATTGCGCATTTACGCGGATTCATTAATTTAGGTATCCTCATATTGTTTTTATATTTTTATGTCATTGAAAATTTAGGCGTCCCTTTTATTGTGTGCAGTTACCAAACGGTAAAGCGGCAAATTCCTTTAGCCTCATAACGAAACACAACCGAAGATTGATTTTGATAATATTGTTTTCCTTTTAATTTTGTTTATCTTTAAAAATATTTTCAATGGTATTCTTAATTTATTCTTCAAGTTGTATATATTTGGGTCTCTCACATAAGATTAGTCTGATATTCTTTTGCTTCTTTTGCATAGGTGTGTCAATTCCTTCGTGCTTATCCCAATTTCTTTCAAAATTTGACGTATTGTTCATTTGATCAATATAACACATTAAAATTAACAATATTAGTATATATTACAAGTAATAAATATTTTATCTGAAGTTTACCTTTAAATATTAAGAAAAAGGATAGATATAAAATGAAAGTCATTCATTAACATTAACGGAATAATTTCAATTTTTATGCCAAGTTTTAATTTTTTTAAGCCCTTGGATACTCACCTTTCAGCTTTTCCTAAAGCAGGGAGCTAAAAACCTACCCATCTTAATCGAACATCCATCCGATTCGCGAATGTCAAATCAAAAGAGTTGCATGCAATTAGTTTATACATTGCTTGCTGCAATTGCTATGATGATCACATCGGTGAACTAATATCACATAAACCGTCAAAAAAAACATTCCACTTCTGTGGCTGTTAGTTCCAAAATGCGTTAAAGTGGTATAATATTGCTAATAATACATTGTTAACGACCAAAATAGGGCAAAATATTAAGCAAAATTCATCATTTCATTTTAATTTTACAACAGACCAATCTTAAAAAAAACCTTTATGATGCAATGAGGATTAATGACTCTAGTAATTTACAATAATAGAAGAAGTTAGCTATTTTGATCATCTTAAAAGTTATTTACCAAATTCCACATTATTTCATATGGGAAAAAAGCAAAGAGATTGAGAGAAAGGTGCAGGCTGAGAGTGTATGGCTAAGAATTTTATGCAAAAATGAGTATGGTTAGGGATACGAGCGGCATTAGTGCTTTATGAATGTTACAATCCTTAAATGATAATATAACGGCAGAGAGGTGTGGAAGAAGTTTGCAAGTTAGAGTAAGATTCCTGACGTAAACTAAACTCACCCTTTTCACCCAAAAAAACGAAAGACACGATGGTTCCGTATTAATGCATCTGCTTCGCCGCTTCTAATCTCAGAGTTGGATTTAGTGAATTTTCAATTTTTCCATCATAAAGTGTTTTCTGCGGCAACCTTCCCGTCGGTGCTCCTAGCCTGGAAGCTTCCTCTTCCCTTGCCAATTGGGTGGAATTTTGCCGTGGCCTGGGAAAAAAATAGCGGGAAATATCTCGGGAAGATCCCCTTTGTGGAGAGCGGAATGGGAAGCCGCCCTGGGCGGTAACTTTGGATTGGTGCTACCAACCGTAGAGGATACCTTCCGGAGGAAATAGATTGGGAATGAGGGTGGGGAGGGCGATGAACTGTCGAGTTAGTTGGCCCTAAGTTTATAAGTAATCCGGATATTGGTTGACTCTTTGCCTTCCTTAATCTCGCTGGAATAATGATAGCTCACTTACGCCCCGACACTTTTTCGTGTCCTCCCAATGAAGAACAGGGAAAAATTGTGAAGACTGTGGAGAAGGGAAGAATTAAATGTACAGAGAGATAAACAAACCCAGAATTTCAGACATGGTGGAGGAAGACAATTTGCTGGGATATATTCTAAGAAGACTGCAAAAGCAGTCTCTCGGAATATTGAATGGCAATAGAAATTCAGTGACCTTAATTAAATTACCTAATTAGTGTTGCGTAAGCCAGTTAGAGGGAGTAAAATAATAGATGCATGATGAATGGTTTATAGTAATTAATAATTTATGGGTGTTTTAGTCTTATTAGTCTTGGGAGGTCAATTACTAGCTTAAAAATTAAGATCTTATATTAAATAAACAAATAGCCTTCAAAGCTATAAATCAGAGTAAAAATCCCTTAGGTCATAGTAATAAAACAACTTTATAATTGCAGTCTAATATCATACATTTGACAATAGAACCAGATAGCAAGAGAGGATTAAATTTTCCCCGTTTATAAATTGACCGTCTATTGTCTAATCTCAACCATTTTACTAAGAATTATAATTATTAAAGTGACATTAATAATGTGGAAATAATGATAATGAGCCAATGATTATTTTCTACTATTCACAAGGACATTGGAACTTAATATCTTATCGTTGGGGCTGCGGCGAGCCCCAAATATAAAGTATAAAGTTCAAGGTATAAAAAGCCTACCTTTACCGATAGACTAATGCTAATAATCTGTCACTAACTATTTGTTTGGCCTGTGCATTTATTCCATGTCCTCCCTCATGTGACTCACCCCTCCGTTTATGTCTCTGAAGTCCTTCGTGGCTCAAAGTGTGCAATCAATCCATTTGTTTCTTCTTTTTAGAATGGTTGTCCTAATGCCGTTTTCATCTTGTACGAGTTCCTTACTATCTACTGACTCGATTCCAGCTTGTATCGTGTGAACTTTGAACTTCATTAATCGCCTCCACACCCTTTGGCCCGGATTGTCCATTAAGGTGAGATATTTCATTGCCTTCACATGTCTCTCAGATCTATTCTTACGTATCATAATAACTGCGTGACATTATTCGTTGATAAGGTTTTAACAAATAGGCCCTTATTTATTAATAATTCGGAAATCGTTCGTCATTTTTATAATTTCTCTTAGCAGTTCATTACTATTATACAGATGGACAGAATATCTTACTGTACGACGTAATACACGTATTTATTAATTTGAAAAAATATATTATTGATGAAAAGTGCTGTTAAGCTTTGGTTTTGTTATTTTGTAAGCAGAATCATGATCGGTGGAAGAAGCAAGAAGTTAGTGGGGAATCAGAGGGGAATTCTAAAAAATGTAGTGCAAGCCTGGAGGTAGAGAGAAATTTCATTAAGCTTTTCCTATAGTTGTAGATTTCATTGTGGTTGGAAGGTGATTGTCTGGTTTCTAGGATGGCATGGGTAATATTGCAGAAGCAAAGAAAGAGAGGGAGGGAACTGGATAGGGATATTGGACGGAATCAATGGAGGAAGGAAGTACAGAGAGATGAAGAGGGATCGTTTGTAGAGTAGGATGTTGGGTTGTGTTTTGTTTGGAGAAACAAGAGAATTAATATTTTGTTTCCATCCAAAGCCTACCTTACCAATGATAGTAAAAGTTAATATGTTATTCCAAGATACACAGATGACATTGAGGTCATGTTCCTAGTTTTTGTAACATAAATATGGCATTTTAAAACCATTTACATGGTAAATAGAGTTACTGTTGAGATATTTAACCAATTTATTACTAATTATCCCTATTTCAATGTATTATGAATACACACAACTCAATTCGCGTTAACGTTATGACGATTCTTTCGCTTCACTTGTCCTCTTCTGAGAATCGTGTGTTCAAGATAGTCGCTTCGCATATTTACTGTGCGCCAGGTGTGGATTCATTTCTCATCACGACTTTGAAACGCCGGAAATCAAGACTTTTGTAATTTAGTTCGCTCTTACGCTGGATTCGGAAGGAGAGATCTATCTATGTACGCACCTTGGAATTTCCGGGGCGAGTGGGGCCGAACATTGAGTGGCTGGGGATGGACCGGTTGGGGCGAGTAATGGAAGGGAAATGGATAAAAGAGGAAAGCGAGCGAATGAGTGAGCGATGTAGGTAGGCCTTGGGGGTGGGTGGGTGGGAAACGGAGCTTTTCAAACGACATTTTGTGAGCGACTCTCCTTTAATGGCCTCTCTAAGGGGTGTGTGCATGGGCGTCGTGGGGGGGGAGGGGGGTTGGGGGAGATTCGACGGAGTGGGTTAACGAGTTCAAAAAAAAGGTCGAGTTCCTTTTCCTCTTCCCCCCCTTCTCACCCCCTCTGTTTCATTTTTATTTATTTTCACCCTTGTGAGATAATAGAAATTTATCTCCCTGCCACTCCGCTTTTGTGACAGAGAAAAAAAATTAGTCAACTTTTTAAGTCTCTTTTATTTAAGGACTATGGAAGAAAAAAGTGCTTTATTTCCTATTCCTCTCTCCCCTTCCCCTGCTATCGCCTCCCGGCGCGTCGAAGGATAAGGACTTGGGAATCAAGGACGCAAATGAGGTTTCGGAGGGAATTGCACGGGAGGAAAAAAAGAAATCGGCGACCTTCTTCCGAATGTCTGAATCCTTCTGTAGGAGAAAGGAATTCATCAACTCTCAAATCGCTTAAATCGTCGCTGATTTGATCCTGACGTCGGTCCTCCTCGGATGAATATTTCATTTCATTACGAATCGAGGCTACTTTTAATATTTTATGCGCTCTTAAAGTTAGATCTCTTAATGGGAACCTTATCCGTCGTTGGAGGAATAGATGGCTGTCCTAGGAGCGCTTGAAAACATTTTTATTTTCGGAGCCGCTTTCTCAGGACTTGACAGCGTTCCCCTAAAAGCCACCTTTATCACATCGGATACACACTTGCCATTTCGCCTTTGATCGAGGATGAAATTTCTCTCGCTCCATCGAGTCCCGCTCATTCGTATCCTCAGCGAAGCGAACTCGAATTCTGAAATTTGTCCGTAAGGATTGGTAGGACTGGGAGATAGATGGAGATTTTCAGCGGAGGAACAGATGAATTAGGATAATTCACACGCCCACCATAAGGTTTCCCAAATTTAATATTCGTCATTTCGCATGATGAAGTTACAACGTTCTTTATCCTATCTGTTCCTTCTAATCCGATTCCTTTTGAGGAAGACTGTGTCTACGTCGGAAAGAACTCTCGTAAGCTTTGTAGAATTCCATGGAATTCATTTAATTTAAATGAAGTATCTTGGTCCTCAATTATGTTACTTTCAGAGTTGAAAAAAAGAGTTATTGAATCCCATTAATTATAGTTCAGTAAGTTTTTAAATTAGATCTCAACTGATTTTCAATAATTATTCTTGAATTTAATGCTGAGGCTGGAAATTTGTCATCCTAATATATGGGTCTAAAAATAGATCGAAGAGTTTACTAACTCTAAGAGTTTCAGATTAAGGTTTAAATTACCTTTTGAAAGCTCCATAATTGAAAGGAATGTAGTTGCAGCTAGAATCCAGAAGAATTTCTCCTCGATAATGGATAGAAAAGGCTAGGTTCAGACACAGCTGCTAGTGAAAAAACTTGTAAAGCTCACGAGTTTCTCCTGGGTTGAGAAGCCAGGTGAATTTGATTTCGAGCTTAAAGATTGGGAGGTCTGAATGAATCTGAGAATTTCAAAAACATTTGATATTTTCAGAATTAACTTTGTGGAAATTCTTTATCACTGAAGTAGGAAAAAAACACAATGTAAGATGAAATTGGTGGAAAGATACAGCGTGCTTAAATACTTCAGTTCAAAAACTTCAATATACAACTGTGTCATTGGTGTGTTATGCTTCTCGGATGAAGTTTTTTCCCATTTTTGATGTTTAAAAAAATGACCAATTGATCGAGTTTGTTTTTAATTTATAATAATTTTATTTTTTATATTGATAATTGTAAAGGATATTGGACAATTTTGACATTTGGGTGGGGAGAAGGCGAAATGGACCGAAAGGAAAACAAATATGCTAGGGATCGTGGGAGAAATCCTAAGGAGGCAGGAAAAATGAACGAATAGTGTGTTGATTGGCAGTGGAATGTCGAGGCCTGCGATAGAGAGGAGAATGTTAAGCAAACGAGGAAGGGGTAGGAATAGGATAGGGATGTTGGACGGGATGAAGGGAGGTGGGAAGTACACAGAGATGAAGAGGGGCTTGTTTTAGAGTAGCATGTTGGGTTGTACACATAAAAGAGGACACTCACTCGTGTTCCAAAATTGTCAGTGGCGTGACCACCATCCTCTGCGGAAGGAAGGAACTGAGGAGCTGATTATTTGTTTTTCTTTGTCTATGTTCTTGTATTTTTTTTGGCTAACGCCATCTCACTTCTTCGTTTGTTTTATGAGTCACATCTTCATGAGTGAGACTTTCGTTCAAGATACTTTTATTTATTCATGCATGTATATATAGTGACATTCGTTAAAAAATGTTGTCAGAAACAGTACTTCTTCACGCAAGAAAAGTACCGCGTTTCTCACTTCTTTCAGTCAAGGTACACATAACTTTCATGAAGTTACCCCCGAAACTACCAAGTTTAAACTGCAAGTTATTTTCTTCTCCAATCACATGATAAAATTTGTGGACGGTGTTTTAAATTGTATCTCTCGGTACAATTTCACTATTACAAATCTGATGGGTAGCAAACTATATACGACCACTTGATACAATATTTTAGCAGGCGTCCAATTTGCTAACCGTTTGGACATAATATTATAATATCATAATATTGATAACATATAATAACATATAATATTGATAATTATCAAGCTATATAATGCGAGTGTATTTTGAATTATGGTGGAATTATCCTGAAAGGAAATGAACCTCGCAGCACATCCTTCATGCTGTGGAATAAATGTCCTTCAGAGAGGGGAATCTTCGGGAGGAGAACAGTTCTCGGGCAATTTCTTCGATGAGATCTTTCTTCTATGGTAGGCATTTCTGTGACGTGGCGGCGTGGGCAGTTTTCAGATTTTTCTAGTCCGCCTTATAAATTGAATGGCTCTAGCCATAAAAAAATAAGCGAGCGGGTCGTCAAATGAGGCGAGACCAACTCGCCTGCGAGCGCCGTGTGGAGTGCTGAATTGGTCGTGGGAGGCGCTTCGGAGCAGAAAGCAGTCGCGGTCTGCTGAGCGCTTTGATGGTCCACCACGGACGGGCATCCCGACCAAGCACAGTTCACAATGGGGTCGTTTAATAAATTGTCATTCTTGCGGTCCTTTATGAAATGTGAAATGACGAACAGGAAAGAAATGAAAATAGGTGTGTGTCGCATGTATTTATACGTAAAGTCATAAGGCCAGGGTGCGATGTTGACATAGACTTCTAGTATTATGCTTGGCAATATATTAGTAACCCTTAATAATAATTGAAGTGGTGATTCTCACCTTCCCTCTTGTACTCTCTGTACAACAGCCAGAATAATAACCTATAAGGCACTTCCAAGACCAAGTATACAGAACACTTAGGCGAGAAATTAATGATCACTCGTGTAAAAGTATCTCAATTTTAATTATCACTCTATAGTTTCGAGTACCTACTATGCGCACTGTGAGTTTCCGATGCAAACATGGCTGTGCATGGAGTAGTCTAGCCGAACTAAATTATACATTTGAAGGTTTTGTGTTCCTTATTTCCTACCCGTGGAGAATGGATGGTATATGTATACCTAATAGTTAAATCGTAAATCTAACTCAAGTTATTTTATATTGTCTCTAATTTTCCGTGGTATAATGTACTTTTCATTATTTTTGAGTTCATGAAATGGATTTAGTCTTTACTTTAGCATTCGATCTGTGGAAGTGTAATTATTGCAGAACGTATTAAATCAAGCTGATGTATCTATCAAGATTTTAAAATGGCGATATTAATTAGATGTTTTAGTTGATACCGTTAAAGGAAACATTGGTGCACTATATACTATAATAATTGTTCACTCCAAAGTCAAATTGCTGAACGCGTTATCATAATTATGAATTTAAAACACAAACTGAATCTGAAGAAGAATTGAACCAATTGAATCTCAAACGCAAATTGTTAATCAATTAAACTTTTCCATTTCTATTCATTGAGTCGTGTATCAATGGAGATGAAAAGTTCTTTTAAATATGGGTGAAGTTTATTTCAAAGAATATGTTTTGATTTAAAGTTTATATGACCTTAATTCTAATTTTGTTCAATAAACACTGTTAAAACATGTTGCAGAGGTCAGAGTTTGAATTTATAATTTGAATAATTAAGATTTAAAACTCGTGAGAAGCAATTTTATATAGGAAAACGTCATTTCCAAACCTTATTAGTAGTGGTAGTTTTTGGGGAGGCGGCCGACACCTGAGGTTATTTACGCCATTAAGGATGGCTGGGAATGGAAGAAGGATGGAGAGAAACCTGGCGTCGCCATTCGTCTACTTTTATCGAAAGGCGCCAAGGGGTCACATAGTTTAACGTCCCATGCGACGGACTCACTCAAAGTGCTCTCCGGGCACTGTTGATGGGAAACCAGTATGTTAGCTTCATGATCTCCTTCATTGTCCAATATCCCACAAATATTCCAAGGTAATATAATTTCTAACACTCAAGGAATTCTTAGAATATATTAAGACGTAGATATTTTTTTAGCTTTAAGTTTGCAGTAATTATGGGAGAAGCGAAAAATAATGGATGGGTAAGTTTAAAAACGAAGGACGCACTAGGATGAAGCATTGGTGCCCTATGTACGCCGAATCTAGTTTCTCGGAGGAAACACAAGTTTTGTCTTAATTTTGAATTCCACAAAAAAATATAATACGACCGGTTTCAATGTAACTAAATCATAATCAGGTGTAGAATTAGATAATGTAGTTACATTGAAACGGGTCGTATTATATTTTATTTTGTGGAAAATTGCCAATTTTTGATTAATCATGATATTCCACCATGTCACGCCTGAAGCGTCTCTTTTTATTTAGAAGTGATGTTGAAAATGTATTATTATACTTATAAACGCCTTATTTCCGGTGCTGATCACGGCTTTGATTCCTTCATTTGTCAAATAAAATCGCTCTTGTGACAGTTTTATTTCATATATAATCTCTAAATGAGTTTTCGAGGAACCTGAATCTCTTCTTATCCATGAGTTGGTAGTCATTGTCTGGCGCGACGTATTTTTTCGTAAGAGTTTCTTTACAAACTGGGTGACTTTTCTATCTGTATGATATTGAATTCTTGAGTTAAATATTAATGATACAGAAATCTCAATACCCATGCGAGAAGTGTCCAAGCTGAGGGAAACAGCACATTTATATTTTATTATTTGTTCTCCACAATACTTATATTGTATTCACTTGAAACATAATCATTCGTGGGTTTTGACTATACGACTAAAGACATTAAAGTATTCCGGAAACTTCAATTAAGGTTTGGATTCCATGAAATTCTACGAGGACTAGTAGAGCATCCATCAGAAACAAGTCACAAACATCTGAGGATCTGCTAACGAAGTAATATAAATCAAATTCTAGCCTCAAATAGTGTTACAATACGCTTTACGAGCTCGTACATGCGGTGCAGAATTTGTCCCATATATTAACATAGTTTCGCAATCATTCCAGCCGTTATCTTTTGACAGAATTCGCCTGAAACAGCCGGCAGGAATGTCAGTCTGCTTGTGTCATTTCATTAGTTCGATACATAATTGGTCAATGTGGGAGAGAACTCGAAAACATTTCAATAGTATTGGGGAATCATTGTCACCCACAATACGCGTTATGTGCTTTCGATGATAACCGCACTGTTTCCTTGTCCCATGCGGAGCAAGCGGAATTACATGTAAATAAACCTCTCGTATCAAGTCGAACAGAATACGTATAATCGACATATCGTATAATCGAAGTTCACATTTACATCAAATGTGTTTCTCTATTGCGCCGATTTATGGGGTACATTCACGAGTCTTCCACGAGAGCATCCCTTGCGGCGGAAAAGGTTTCCCCAGTTGCTGTCCCCCTCCCACCCCTGTCCTTTCGCCCCTTCAATGGGGGCTTGCGGGGAGGGGCGGGGGGCCCCCCTGGCTCGACCCCACAATCGTCTCCGGGACCCTTCAATCTACAGGCAGCACAAAGTGTCAAGCGACCCTCCCCGTTTCGGTGGCAGAAAAAGGAGCACAAAACCGTTCGCTTCCTTCCCGCCTCCAGTTCTCTCTTCTTCCTCCTCCTCCATTCAACCTTTTTCATTCACCCTCTGCCCTCCGCCCCACCAATCCGTCGTCCATGTCCGTCGCGTCAGACCGACGGCTCCCCGTAATCCATCCACCCCTTCCGCGCCAGCTGCCGCGGTCGCTTATCTGATGTTGCGGATCTGAGGAGGCGTTCTTCCGTTGGTCGTCTTCCACTCCGATTCCCCTCGGCTCCTCCACACCGCTTCCCCGGCGGGCAGCCGACGCGCGGGGCGCGTGGCCGGGATCTTGAGGGCGCCACTCGTGACAAAGAGGGAAATGTTTAAGGGGCCAGAAGAGCTGTTCCGAAACTCTTATGGTCGGGCCTTAGGAGTAAATCGACCTTACATTTGGCCTCGCAGCGATCATTTGGCCTGTACCTATTCCGAGTTGGTGGTAGGCTTTAACTTTGGGCCTTGCGATTGGCCCGAATGACATAAAACGGATGGCCTGCGAGGAGGGCGGGCGGTCGAAAGTCGGGCCTCAGGCAAGACAAACTTGGCGCGAGAGTTTAAGAGAATACGATGGGGCACGGGTCTTCTTCATACGTATTTATGATAAGCGAGAGGCTCACTTTTGTGAGAATTATTTTGAGACACTCCTTTTGAAATGGATGAGTTCATCTAGTTCTTCATGTAATTATTCTTCATGCAAGAGTGGTAATACTCATAAAAGTTACCGTGTCCTCATTCACACTCTTCTTGAAATTGTTTATAGAAATACTAGAGCAACATACCTGCCGTAGGCGGCGAACGAAAAGGAAATAGTTAAAAATGAAAAAAAATGCGACAAAATAATCACGAAAATTTCAGGAGGAAGGCTCCTTCGGAAAACATAAACAAAATGCAGATTGCTATTACAACGAGATCCCGATTGGGAGAGAGAAGATCGTCGCTAAAGAGCAGAGTCGTGTTACAGTATAGTCGCACGATACAAACCCGATTTACCAGAGAAGAAAATGAAATAGCTTCATTTTAATGGTTATACCCCATTGAGAAAGAAACTGAAGACAAAATATACCGACTAAAACTTTTTTGCAAAGTCTGCCATAAAACCTTAAATGTAAGGTAACCATAACTCAATCTGCAGTATCCGCCGTACTTGAAAAATCTAATTTTCAAAGGTGGCAGTTTGTCCTTCTAGGGAAAAACATTTCCCCCTTCGTTGTTTTCCCTCCTCTTAATATTTTTTATCTATCGAGCCGAACTGGGTTTCTAGGTCAAGTAACATCATGCCATAACAAAGGAATGTTAAAACATTTCATAGTATATTTTATAGGCTAATATTTGGGTTAGGCTAGGCTAATGGACTAACACGGAAGGTTAAGGTTATGGACCGTTTGGAATTGAGTACACAATTTTCTGTCCCGTTCCGTAAATTTTCCATTCGCTTCGGGAAAAAAAATTCAAACGGGATGTTTAAGTGGCTGCTAGAGTTTTGGTAATTGTTATTACGTAAAACTCACTATGTACGGTCACGTGGTTTTATCATAATGAATAAATCGAATTCGAAGATTTTTTCTTTTCATTCACGTAGAAAAACTGTAATTCAAAATTAATTTTTGGGTATTTTATGAAGGTTTATCACTTTTCGAGTACTAGTCTGCCAGTCAGTTTAAATAACAATCGAAGTTTTTAGCAGTAAAATTGGAATAATTTTGATTGGCGTTCGAGAGTTAACGGATGTTTCCTAAAGATTTTTAGAGAGAATTCTACAGATTTTTATTCGTCGCTTGAATTGAAATCAAAATTACTTGCCCGTCATTTTACGAGAACGGTCACATATAATTTCCTGCGACATTTTGTCTAATTGGTAATAGTTCGTGCGATCGAAATTGCAGTGTTTCTTCATAACCTAATTATACCAGTATGATTGTGCCTAAAATTCTCCCTGTGGTCGTGAGAGACGTTTCAGAAGAAAAATGGGATAATTTGTGACTTAGAGACGTTTCGAGTAGTTTGCTTTGTTCCTCTCCACCTTTTCTTCCAAGGTCGTTCACATTTTCGCCCCATTAAGTACTACAGGAAAAACCACTTACACCACAAGTTATTTGCGGTAGTGGTTAGCGATACTTGCATCCTCCTTAGATCCACTCACTTAAATTACATATCCCTCCGAGCCTGGATGTCACGGCATTGGCATTATCACTAAATTCTGTTTAAAACAACGCCCCCATGCTTTTTTAAGCTTCGACATAGTTATTAACTTTCTTTAAACATTTCGCGAACTTATACGCTGAGTTTGACTCAAAGAAAAAGAACAATTGAATATTATTTTTACGTTTCCCTTTAGGTACTAGATCGTTTTTTGTTTTCTTATCGAGAGTTAAATTTAGGTTTAACGGTCAGAAGTGAGATGCGGATTTACATATACTTTCATTCAGCAATCGAAGGAAGTTTGCCGACGCGATGTTTCGAAAAGGGCACCATGCTCCAATGAAAAGGCACAGAAGTGAAACTCACAGTAATTCGTGTGAGCCTATTAAACACAAGCTCGCAAATAAAATTATATTTGTTTTAAGCATAATTCATTAAGCATAAAATAACTAGTTCCGCCAGTCTTTTGATCACTGGATTATGCACCCCAAGAGGAATCATTATACTCGTATTATGTCATTAATATGGATGTATACGTATATGGTGTACTAGACGCTTCAAGGTGGTCATGAGTAAAGAGAGTATCGCATTTATAGAATTGAAAAGAGTTTCACACCTGTTAAACAGCCACTAACATCACCGTCCCCCATATGCTCTGAAGAAATAGTCAAGTCGGTGTGTTTGAATGGATTGTGGAAGTTATTATTTAATAAAATAAATGTTGTCACTTGCCAACATAACTAGAAATATTTTGAAAATTTTGTTTGTTTTGTTTGTTTTGTTTGAGTTTGAAACATAAAGACATTGGATTGCGGGGATTTTTTATAAAAGTCTCAAATCATTGGGGATTTGAATCAATATTAGATTGATTGATTGTAGTGATAAATATGTGTTCAAGATTCGGTTTATATTTTTAATGGTCGTCATTATATGTATTAAAGTAAGTGACAAAAATTTTATCAGCTAACTCTCAGCTTTTAATTTCAATAGTTTTAAATTATTGGTCATAAAAATCAATTTATTGAAACTTTTGTATCTTTTTACGAAAACTTTAGATGTTCCCTCCAAGTAGAATGTCAAGAGTTAAGCCAGTTCTTTCATAGGTCCGTACGTATTAGCTTGATTAAGTTGAACTATATTCCGGGCCCCAAATCAAACTCAAAGCTATCCTTGGTGAAATAATTTCGCCATAAAATCACTTCGATCAGTTCATTTTCTCCACGCAACTACAGAAAAGATAAGCGAGTCATCGTTACTGGAGCGTAAGGATCGACCGCGACCTTATCATGTTCCCGCGAAGGCTCTAGGCGCGGGGCGAACTCCCTGACGGGCCAGTGAATGTGCTAGGTGCTGGTGAAGTAGCACCTCGACGGCGATACACCCACATGGGGGTCCACGGAGGATGGTAGAGGGCGGGACGGGAGGAGGGGTTTTCGAGTGGAGTTGGGTTAGAGCACGACGGATCAAATGGCAAAAGCAAACCCTTCCTTCCGAATGAGTGCCGGTAAATAAAAGGGCGGATCCATTTCCATGGACAACGTATCAATTTCCGCGGAACACCCGAAATGCATTTCGCGAGGAGAGAGAGAGAGGCGGGGGCAGCCATCCCGAACCCTCCCCACTTACCGCCGCCTTCACCTTCGGAGGGAATTTCGCGCGGGCGCCGGGAAAGAAAACACTCGGAAGGGGGCCTGGGGCGGAGTGGATTGGAGTGGAGTGGGCCGGGCGGCGGCGTTTTAACTCCCTCATGCATCGGAGCGGTATTAGGGCGGCCCTCCCACCCGGAGTATGCGTCGGATGAACCCAAATGTGGTGGGGAGAAGAGAGAAAAAATAACGGGTACATAAATAAATATATGAATGAAAAATATGAAATATCCCCAAATATATTTATTTTTTCGTTGCATATCGATGCCTATACATCCCTCTAGTATGAGCCCTCTCTCCTTCGCCCGAAATTTTCGGTTGTATTTTTTTCACCCTCAGCCCAAACTGACGTACACACGCACACACACACACACACATGTGCAGGTTGTTGTATTTGCAAAGCAAATAGAGAGCGAGGAGCGGTTCGGCGGGTAGGTGTTGGGTGGCGGGGGCAGGGGTTGGGGGTAGGGGGGCGAGAGAGGAGGCGGCAAAGGGAGCGGGGGCAGAAGGGGAAGCGGAGGGGCTGAGGGGAGGCGAAAGGGGTTGAAGCGTGATGTTCGCAAACACGGCCAACGGGTTGCGAGAGGGTGAGCCGGCGGGGTTGCGCGGCCGCCCACATAAACCCTCCCCCACCCCTCGTTCGCCCCTCCCCCCCTAGTCTCTCCCGCAGAATTTTTCTTTCTCACAAAATAACCCTGCTTTTTCTTCTCCTCTCCTTTCTTTCTCCTGGGCGTTTCGGAAGTTGAAAATTATTCTCTCGCACGAAAGATTTTTGCTGAATTCTGGTCGTCACACCCGCGCAAATTCAATAAGCGTAATGGAGTGGCATCCTCAAAATTAAATGGAGATATTGGTGGCCAAGTTAGGGCAAGTTAAAATCTGAACATCATGAAATGAGATGATCATTTATTTATCAGTTATTTTTCTGCGCGGCCAGTCACATTTTTTTCAATTTTATGGGTTATTTTCTAAATCGGCAAGTAAAATTATTGTTTGGAGTATTTGGCAGAATACAATTAAAAGGCATCTGTTGGACTTCACCCAAGTTTTTTTCAATCTACTAGTTAAATATTTATTGAAAGTTAGATGTACTAGTTTTTTCATGATAGTTTATTGTACTTTGCTCTTTTAAGTTTTTTTTATGTAAAGAAATTACAACCGGATGAAAGCTACAAAAATTCTTAGTGTTTTGGCCGTAACCTTAATGAAAATCGTGGGTAAAATGGCACTAACAGAATCCCTAATATTTATTTTTTTTCATAAAGATTTTAAAACTGAAATGTAAACAAACCATAAAAAATAACGATTAATCATACTATTGCTTTAAATGCACGTTTAGGTGAACATTTGCGGTAATATTTTCTGTGAATAAGAAATCTTGTAATTAAACAAAGAAATGTTAGGAAGCTATATAGTTTCCTGTTTGCTATAACAAGTACTGAATGCCAAATTAATTATGTTTACGCATCACACAGAGCAAAAATACATTATTTATATGATAAGTAACTTAGCCAGGAAAATATTCTATTAAATGTATTCCTTTCCCTAAGAGGGGACATTATTACAAACATAAGCTGAGGATATAAATCCATAGCTGTAATTGTAGAAATAAATAATATGTTCCCGAGAGTAAAAAAAGGAAACCCAAAAGTGTATCTATTTCCGAAATGGAAGTGTGATGGGTTTCGGGACAAATTAAAACTCGAACTGCAAATGTTCATATGATAAACACTTGGTCAAATGTTACAAAAAAGGAAATTGTTTTGTTAAGTATGCCGGGGTATAGACGTTTACTCCCCACAGATGTAATGAGGGGCCCAAAATGGTAAAACAGAGAATTCAAAGAAGACTTAGGGAGACAGACAAATAAGAGCTCATTCAAATTTAATAATCTGTTTACAAAGTAACGACGAAATTCCAGTGAAGATCTCAGAATGGAATCTCTTAGAATGTCGAGCAAAAGGGAAAAAGATTTTGTAGGAAACCTTACATTTCTATTAAAGGAAAATATCATTCGGGAATTTAGATTAAAATCCCAAATTGTTTTGGTCTTACTTCAGAGAAATTCAAGGGAAACGCCCAACTGTACATTCTTTAAAGGAATAAAATGGTGAAACTGTTACAGCAGTGTAATCAACCCCAATGCTCCAACAATATTTTTCAGGATGTCTAAAAAAAAGTGTTAGTGCAAAAAGTGAATTTTTTAAAGCGTCTGCTGAGCTCATGAGCGATGTATTAATTTCCCAGGGAAGAAAAGGAAACAACTCGGGAATATAAAAAGAAACAAAGACCCAGGTCTGAAAGATATCCCCACTAAAAAACTACGGGAACTTGCCCGATGCATCGCAATTTATTAACAACCAGTTTCATACAAGTCGATAAACAAAGTTCTCCACTTCGCAGCTAGAAGCGTGCTCACATAAATCCCCTCTACAAGGGTGGCGTTAAGGAGGGATGTAATAGAAAGACCTCTTTAAAACCTATACCTGGTAAAGTCCCTGTATCAGTATGCTTAGGTGGTATGCTTGGGAGTTACAGTGACATCAAAACCTTTCATTTGTACGCACCTCGGAAGAATCAGCGGTCCAGCATACTATATATCTCAGTTCCATTACGCACGTCACAGTACAATGTCATGAAAGTGTTAGAAAAAGGTATTACTCCGCTTTCTCTGGCCACATTTAATATACGAGGCAAGTATCCATGGGAATAAACGTCAGTTAAGAGATTGGAAAGGCATCAGATATAATCCGCTAGATTTGTTCGTATTTGCTGCGAGTATGCGTAGAGTAATCGTGATGGGTATGCAGGAGGAAATAGATTCGCGGCCCTTGATTCACGAAGAGGGCCGGCGAGACTTAGGCTTTTAGAAAGGCTCGGAGCACCGTGTCTTGTGTCACCGTCAAAGTTATTATGGCCCAAAATTATATTCGTAGGCTCGACCAGCGAGATGAAATAAAAGAGTTAATGAGAGACACCGTCCCGGGCAAATTCAAGATTTCGCTCTTCCCTGAAACTATATGCAAGCGTAACAAAATCGTACCCACGTATTATATAATATATATATATATACTTTCATATATTTTTATACACATACACATATATATATATAAGTATATCAAAAACCATAAACTCAGTAATCAACCCGAAGGTCGGTTTAGTAGGTGATGTTAGAGCTCACCCATGTACCAAGCCCGACGGCGTGTGAATATTCACACATCAGGGTAGGGGGGCCAGTTCCTTTCCCTGTGCCGGTTATGGTTTCCCAGAAAGATGTGGTACCCGAAAAATCAACTAGCTTGGATGGAGCTGCAGGTGCTCATATATATAACTTTTGGACGACACAATAGAACACAGAATAAAACAGATAACACGTAAAAGGACACTCACATTGTAGATGATTAAAGCTTTCGGCCTACTCCGAGGCCTTCTTCAGGTCAGACTGAGAGGTTTTGAGGGAAGAGTGCCTGGGGAGGGGAGGGGGGGCGGAAGGTTTAGGGACTGTTGGGAAAGAAATTAAAGATGGCGGTTAAGGGTGGGAATTTTAAAGGATCGGAAGTATAGGATGTATGCGGATTCGCGAGTTCTCACCTCTATGTTGGTGGCTGAATCGGGTAGGGATTCTAGAACTGTTAGGGAAAAGCATTCGTCAAATGATAGGTTGTGTGAACTTGCGTGTAAAGGGATAGGAAGAGAAGAGAGTGAAGTAGAATTACATGAGTAGCGGTGATTGTTCATTCGGATTTATCCATCGGGGGTAATGCATTCGCCTATGTAGAATGAGGTGCATTGTTTGCACGACAAAATTATGCATTATATTGCTCTCGTGAGTACTTCCGCATCATCGATATATATATATATATATATATATATATATATATATATATATATATATATATATATATGTATATATATATATATATACACACACACACACACATTCAAACACGAAATTCCGCCATACGGCGAACAAGTATATCCTGGAGGTGACAGATATTTTTCAGTGGTATCCCTACTTGAGGTTCTTTGAGTGAGCACATCATCGGTCGGATAGGACGCTAAGTGTACTCCCGAAGACGATGAATTAATGTTAGTTTTCGTTGACATTATTTTTCGATACAAGTGACACTACAATTCTTGTTAGCCGACGAAATATCTGCAAATACCTCACGTAAGTACAAAATGTATTGATCTGTCAACCTTGACGTTTTCGTTTAGAGTAGGCTGATACCGACGCCGAGTTTCTCTCCGCCCTTCAACTTTTCCTGTCCATCCCTAATGGCGCAAATGATCTCCGATGTCGGTTTCCTCCCCCACAAAATACTGCTATTATGGTTGTTTGTGTAGAAGTGATTTTGTATGAATTGTTGCATAGTCTAAACGCATGTTTGAACTATAGCAGGAATGGCTGATACGTAGTCTTGCATGCCAATCACCACACGCTCTTACGGGGTATTATGTAATTGTGGATGGAGAAAATGATTTCTCATACGTTTTACGTAATCTATAATGTTAAACCCTCGATGCATTCGGGGATCTCATTATTTGGGTGACCATATCTCAAAGCAGCACGCTGCCCATTTCCATTCTCACACCAATCAATCAATTTTATGAAATGGTGGAACTGATTCAGTGATGGACTATACAGCATTTCATTTTCTCGACCGCAATTATCACTGCAGTTATTGTTGCCATTGCCTAAATATACCCGAGCGCATTTAACTTTAAGTCTGGAGTTACAGCGCATTTAACTTCAAGTCTAGAGTGACAGACCATATTCCCATCTCTCCGCTCTCCGTTCGTCCGGAATGAAGGCAGATATATTCGTTAGCAAGCAACGG
The DNA here is from genome assembly GCA_037158775.1 of Hetaerina titia. Classification (NCBI taxonomy): domain Eukaryota; kingdom Metazoa; phylum Arthropoda; class Insecta; order Odonata; family Calopterygidae; genus Hetaerina; species Hetaerina titia. The sequence goes on along the minus strand of CM073774.1, from coordinate 101,682,155 downwards.
CCAAATATCCGAACCAGCAGATCAGTCCCGCAGAGGGACACAACTGATACTCAAGATGTCGAAAGTTGTAAAATCTGATCTTATATAAAGTGTAGACAGATCAATACATTTTGTACTTACGTGAGGTATTTGCAGATATTTCGTCGCCTAACAAGAATTGTAGTGTTACTTGGATCGAAAAATAATGTCAACGAAAACTAACATTAATTCATCGTCTTCGGGAGTACACGGCATGCTACATATCAAGTACGAGTATAAAGAAAGGATAGTACCGAATGGACGAAATGGTTCAAAGTGAACAATTCGAGCCTCCGCCTTTACTACCCATATCGCAAGTATGTAAACAAAATTACACGAATTGCATGAGAACGAACTACTGATTTCGATATGTTAACCCAGTTTTGCAGCTTTCTTTTTATCATCTTTGCATGGGCTTTAAAGAAACCGTTACTTGTAATGAATTTCATGTTATTTCTCCTGACTAACATTTTAATTTGAAAAAGAAAATTTAATGTTTACTGTGCCCTAAAAATGGACGGTCATGTTGTATTCTTCAAAATCCATGAGAATACTATATTCTTTGAACCCGCCTTAGGTCCTTGATCTTTCTTTATTTTTATGCGAGAAGTAACATCATAGGTCACAGTAAACTCGGAACCCCAGACCGGAACCCTACCCTCAGCGCGTCACTCGAACTACCACCACCCTCGTCATTTGGCCTCCTCGGTTGTACCAAGTTTGCTCTTGAACAAACATGGCGCTACAAAAATGTTTTCATTCACGCTTACAAGTATAACCGCTCAGTCGTTGGTCAAGTGCCGAAGTAAGTGTACACGATCTGATTTCAAAGTATATCGGAGGCATAAGATTCAGACTGCCCTTCGGATCAGCTTGTGTATTGTGAATTATAACGTTGTGGGCAGCAATTGGAGTATTAATGTGTTTTCGCTTTTTGAGTTTTACCAGAATTATTTTATCCTGTGAACTTTGTTGACATCGACAAACGGTGAGTTTGTGTTTATATATTCAATTGGTTTTTTATTTTTAAATACTGAATTATTAATCATTTTCGTGCCAAATTAAATACTCATAAATGGATTAAGAAACTATTCACTTTTTACATTAGTCACACTAAATATGATTTTAAAACATGCATCATGGTTATAATTGGCAGAAATATAACGAGGAAGTAAGTGATCACTTAATTAAGTTTTGATATTGTTGATTTTTTTATCCTTACCATTTCAATAAGGCTTAAGTGGAAAACAGGGAAAAATCATCGCACGAGAGGGAAAGTATGGATGAAAAACCGTCGAGTTCGCATGGTGAAATGTAGGACATTGGAGGAATTGGATATATGACGACATGCATGCATGCGTTCATCCGACTATTTTCTACGCATAGTATAATAGCGAAAACGGATATTGTGTCAGGGGGGCAATTTAAGAAACTGGAATTGAAATCAAATTACCTTGAGGAAGGAAAGCCATTGGAATGCAAATGTGTGCCACTAGTGACTGGCGATTGGCGATGACAGAATCTTTGCCAAGGCAGACTCAAGGAGTAGCCAAGAAGTTGTTTTCGTCGACCTTGGAGAAATTTTTCGCCAAATGAATCCACATCCCTCGCAAACCCTTCAACAGGCTATATTCTCCCTCCTCCGCCCTCCCACCCCGTCCCATCCCTTCCCACCCCTTCGCCCCACTGCCTCGACCTCCACTCCCACCACGCGAAAACCTCTCTCCGCCGAGAAAGAGAGAAAAAGAAGTCACCACCCCCCTCCCCCATCCATTTCCACTCCAAAATCATCCAAAGCGAAACCCTCCTGCCCCCGATCCATTCTCGCCGCTCTCCTCCCACCCCCGGCCCCTCCCACCGCCCACAACACTCCAACCTCACGACATCAAAATCCCATTTGCAGTTTCCGTTCGGTCTTGTAAGTTCTTGGACGGTTTTCGCTGGGGGTGTACCGGGGGTGGGGGGTGAGAGGTGTCTGGGCGACCAACCTCCTTCACCGCCCTCTCCCCCCTCTGCGCTCCCGCACTCGCTGCCCTCATCCCCTCGCCTCTCTTCTCCGTTCCCGCGCGGAGAATGCGTGCGCGATGTCCTTCCGAGCCGCTCGCCCTTCGCCCGCCCTCCCAGACGCGAACCCTCCCCTCCGCGCGTCACTCGAACTCCCACCACTCTCGTCATTTTGGCTCCTCGGCTCATTCATTCCCTTTTCAGCAATCCACTCTTTCCTCCCCAGGCCGAGGCCAAACCTCACGGGCCCAAGATTTGGGGATCGAGGAAGTGCGTTGCAACTGGGCCTATTTATATTCTATATATATATATGTGTGTGTGTGTGAATGAATGTATATTATATATATTTTATGTATATATATATACATAAAATATATATAATATACATTCATCCACATATAGAAATAGATATAAGGAAAGGGGATAGGGAAAAACGAACGGCGAACACAGGACATGTGGGGAAGGCGGAATTGAGCAGATCACAAATGTAAAAATATTTCCTTAACCGGACTTGAACACCGGAACTTCCACTTGCCTTCCACTTGGAATCTTCACGTTCTACTGCCTGTGAAATTCACTCTATCAGGGTTTTGGGGCATTCTCTTGCTCTCCGTTTCCTCTCAACAATACATTAAGATTCGCTGATCGTGAAATTAGATATCTTGTATGTAGCTAAGGGTTTCATAAGTCACCAGGTCAGTAGAACCACTTTCCCCCCGCCACACGCCCTTGCGGCGGCCTGCGGTGTGTTATGTAGATGTAGAAGAGTACGTTAGCATGATTTTTAGGGTTTTCCATGCGGTTTTATTATCTTTTACGGGTACTGACCTAAACCCCCCCCTAGTCCTCCCCACACGTCCTTGGGGCGGCTTACGGGGTACTCCATGCATGTTGATGTAGAAGAGAAATGTCATTCGCGCATTGGATGTGGATGAATTAGCCTTTAAATCCGTTGCACGCAATAAATCGCGGTGTCAATTGTCAATTTCTTTTATTTAAGAACAGCACTGCTAATTCAAGAAACTTGACATTGAAGTAAATATCCGATATGTTTTAACAACCATTCTTCACCTCCACACACTCTTTATTTCCTTCATTCAGACCCAAATATCTATTCCTTTCATCCATGATTCTCATTTACCCAGCATTGCCTGACATCTTTCACCTCTTTTACCACTCATGCTATCAGTTTTCAATATCGCATTCCCCATCAATATTATTTCTCCACCCACTTTCACTGCCTTCTTCGATTTCCTCCCAAAAAAACTATTCGCTTCCCACTCTTTTAACACGCTACTCTGAGAGTTTTTCTTCCTCAGTTTTATTTATCCCTCTATTCTCGACAGCAAACTCACCTTTAATCTTCAATTTACGCTTATCGGTTTCCTTTAATGACCAAGTAACCACACCGTATAACCTCACGCTCTATTTACATTTTTGAATCATTTTCCTCACTTCTCTTTTTATGGTCCCGAGCGTCAGATGTCTTCCCATTGCAAATGTTTCTCTTGCTTATACGTAATCTCCTAACAGCTGTACCCATTTTCCTGTAAAATGTGTAAGAAATGAATGTGGACTATTTGTTTATGTTTTATATTTGACGAATACTTTAAATACACAAACCTATTTTAATGTTCAACTAAGGCTTCCTATGTGAAGAGAATCCCTCAAATCATTCAAATGAAATTCCTATGTGAATTTCATTTGAATGCATCTTAATGCCGTAACTCCCACACTGAATTATGCACACTTTGCCACCAATTAGACAGTGATTATAATTGGAGTGGGTTTTTTTTGTATTGTACCGAGTGAAAAAACTTCTATACTAACATATTTATGTATCGATGCAATTAAGGACCTGAGCAACCTGTGAATAATACACTGTAAATAGTGACTATTCAAATTGAACGTATTCGATCGCTGAATAAATAAACTTGGTATTTTTTCACACAATAAAATTTTTTAAGTGAAAAAATACCAAGTTTATTTATTCAGCGATCATAAATTTTTAAAAACTAGAACTTCAAACCATCGAATTCATCGTATTCGATATTCATATTGAATTTCAGAGATACAAGAATAAAGAGATGCCACTTCATGCATGAATTAGTGTATTATTATATGGATGACAGTTTTTTACGGGTTTAAAGATTTAACATTTATTAATGTTGGCCATCTCTGATTTTGTAGGTTGGTTCATGTAATTAAAAATAAATTCATTCAGTTGAATTTTTAAACCAATGAAAGGGTTAAAAAAAATTAGAATCTCTCTTTGCACTTCCACACACTTTTAATGCAACACGACCATGGTTTCGATGCTGTGCATCATCATCAGGTTTTCATCCATGGAATTCCAACCATTCCAACCATGGTCGTGTTGTTCCCTCCCCTCTTTCTTTCACCCTCACCATGAAGGAATTCCACAAAGTTAAGCCTGAAACTGTTAGCTTTAGAATCTCTCATTCTCCTCACCTACAGTCAGTCGTTATTTGCCGTAATCCGTTCTACGCTCTCATAATTTTCCTCTTTGCATCTCATTGACATTTCTTATTGCTAAATTGGCAATCTACACTTGAATAAATCTTCAATTCTACATGCTTCCTCCCTTCATTCTGTCCCATACCTACCCCTTCCTCGTCATTCCTTCTCCACTCCCAATCTTCAAAACCCTCCACTCTACGTTTATAATCCTGTATCCACGCCGCACCATGCCATGCCAAAGTGTTAGTAAGACTTTAACTTAAAACTCTTATTTATCGTCCCTATTATCGATTCCCTCCACTATTTAAAAAGGCATTTGGCCTAACGCAACCATTCTTCATATTTCCCCTTTAACTTTGACCATTTTGTTCCAAGAATTCCGAGATTAGTAAGCTATTCTTTCTTCACCAGTTTACGCACTCCTATTTTAACGTTAACATAAGATTTCCTCCTACTCGAAAACCACATAATCTTTGTTTTGTTCAATAGGTCCTTATCTCAAGCTTATCGGAGACTTTTAATGAGCTCAATAATGCTTGTTGCTCCTTGGCTGGCTGCCTTGCTAAAATTGATCATCATCGGACCTAACTGATTTTATGATTTCTCCACCGACTTTCATTTCTCTGCACAGCTTTTCCCATGCTTCTTTAAGTATTTTCTCCACGTGCTGCACGTTGAAGAGCACGCGTGATAATAGACACCCCTGTCTTACTCCTCTTCCTAACGCTGCCCATCCCGACTCTTGCATGTCTCTGATAAAGGTATAGATTGATGATCTCCCATCATTTCAATGGACTACTTCCTGGAATACGTTCTTTAAAACTACCCATGTTTCGTATTGTGAGCCTCGACGGCGTCATACCTAAATCTCTCCTTTCTGTACCCACATTTATCATCCCCTAAGTAAGCATTTAACCTATTCTCCATCCTCTTAATGATTTTCCCTTTTTTGGGATGAGTACTAACGCTAATCCGACGGAATCTTTAGGCCAAAATCCTCCTCCATCATGGTACAAATGATACAAAATCCTGCGAATTATTCTCTAAAATATCTCCCTCCCACGTTTTTCCAAACACGTAAATAATTCCCTTAGGACGTTATCTACAACCACAGCCTTATTTCATTTCAATTCCCTTAATGTCCTTTCTATCTCGCCATGAAATATGCCTGGATATTCGTAAGCTATCCTCACTGACATCATACTCTCGACGTTTAAGCTTGTTGGTCTAATTTCTTTGCCATATAGTTCCTTTATATGTTCTTTCCACCTCTCGTGAATATTTTATGACTCAATTAATAATTTTTTTGGCTCATATTTGATGGTTTTCCGAATTTTCCCTTCTTCCTGCCTGTCAGTGCATTTACAATCTTTTGCAGTGCGCCAATTTGACCCTTCCTTTCTAAAACTTTCATTTGTTGTCATTTCGTCTTCCACCGCGATTCTTTCACCCCATTACTTCTCACTTCATTTTATTATTGAATTTTCATACTTTCTAGTACCTACCCCGGTGTTTTCCATTTTCCCATTTTCTTCCCTCGACCGATCATAATCGTCTTTAATCCATAGTTTTCTCCTCCCTTTCCAGTATTTTCGTTTGCAGCATTCTTTTCCATGCTCCCATTAATCTTTTATTATGTAATCGTCGCACTGTCGTTGATTTTTGTGTAGATTGCTGGCGTTCTTTTATTTTAGTTCCAAACAATGATATTTCATTACATTTCTTCATTTACCTTCCAGTTTTACCCTCTGACGTTACTCTTCGTTAGTGCTAATTTATGAACTAAATCCGTATTCGCTCCTAGGATATCTGCAAATTAATCACGCAGTGCCTAACCATAATATAGTCTTAAGGATTTTGACTCCCTGAGCATTGTCCTGGTATTATTTTGTTTATTTTGATGTTGAAACTTTTTCCGTTGTGATTAAACTATTTTGGCAATGTGGAATGACCACCGCGGATTCCTTGGCTCTCCCGTTGCTAATCACGACGCCTTGCCCGGCGGGGGTGGGCCGAATCCCTTAGTCGCTAGGGTTCGCTAGGCTAGGCATCATGATTGTAATTTGTTCATGAGATAACGATTGAGATGATTTCCTGTTTCCTCCCTCAATGGTGTTTTTAACGTGGCACCATCACACAAATGGTCGCTCCACTGGGGCCAGACGCCTTTTGCATACGCATGATTGAGGAGCAGACGCCGGGCGGACTACCTTTCATCTTGCACTTTGACCTCTATGGCACTGCTACCAGGAGCAATTGCACGTATCTTAGGTTCTGCCAGTACAGCTCTAGTGGTTATTAGACCATACAAGCCCTTCCACCACATCAAAGTGGAACGGCTTGTGTGTTCTGATGACCCACAACGTCCATGGTAATGGCTTGTTGCCACTATTGACTTCAAGAGGCTATGTCTTGGATTATGACCAATGATTTTTTATTTCTAATTATATGTAATATTTGGTGGAATATTCGATTTTTCAACCCTTTGCCCCCCGGTTCCTTCATTGGCAATTCTCTCTGTATATTTGACATTTATCATTACTACTTTCGAAGAACATCCGCTCGTTTCCAGATTTTCCTCTTTTGCCCATTGCTAACGGGCACATTGCTATAAGTTATATGGCCAATTTTATATCTAAGCTTAATATCATCTAAATTTAATATCTTTGTTATTCATAAAATTAGCAGCATTATTATTCAGTTTTCTATTAATTTAATTGGATTCTTATAATCCGCTCTCTTTTTCTAAGATTGTGAGCTTGAATTAAGAGGGATTTAGTAAAACACAATCATGACCCCACGAATTAATTCATTCCGTCACCACGATTTCGTCTAGAGGACTAGGTGCTTCGCTGCGAAACCTGGGATAAAAAGTTGAAATTGAATTTGCAAATTGTTTTGTGCCCATACCATGAATGAATTCCACAAAGTTAAGGCGACTTAATAAACGAGAAAGTAGCTGGGAAGGGCATTACTCATCTCGCGGCTGTTTCTCTCCTCCTGGGTGCGTGCATTATAAGCGGAGAGGAAAGTTGGAGGAAGAGGAGGAGGAGAGGTTTTACGTCGAACGTTCGGGACGCCCTCACTCGGAACAAAAGGGAATCGGCTCTCCTGTTATTTGGTGGTTTTCCACCGCGAGGAGCGATCCGCATGGCAACCGGAAAAGCATTGTTGGGGCGATGGAGTGGATTTAAAGATTCGTGGGAAAGCGGAGTGCGCGGCGCCGGGCGAGTGCCCTTCATTGGTTATTTAAACGTCGCCTCGTCTCTCCTCCTCACCCGGAGAGCCTCCGACGCACACACCTCCCCCTGTCCTCTGCCCACCCGGCCGCCTCCGGAGCGAATCCCCATCCGCCCCGGGGTCTGATACCCCGATTCCTGCGGTCCCTCGCTGCTGCAAGTGGAAGATGGGAGGCGCCGTTGATCTGTCCCCGAGTGAGTTGCCACATCGACGCCGTGTGTGTTATTTACGTCCCATGCATGATTGATCACGTCCTCACTTCTTTGCAGCGCAAGTGGTCCCAGAGAACGATTTCCCCAGTGCTCCCTTCCTTTTGGGAGGCGAAGGAATGGGAATCTCAAAATAGAAGACTGCAATCTTGCATCCCATTTAATAAGACTGAGTGTTATCAGTCAGCTAAGTGTCGGCGTTGGTTGCTGGATTGTGCTTAAAAGCGGATATTGGGGCGTGCTGGAAAGAAGAAGTTAATATTTGAAAACTGTAACAAACGAAAGAGTGTATTCCGTCAGTTACCACCCAGTTAGACTTCCAGATTGCTCACACTGGCGTATTAATTTGCATCACACAGGGAATCAAGATTTATAAATAGATCAAGTCATTTCGAGCCATAAATCCATTAATCACTAATTAATGGCTGTAAGGACATAAAAAAATCATGATGAAATGGCATTTTTTATTATCAAGCTGGATCACTAAGAATCACAATATCAGAGGTCGGGTGAAATAAGGGACTCTGTGGGTCTCAATATCGCCAGATAACAAATAAATAATCATGGATCGATAGAAAATCTGTAAATGTAAAATATTCTACATTTGAAGAGTTGTAAATTCATGTATTCCATCTCTTTGAGGAATGCATAGGATCAAATATAATGATCTTTTGGTAGATGTTGCAATTGTTGGCATTAAAGGAAAGCACGGCTAAAGAAAAAGCTTCAAAATTTTAAATTCCAAGAAACTCCGGGAGATGGCGCAACAGTAACTTTGAACGGAGCCTTCCGCTAATATGGATTTAAATGCAGCACTTTCAGGGTGTGAAACTCGGTCGAGGCGAGTGATTTTTACGCTCTGAAACTGTTGCATTCAATTGTTTAGCTTGAAAACTTTGAAAACTTAACGAAAAATGGCGAATGAGCCATCCCCTAAAATAATGCTGTTGAAACATGTTAATCCTAAGAAATTACTAGAAGTTGTTAATAGGAACTAACACCGATCTCATAAAATCTTCCGGCCAGATTCCTTCTTCATAGATACTACGAATCAGTCCATAAAGGGCCTTCTTCCCGCATTTCCTAACCATTTCAACAGTTCTACAGGTATGTTGTCCACCCCCACGGCTTTATTTGCTTTCATCTCCTTTAATGCCATTTCTATTTCATTGTCGAGTATGCCTGGACCTAAGCTGTCTTCTTCTACGTCATGTTCCTTTTCTATGTCTAACCTTGTCGGCCTAAGTTCTTTACCATATATAGAAACACTGTATGGTAAAGAACTTAGGCCGACAAGGTTAGACATAGAAAAGGAACATGACGTAGAAGAAGATAGCTTAGGTCCAGGCATACTCGACAATGAAATAGAAAGGGCATTAAAGGAGATGAAAGCAAATAAGGCCGTGAGGGGTGGACAACATACCTGTAGAACTGTTGAAATGGTTAGGAAAATGCGGGAAGAAGGCCCTATATGGACTGATTCGTAGTATCTATGAAGAAGGAATCTGGCCGGAAGATTTTATGAGATCGGTGTTACTTCCTATTCCAAAAAAGACAAAGTCTATATCATGTGGGGATTACAGAAGAATAAGTTTGATATCCCACGCAGCTAAAGTTATTCTCAGGATCATCAACAAAAGGATAGAGAGTAAGGAAAATGATTACTTAGGGAATAATCAGTTTGGGTTTAGGAAGGGAAGAGGTACGCGTGATGCCATTGCAGTAATGAGATCAAAATTGAGAGGAATATAGAATACAACCAGGACGTTTTTGCCTGTTTTGTAGATTTCGAAAAAGCATTTGATAGAGTGAATTGGGAAAAATTAATGCGTGTATTGCAGAAAATAGGAATGGATTGGAGGGACAGGAGACTGATCCGCAACCTGCACATGTCTCAGACTGCTCAGGTGCGAGAGGGGAACGGAGAGTCCGGATGGGCAGTGTTAGGAAGAGGTGTAAGGCAGGGTTGCCCATTGTCACCGGTACTGTTCAACGTATATGTAGAGGAAATGATTAAAGAGGCATGGGAAGAACTGGAGGTAGGAATGAAAGTCGGAGGGGAATTCGTAAAATCCGTTAGGTTTGCTGATGACCAAGCATTAGTTGCTCAGTCAGCCAAGGGGTTGCAAGCATTGCTGAGTGAATTGGAGGTTCAGTGCGATAAATATAGGATGAGAATCAATATTAATAAAACAAAGGTTATGCGATTTTCCAGAAAGAAAAAGGCTAAGCTAAATATTAAAATAGGCGGGGAAAAAATAGAGCAGGTAGTACAGTTTACATATCTCGGAAGTGTTTTGGACCAATACGGTCAAAGTGGTAGGGACCTAAGGAGAAGAATTGCGCTAGGCAAGGAGGCTTTCTCAAGGAGGAGGGAGTTGATGACGGGGACGTTGAGTAGGGATGTTAAGACAAGGCTCGTAAAAACTCTGATATGGAGCGTAGCTATGTACGGCGCGGAAACGTGGTCGCTGAAGCAGGAGGATAGACGTAGATTGGAGGCTTTTGAAATGTGGGTGTGGAGAAGAATGGAGAAGGTGAAATGGACCGAAAGGAAAACAAATGAGGAAGTACTAGAAATGGTGGGGGAGGAGAGGGGTTTGTTGAGAGAAATCCTATGGAGGCAGGAAAAATGGATGAAAGGCGTATTGAGCGGTAGTGGAATGTTGAAGAGGGTAATAGAGGGGAGAATGTTGGGCAAGTGAGGTAAGGGTAGGAACAGGATAGAGATGTTGGACGGGATGAAGGGAGGAAAGAAGTACACCGAGATGAAGAGGGACCTGATATAGATTAGTTTGCTAGGTGGGGAGTCACAAAATGTTTATTTGATAGTTGTGTCCATCCAAAAACCTACCTTAACTGGTAGATTACCTAATAATAATAAATAATAATCACCGTTTTATGTCCGATTGCTGTGCAGGAATAACTTCTATTTCTAGTGTGCCATTGAAGATTTTATAGAGGCGTTTTCTTCAGAGTACAATTCCATTATTTTTGTCGCTGGCAATCATCTCTGGACCTTTTTCTACTCGATCTGTTTTCCCCAAGCATCCAAATCTTCCAACTCAATGGATATGCAAATACACTTTAGAGATTTTATCCCGAGAGTGTTCTGAAATACACCTTCATGTTTTGGCGCATATTTCGACGTCAGTCCCTTCAAATTTCAAGGGTTCTTCAGTTTTCACGATCAATCAATCATCTTTAAACATTAAATGCGAGGTTTGGGTGGCCATGGTCTCCAGTTCCAAGTCTTATCTCCCAAGGACAATTTGGTCACATTCGAGTGAGTCAAAGTTTCTCTTAACCGTGTGAACGTCCAAGCCACTGACTGGAAAGGACAACCTCCACTTTCGGTCGCCTTTTTTTGGGGAAAAGTTAAGTGGGAAAGTGGTTTTCTTCGTGTTGTTACTCGTAGAATAATTAATCTCCAGACGTTTCGCAAATAAAGTTTCGTGAGCAGATTCTTCGAACTGAATGAATCAGTTGATTAAAAATGAATGAGATAGTATGCTTCGACCTTATCCTATTTCTTGAGGTGAATCTATACAATAATAGCCTTACTCTAACGATAGCAAAGCCTTAAATGCACATCCACGTGAAAATGTAATCAGATTTAAGGAAAACTAAAATAGAATCTGGGTCCTCTGAAGGAGCCTATGCGTAAAAGAAATCCGATACCCATATTCCTCACTGCTAAAAGACTGACTGATTTCACTGGAACAATATTAAATGTGTATAAAGCTACATACAATGTCATAATGCCCCGAAAACCGCCGCATGGGCGTGTGGCGGGGGGTGCTAGGTCAGCACCCGTAAAAGAGAACAAACCACATGCAAAATCAACACACCCATGCAAACCTACACCCACAGTGACGTGTATATCCATGCAAAATCACTTTCAACTTACACGGATACAAATACGTATACTGTCAACTTTAAACAAACAAATTCTCCTTGGGATGCAGTAAAACTTTATCCAATGACGTGCAACTTGGAATTTGAAAAGTAAGAAGGCGAAATCCCACTACCACATGGACACGCAACATACTACGAGTAAGACAAGATAAACTAAATAAGATATACTTAATGGCACATATATATCTAGAACTATATGCTGATAAAATCATGAAAATTTATTTAGTGATAAAAGTGTTTAAGTTTAAGTGCATCTCCCAGAAAATTTATTGTTGTTTCCATTAAAATACAACTGTAACATACTATATGTAATAATCATCAGCACTCATTTTATACCAATGGAAATGACAGTTTGGATAAAATATGTAAATTTTTAGTGTCACAATAACATTTATTTATTACGTTGCCAATTAATGTGGCCTCAAATGAGTTTTCGACCGAGGACTTTGTAAATGGTGTCAATCTTAAACGTTTCTGAAAACTTCTAAGAAACTGCGGGATATGCTGCAACAGTAACTTCCCGGAGTCAGCCACTGTGATGCAACAATTTCAAAGAGTAAAAACCACTCATCTTTACCGGCTAAAGAAAGCACTCGAGAGATCCGGGTTCGTATTCCGGCTAAGGCGAGTGATGTTGGAACTTTGAAATTGTTGCATGATATCGTTTTTTTAAACATTTGTGTCCCTATTAGGTAGCTTCTCTCTGCGTGGCCGTGACATTTCTTTCCATAAAAAGAGACGTTTTAGGCGTGATATGGTGGAATATCATGATTAATAAAAATTGGCAATTTTCCACAAAATAATTTTTAAATCAATTAAATTAAATTAATAATTATTATTTTGTGGAAAATTGCCAATTTTTATTATTAATTTCTTTCCATTTCATTTTATGATTTAATTCCTTTCCATTCCGAAAATTAGTGATTCATATGATTAGATAATATTTTCGTTTCCAAAATTGAGCGAGGAAGGATGATTCACTTGCTCGCGATACACTAACACGTGTTATCATTTGCTCATAAGAGGAAATCAATCAGCACAGTAATGGCACGAAAACGCAATTTACTTGCTACGATTCTTTCGCATAAACTTTCAAAAATGAAACTGTAAACATCACATGTTCGCACAATTAGTTACATTTCAGTACCGTTGAGTGCACGTGATATACGATTAAAACTGTCTTCACGGCCATCCGTCTTAAAGATCGAATTCTTTGAGAGTCATACGTAACCATCTCCATTCGATCGATGTGTTGTCCGCGAAGATACAGAGATCATCTTGACAACGACTCCTACAGAAACATATTGGCTGATTATGCGATCACCAAAGAGTTATCCCATTGCCCGAATAACAAGTTTCGGAATAATTCAACGACCATTCACTTGATAATTATGATCGACTTTGCTATTTGATATGCTAATATTCATAATATTTAATATTAATGTTTTACAACGATATTGAAATGCTTATAATAGGATTTTTTGTATACCTCCAGGAGTAACTTTTCAGACAGTCACTGGCATACGCTTGTACTCTTCAGAAAGATCGTATCATATAAATGGGAATATATCTCGAGGATTTTCGATCGACTTAATCAATGTCTAAACGGCTCCCCTGTTAACTCAAGGCGGCCCTAAGGGAAGCACACGCCTTAGGCCGGTCCTGATTGGGTCCCATACAGCTGTCACCTGGCCTCGAATCCCATTATCCTTCTTCTATTAATCTGATTACAAATCACTCAATTACTATCTTATCATGCCCGTCGCTCTTGTTTAGAGTTTCAGAAATGTTTGTGCAACGTAATCTATTAACTGTTCATATATCGTACAGAATGTTATCGCTTTTCGAGTCATGTCACGGTTAATGTTGATTATATTTACATTTTTGGATTTGATTTAAAGATTCGTTTTCTTTTTTGTACAAATATGATTTCCGCGATCTCTGTTTTTTCATTATCCGTATTTTTACATTATCCTACTACTATAGATGTCTTTGCCGTGTTTGATTTCTTATTTTTAAACTAGACATTCGATCTTTTGATCGATGATTAAATAGGAAAACCTATAGTAAATGAATTTTCTGCATATATCAAAGCTCCATATGTTATTAAATCTAGTAGCAGATGCAAGAAATTTTCACGACAGGAACGTTGATGAATTTGAATGCTTCCGTAATTTTATGTGAACTTCAAAACATTTTTGGACTGGAACTAGCCTTTCCAGCAAATCCACGTAGTAAGCAGCGTTAACTGTCTGTCCTTGAGGAACAAACTCCTTATGGAACACTCCTTTACTCTCGAAAAAGACAATGAGTATTATTTTCCCTTTTGATTTGCTCCTTCTTGCCTTGCTGGACTTTGAAGGACTGGTCCGTGTGCCACTCAGAGCTTTAACGTTTTGTTCTTGGGTCGTATTAAAAAACACAGGTTTCATCACCAGTGATGACGTTGTCTAAATAATCAGGTTCATATTCCATACGTTGCAAAAGTTCACTTGAAATTTCCGCTCGGCTAGTCTTTCGTGAGACGGTCGGCGCGCAGAGGTTTACAATAACTGACGTCCTGCCGCTTCGACAGCTTGGAGAGCACTGAGACCGGTTTCACGGCAAGGTTTAGCGCTTTCCCCACCTATTCCAAGTTGTTTGATCCCACTCCAACCAAGAGGAGCGGCGTGGGATATTCAATTGCAGTACTTTTGGAACGCTCCTCGTAAATAGGTGTGCTTTTGAACAGGCATTCCAACTTGCAGCAGCGTCTCGTCCCCCCCCCCCCACCACGGCTTATCTCCCTCGGTCTGCCCCGCCTGTCTTCTTCCATGGCATCTGGTTACCATGCCTTCCCGGGTTGGAAAAAAAGAAAAGAATAAAGCAACACGACTTCCCGATGAGCAACCCACCTCCCTCCCTCCCCTTACCATCCCCCCCTTCCCCCCACCACCCCGCCGGCAACCGCGCTTTCGTTTCAAATAAATAAGGGAACGGGTAAACAGCCGACGATTTAGAAACGGGAGAAGCGAATTTCATCCGGAGTGGTTTGACGGCAGTAAATGAAGCAGCAGCGAGGGGGAGAGGAGCGCCCCTCGCGACAACCCCCCTCCCCAACACTCGCCATCTCGCGCGGGGATGTTTATTTTTTTTGCGACAAGCAGTCTGGAAGTTTCCCGTGGCACCACCCCCCTCCACCCCCTCTTGAGAGTCTCCCTTTTCCTCCCCCACGCATCGAATCCTTTCTCTTTGGCGGTTTTAATTTATGCGCCTTTTACGCCGCATCCCCCAACCCCCCATTTCCCTCCGCTTACTCTCCTAAGTTATGCCCCCAACCCCATCCCGTCCGAAACCCATTCCTTACTAAAAGGCTGCCTTAAAAGTTAAAAACTCTCTCGCTGGGCCCTAAGTGTTTGGAGCGCACGATAAAAACCCGGCGCCGTCGTCCGGGTTCCTGTACCTCCCCCCGTCCCCTCCTCCTCGTCTCACCCGCCCCTCCCATCACGTCCTCTTGGTAACACGTGTCTTCCAAGCGGTGAGGAGCGGACGAGACGACCAACTGGATGGACTCTCCTACGAAATTAGTTCCCTCTGGTGGCAATCTCGCGTCAGACTCCTCGGGTTCTCTGATCGCAATCCCATATAAATAAGTCCGTAATTATTACCGTGCGCAAAATCCCACCAATTATTTCGTAAGGCACGTATGGCCATGGGTTAATCAATGTGGAACAACACACCTCTTCTTCACTTTTTCATAGTATTAAACTTCCCCCCCAGTGTAGTGATGCTCGGAGCATTTCTGACGCGGATCCGAAAATCCCTTTTGATGCACGTGTTCCAGGAAAGGTTTCAGGACGGAATGATTTGACTGTACGAGATAGTTTGTGAGGGTAGGGTTAGTTCTTCCTTCTTTTGTACGTTTTTCCGCACCAATGAGGACTGCTTGGGTGGAAGACACTGTGGGTGACTTTTTGAAACAAATACCAGGTCCGGTGTCCCTCCGCCTCCCAAGGTCGCCACCGGGGTCACCGCGAGTGGTCCTCCTCGGCTGAAGACGCCCCTTCGCCGTTGGCCGATATTCGAACACTGATTCCCTCTCTGCGTCTCAAGATAAGGGAAGGACGGGTGGGTGCGAATGAATTGGCTCCCACCCCCTCGAGTGTCTCCCCGCCGAAGGAGCGAGGGAGGATAGAGAAAGCTTGTTTGGGCTCCTTCGAAGGCGATAGAGATCCGTCCGTCGCCTCCCTCCCTCCCGGCAGATGCGTCCGTCTTGAGGCGGGAGGCGAGGGCTTCCCTTCTCACCGGTGAAAGAGTCGCCTCCTTACGGATTGAGGAGACGGCACTATCATTATTACATCTACATAAATCCCTGCGAGCCACCAAAAAAGGTGTGTGGCATGGGGGAATGAGTAGAAATATTATTATGAGTAGGAGGAATATTATCATGAGTACCTAGTCTGCCGGTCAAGTTGTTCATGGGCCCAGTAACCCACTACGCATATCCACATTCACAAGTTCCTCATGACCTAGAAACTAAATAATTGTTCCAACAGCTTTCATTACGATAAACCCTTCTCCAATTCCACATAGTTCCTGCTTCCCTTCATTCTGTCCGACGTTCCTATTCGATCTATGTCCGAAAACCAAAAACTTTTATGAGATATAGTTGAGGCCGATACATTGTGGCATTCCATTGAAATGCACAGGGAAGAATAAACATAAATTTACTTTTCCACAAGATAGAATTTATACTGTCTGCAAGACCCAAACTTCCCTTTTAGTATCATGGTCTTCAACCGTCTTCACCGCGACTCAATCTGAACTGCGTCCACCGTTCCTGTCTTCTTCGACCTTCTGCCAACAAACTTGTCCTCTTCAACCATGCCTAAAATTACTTCCCCTGATTTGTTTGTCGTATAATCAGTTCCTTTGTTTTCCACCCATGCGGTTATAAGTATGTGGGAGAAATCTGTTTTGAAAATAGTTTGCAAACTTCCAAGTTATCCGTTCGTTTACGAAACAACGTAAAAGTTAAACGGGATGTACTCGTGGGGTAAATCATAACAAGTTGAGCAACTTGGGAGCCTCTCTTTGCACCAACCTTTCCCGGTGCGCACGCATCACAAGGGGTTTACGTGTACACATGAAGTGAACTCAGCGTCACCAGACCCGTGGAAGTTAAATGCAGTGAAATAGTGAAAAAGACCGGTACTCTCTCATTGATTAGTCCATGGCGGTTAGATGGCCACATGGTTAGAATAAGATATCATCAATAGATTGTAGGATTTCAGAGTTAGAATTAATTATGAAATAAGACACAGTGACAAGAGAAAGTAATAATCCGAAGTCCATTTAGAAATATTAAAAACATTTAAGTTACACGTCGGAACAAAATTAAAAATTCGAAGACTGTGCATGTGTATGTTTGTTGGTAGTTTGTGTGTTTGCATGTGTGTGAAAGGGTTGGGGCGAAAGGGTTCTTGCATGAATGTTTACCATGCTTGGTTTGTGGTTTATAAATTTGTGGCTTCTGCCTGCGGTTTTTTTTTCTAAATTACGAGTGGTTCCCTAACACCCCCCGCCACACGCCCTTGCGGCGGCTTGCGGGGTATTGAGTAGATGTGGATGTAGATGAGTAATTATTAAAAATCTCAAGATTAGCCACTAGAAGAAAGTAATGTTGGCGGGAGACCAAGCAAGACTAAGGCAAAGTAAGGTATTGATGCACTACTAAAATGATGTCAAAATCTTCCGTCGGTCTTCAACTCGGAAAATGCATAAATAAGAAATATGGCATTGGCTCTGATGGATGTCGACCAATTACTTTCCTAGCACGAATTCGCACAGCGAAAAACCAAAATTAATTTCCATTAAAATTGATCGCAAAATATGCGTATTTTCATTTGCCATTTCTTGTATGAATGAATGCGTAATTACTGACTGTTTCTATACGCCGAGTTCGGATTGAGTGTTTTTTCGCGTTTCGCGCCGACGACTTTAATAGCCTGCTTCTCGTAATTTACTTTCCTTCGTAGTTATGTGTTCCCATCGCTCTTTCTTTTATTCTCCAATAAGCAAATATTAATTATCATCGTATACTTTTATTCCTTGTTTTGTTTTTCATTTTTCCTTTGCTGTTCTCAAAAATTTTCCCTTTTCTTTTGACCAATGTCCCTTGAACATGAAAGAAAAGACGGTTCAAAATTTTTTACTCTACACATTTTACTTCATTTTTCACACTGAAGTAAAAAAACAGTGGATCTTTCGCCACATTTTTTTATTACGTCCGATTACTTTCAACTCATCGGCGTCATCCTCAGTTTCGATGTTAGGCCTGAAAATATCGAATAATCAACTGAAGTTGGTTAACGTAATTGAAGATGACACCGATCCTTTGAAATTAGTCGTGCCTAATAAAAAAATATGTTGGAAAGATTTATGATATTTTTACTCCAGTGATTGTGGATTTCCATAAAGTTAAAACTGAAAACATGGAATATTTCATTTGTCACTTTCGAAATAAATATTTAATTTTTGTTTCATTGATTAAAAGGTAAATCGATTATAAAATATGATCAAGTATCGAATATGTTTCAGATTTAATCAATTTATTTTATATACTTCATGCATTACTTCTGTTAGAATCCAATGGTTGAGACGATGGCAGATGCGCAATATTCCTTCCTATTATTCCACTCGAGTGAATATCACTTCAAATGACGTGCTCATTTGATGACACCCGCCAGCCATATTACACCCGGAATCACAGCAAGATGATAGACTCCAGTGACAATAAATTATAATAGCTAGAGCAGTATAGGCACTTCCATAGGCACAGATAGACAGGTCAGATGGGATCTGTGATTTACTAGTGAAGCGATGCACTGCTCTCCATACCAATCTGACGTGTATTAATCATAATCGTTTACACCAATCTTCAGTGCCAGGATTAATAACCTGTTGCTAACTTGTAGATTTCTCCTTATCGGTGTCAAATACCATTTTACCGCCCAGAGCAAAAAGAGAGGTGTTTATGTGTTATTGTTATAACATCGTTCAGTGGTGTGTTTCCCTGAGCATTTACTATATGTTTATTTCTCTGTATCACTTCTTTTCTACATCTATGCAATTCCCCGCAAGTCGTTGCAAGGGCGTGTGTTCGGTCATCAGCCATGCATGCACAATCGCAATCATGTTTCCTCTACACAAATATTAGTTTGATCATGCCCTCAAAAATTTTTAATCACACGAAAGAAAGCACTTATATAGTATGCAACAATATTCATTAACAGAATACGTATATTCAAATCATACTATAGAACGGTTAAAAAAATGAGTCTATTGAATAAAAATAATAACATGCAGGAAGAAACTTGCAGGGTAACGACAAATATATACCCTACCAATTCTAATTATCTCCTACGCAATTGCTGTAATATCTATTATGATCTCTAATGGTATGGGGAAAAAACGACATTTTAAATCTATCCGTTCTACTAAAAATCTCAATGATTTTACGTTGGTGATCTGATCTAAAATAGTAAGTCGGGGCCTGTTCTATACCTTTAACATCCTCAGATTCATAACCTAACTCAAATTTACGCAGTAAAGTTAATCTTTATTTAAACCTACGCTTAGCTAGTCTCTCACATCCTAAATCTTCCAATAGTAAATGCCGTGGAACTGCTACGATGTTCATAACAACTTTTTACAAACGTAACTGCTCTACATTGCCCTCGATCTAGTTATAAAATTAAACCTACCTCATGAGGATCCCATACACTTGCAGCATACTCTAAGCTAAGCTAACTAACCTGAAATAGCGAAGCTTATTGGGCAATTCTGGGTATAAATGAAATAATTGCATTGAATTTAACCTTTTCAGAGAACGTCTCAGGTACCTAATTATAGAAAAAGCACATGCAACTTACGATCAAACAATGAGTTGTTTTGTACCTACATATTCTGTATATTCTACTTATTTATATTTAAATGTTTATCCAATAGCATTTGCATTTTTAAGCGTTGATAATGATTGCATTCACCAATGTATCCACGCTGTTTCTTGTGGAAGATACGTATTTATTGATGGATAATACTTTTTATTTTTTAGTTATTTTAACAAATTATCAAAACAAATTAAATATTGAGTATTACACAGTGAGGTGAGCGTCTTGACGACATTCTTCCCTAGCTCCAAAGTTGGGAAGAGAGTCGACTTTATGAAACTCAATTGACAAATATTGCATTTTGCAATTTGAAATGTGTTTGAGACTTATCATTTGAAACTAATAGGTTTCCCCTAGACGGATGGACGAATGCCACCATTGATAAGCCATTCATTGTCTGAAGCATAGCATTCCCGACAAGGGGTCAGTTGTCCCGTTCGGAGGGCCCTCGCGCGCATTAGTAGCATAATGAAGCGGCGGCCCTCGGAACCAAGCAGACGAACCTGCCTGCCGAGAGTCCTGCGCTTCGATCAGTCAATTTAACGACCCACAATTCCTTCCTTCGAACAATGGTCAAGAGATATGCGCCGGTATTACCAATTGTGCGCGTTTACCGAATGCACTCCATTACTCTGG
Organism: Hetaerina titia; assembly: GCA_037158775.1. Taxonomy (NCBI): domain Eukaryota; kingdom Metazoa; phylum Arthropoda; class Insecta; order Odonata; family Calopterygidae; genus Hetaerina; species Hetaerina titia. The sequence continues at coordinate 101,661,718 of CM073774.1, read as the reverse complement.
GATTAGAGTTATTTTTCACCAACGTTATCTCTCTCCTCGTACCCATCGGAAGTGGACGTCATCGTGGTGGGACACCCCCTGTTCCACTCGAATGGGGAGGGGCGGGGGGGGGGACGGGGTGGTGGAAGACGGAGCAAGCGGCGGCATCCTTCCGGCTTGATTGGCTCCGTCGAGAGCGGCGGCCAGCCCTCGGAGCTGACAATACGTTTTGCATTCCGCGGAGCAGATAAGGCGCTTTGAATGGGGAGTTATTAGTCCGAGTGTGGGCGTGGGGGGGTGAGGGGAGGGGGTTGTGGACGAAGTGGGGGGAGGTGGTTGGGGTTTGGGCTTGAGCTCTGTTTTCGGGAGTGATTAGTCTCCGGTCGTTCCGTGTGAAGGCATGTCTCTGTGCTCTTTTCATTTTTGACCGAAGAATGGCGAATGGGATTCCGGGAAATTGGAATGGTTGGATGGGGAAGGGGGCAGGAGAGCGGGGATGAGTGATTGGTCGCGGCGCACAAGAGGGGTCGAAAAGAATTGGGACTGCCCCCGGGGCGATAGGCATGAGGTGGGGAGGGGGGGGGGGAGGGCGAATATTTGGAAGGAGGGCGTGGTGCCAAACTGTGCGCAAATCGGTGCTCTCGTTTCTCAAGAAATCACACCTTTAATATTTTCTCTTCGACACTTTGGAATTGAGAGCAACTTTTAGTGTCATAAAATCTATTATTATTTACTTCTTAGAAAATAACTGCCACGCTTTAGATTCCTTGAGAAGGTACATAACGTGCCTTATTTCGCGAGGAAAATGTTATCGGTGCGGGTGAATTGCCATTAATCAGTTATTATGTGAGGCGGAGGACAGCTGATGCCGTGTCGTTTTCAATATCTGCAATATCTTCTGGGAACTTGGTAGAAGACATCTAAGGAGGAGCTTTTGGTTTTGAATGCGGTGTTTCTTTTTTCCTTTTTCTTTTTTCCTTTTTTTGGGTGGTGGCCTAACACCCCCCGCCACACGCCCTTGCGGCGGCTTGCGGGGTATTATGTAGATGTAGATGAGCTGGGAGAAACCCAGCGATTGCCTGTTGTTGGAGGTATACATCGCGGGGTATCTCGCTTTTACGTCCCATTCGAGGGAGGAAGTGTTGTGCATGAACGTCATCTCTGTACACATTCCTCGAGTATGGATCGGCATATCACTGCGACAGAAATTCGAACCCAAGGATTCGGCCTCGGGAAGGAAAGGAAGACCACTACACTTCTTAGAACCACGCCTGAAGTGTTACCTGATGGTCCCCGCCTATTGGTTATACGCCCGCTAGACATCGGCGGCTGCCCTCGTGGGCTTTACCAGATAATGGGGCTACCTTGCTATACAACACCACGGGCACCTGCTGAATCCTGGGATTTGTTTTTCAAGAAGCCACAACGTGGGGTTCATTACAAAGGAATTCATGTGACTCGGCTTTCATATGATTTCCTTTTCAATTTTAATCCTTGTAACTAGGAGATGTTAGGTCACCACCCCTAAATGGGAATAAAACCATATGTAAAACCAACAAATTCTTGCAAATCTAAACACACATAGGTATATATATGCAGACGAAAACCTTTTTAACTTACGCGCATGCAAATACATATGCTGTTATACTGTCAACTAATACACACATGCGCATGCGCCTACGAATCTAGTAAAAGTCAATCCAATAACGTCCATATTGGAATGTACGTTTGTATGTACTACTGTATTGGCACGCTGGAGGAAGACTAATCTCTTAACGAGGTTTTTTATTACTTAAGCTGCCCAAAAACAACCCATTTTTGTCGAATGTTATTTGCTTCCTTTTTTCTTCTTAACTTCTACCTTCGTGTACCTCTAAATATTTCTTCCACCTGAGCTTCTCTTACTTTTCCGTATATCCCCTAGCAACTGACTGTCCTCACCTGCCGTTTTTAAAACTTCAGCGTCTGTCTTCTGATGTTCTGCTCAACTTCTTTGCATTCTTCCCCACACCCACTTCTCGAAAGCCTCCTTTAATTATGGTAAACTGTGAAATTGTCTCCAGTTTCAAAAGTTCACCAGGTATATCAGTCTATGAATATTATGTTCCCCCCATTTTTGTTCTGATGCTCCGTAAGAAATAACCACCGCGCAAATATAAAAAAGCGAAAATGTTGATAAACGTAATAGGCTGATTTGAAATTCAGTGCCCAAAAAGCCTTTCTCAAGATGTTTCTCAGTGCTCATTTTGGAAAAGAACGAAATCTCATTTGGTCTTGGTTACCTCGAATTGTTCTTCTTTAAAGAGAACTATTAAAGGTGTAAGAAAAATAGGAGAAAGTCTGAAACAGACGTAGAGGAAGTGAAAAGGCAGGGCAGTTTGAGAAAAGTTATTAACGAGTAGTTAGTTCTTGAAATAAATGGAGATACCCAGCTCGCGAGGGTACGGAGTGAAGGACGAGTGTGTAGATTTGGCATATGCATACTGCCCCTTGCCGATATTTCATGCTAATTTTTGCATGGATTATATCGGGTACGGGGCTTTCTGGAGTTTTTCTCCAAATCCATCAATTGAATAAGGCATTATTCCGAGGCCTGATAACTTTCATGGTAGTTCACCTCACCTTGCATTGATAAGATATGATGTGAGACACTGTGAAAGCCAATTTTGAAACGCAATTTTATGTGTTGGTTTCCAGATGTTCAATAATTACATCATTACCAGTCATTAATGAACCTGCTTTCTCATAGTTATTGGATGAGATAATAAATGGGTTACTTCATCTGAGAGGATACGTACATAAGTTTTCCCGTGATCGATAGTGTGGGTGACTGTCTTCAACACCAAGGGTATTTTAAATGATGTTAGATCAGAATTTTTATTCCAATGTTGGTGAAAATCTATGTCTATAAAGTTTATCAATTAAATTATTGGCAAATGGACACAATTCGCGTCATATTAAGGGCCTGATACACATTTTTCAGACATCATTTGCTGAAGTCAAGTAAAAAAACATATTACATGTCTCTTCACCCCACGGAATTAACTTCTTAACATTCATAATCCTTCTAATTGAATGAAACAGATCCTAGGAATGAGGTACGTTGAGTTTATTGCCAAGAGGGAGCAGGTGGCCAAATAGGTGTATTTTTTTCGTTTAGTTGGTTTTCGTCGAATTAATGAATTTCATCAATTTAGTCATTTGGATTTCCATAACTGAATAGGAACGAGAATTAAAAGTTCTGCAGAAGCGGGTTATTTTTTATTTTATACTAATTTTCGGTATTCAGAAAGGGGACCGACAACTGAGATCGTATTGAAATTTAGGTAATACTTCTTGGGTATATTGTAGGGTTAAAGACGTAGGAAACCCAAAATACGTCACTAATAAGCTGTGATCCAAATTGTTAGTTCCATGGGGTGCTGAAGTGAGCAGTCGTAATCAGTAAATGATTCTTAGGGCAACACGACTACACGCCATTAAATTCCATAGAATATTTGTAAAAACCGAGTGAAGTATAAACTATCACAAATAATATTGAGCTCTACTGTTATGGTGAAATAGCAATGGGAGAGAAACACTGTCGCGTTTAGAGACTTAATAGTGGAAAAGTGTACTGCACACGTCCGATTGATCACAAAGTTAATGAATAGGAGGAGATATGTACTCATTGAATTTTATGTTTGTGTTCCTAGATGTGGCCTTTCAGGAATGTACTGCAAAAAATTGGTTTAATTTTCAATTTTTCATCAAATCATTCCACTCTTGAGTGTGACCGTACAACATCTTTGGACTCATTGTGGTCATTGGAACACCTCATTCCATGGTGTTCCGAACCCACAGTCTCACGGCCACCGGTGGCCGGTCGTATTAAAACTATTAATAAGAATTCCTCCTGACTATTGAAAAATGCCAAGAGCGTGGCGGCCGACTTGTCTCGTAACATGGAATTCGTGGTTTAGTTCTCATACACGTGGGTAATTACGTAAGACATAGGAGTGACGACAAAATAGTTTCCCTTCTTTCGTGCGCATTTGGGCATATTGTTTTATGTGCGTGTGTGTGCTAGTGTGAGCGCGGTTGGAAATGGTGCTTTGTGTAGAAAGGAAGGAAGGATAAGGGGGGGGGCGGTGGAATAGACGCTCGCTTTGAGCGGGAATTGGAAATTAGGAGCCCCAGTGACCAGGCGGATAGATAGGTGGGGAGGAGGGGGGTCCTCCAGGAGACTTGGGGATTGAGGGCCCGACAAATGACAGCTGCTCGATAAGGAGCGGGTGGTGGGTCGCATAGCTGCGGGCCGCACTCGTCAGAGGGGGCCAGCGGGGAGGAGTGGGGGGGTCGCTGGACGCGAAGCGGACCGCTTCAGATAAGGTAATGGAGGCTGGGTCGTTGGCGCGGCGGAAGGAGGCGAGGGAGCGACTGGCGGCCCTCGCAGCAGTGGTCGTGTTGCGTCCCCGAGGGTGAGTTCCGAAGGGGGAGGGCGGGGAAGGGAAGAAAAATGGACGGGCATAAATATGTGGGCGGACAGAGATGGATTTAAGAGGGGGGTTGTCGTGGGACGGGGGAGCCTTTGAAGAATATACGGGGGAGGGTGTGGGGGTGAATGTGGACGAGGGTGGGGGGGACCATCGGAATACGGATTGGATTGGGCAGTCACCGAATACGTGGCGGGGGAAGGGTTGGAAAGTCCCAATGATGGAAACGAGGAGGCAAATTTACGAGTTTTAGTTTTCCAAATGCGTCGCACTAATGGCCGCCTTGTACGCCTATCTGGCTGTTTATTTTTTTCTCCGTCTTTTTTTTATCTCCCACACACGCACGCATTCACACACGCACGCACGCGGCCACACCCTCCCCGCCACCCTCTTTCTCTTCTCGGGTTCGCGGGGGAATTGTTTAATTTCGGAAGTGAGGCTTGTCATCTCGATACGAACGCGGGGCTGCATTTTTTCTCCCTTCCCAATAATTTTCATCCGATTTCTGAACTCCTAGCCTCTACCCATTCCATTCGTCTTCCAGATCCTCATGCAACGGCCACAAATTTTCTAGAACCGTGGCATCTCATGTGACAAGAGGTTTTATTTGTTTTTCAAAAGTTATAGCCAATCCAGCCTTCTTGATGTTCCCGTGGGCAAAATGTTGCCAAACATATTTCTCCGACGAAATATGTTCTTCAGTATACTACCTTGATCAAAAGGTTCCCGGAATTTATTCAGAAAATTAAAAATACAAGTTTATTCATCTAAATCTATATTGTCCCCTTCAAAGTAATCCCCATCGACTGCAACACACTTATGCCAGCGCTTGATCCAATCCTCGAAACATTTTTTATGCTACCTTGATCAAATAGTTCCCGGAATTCATTCAGAAAATTAAAAATACAAGTTTATTCATCTAAATCTATATTGTCCCCTTCAAAGTAATCCCCATTGACTGCAACACACTTATGCCAGCGCTTGATCCAATCCTCGAAACATTTTTTATATTCGGTTTTCGGTATGTCCATCAGTGCTTCCTGCGATTATTCCATTACTTCCTCTCGGCTGCTAAAACGCGTTCCCCGTAATGGTTTTTTAACTCAATTGAACATAAAGAAGTCACAGGGAGCCAAATCAGGTGAATTCGGTGGCTGTTGGATGGCATTTGTTGCATTTTTCGTCAAAAAATTACGAATAATGATAGCACTGTGCGACGGTGCGTTATCATGGTGCAAAATCCACAAGTTTTCTGCCCACATTTCTGGTTTCTTTCGGCGAATTGCTTCACGCAAACGTCTCATAACGCCCAAATAATACTCTTTGTTTACTGTCTGGCCTTCTGGCGAAAATTCATGATGCACTACACCGTTGTCCATCCATCTAACACCTATCCATGAAAACCGTCAGCATTGCCTTCTTTTTTGACTGAAAACGACGTGGTTTTTTTGGTCTCAGCTCATTTGGTGAACGCCATTCACTTTCCTGATGTCTGGAATGCGTGTCGTACTCATAAACCCACGTCTCGTCTCCAGTAATGATCCTTTTGATGAATGTGGGATCGGATTCAGCCTCGCAAATCATGTCTTTTGCGACGTCAACACGGTCTCTTTTTTGTATGAAATTGAGGTCTTTTGGCACCAACTTTGCTGCTACACGACGGAAACCCAAATCATTAACCACAATGTCTTGGGCGGATCCATAGGCAATGTTCAAGTCCTCCGCTATTTCTCTGATGGTTAATTTGCGGTTATTGACCAACATTTCTTTTACTTTATCAATTTTTTCACCGACTTTCGATGTCGATGGTCTGCCACTGCGTTCATCATCTTCGATTGACTCACGACCACTTCTGAACCGCTCGTGCCACTGGTAAACGACCGTTTTTTTTAGAGAATCGTTGCCGAAACACTTTTCCAACATTTCCAACGTCCGTGCGCCACTAAATCCGTTTTTTACGCAAAATTTAATACAAGTTGTTGCAAATTTAAATCCATTTCTGCAATTGTAAAAAATCGCCAACACACACAGAGATAGATGTACTCTTGGCTACGTAACTTTTGCAAATGTCAAGTTATGACACTAAGATTTAAAAGGAATATCAACAACAGATGTACCAATTTAACAAAAAGAACAACTCAAATCAGAACGATGGGAGCGCCACACGGTGGTTATTCCGGGAACTTTTTGTTCAAGGTAGTATTTCAAAAAATCATTTTTAAAATGTTTTTTTTGAAGTCATGTGACGATATAATTATTTCCCATTAACATTTTATTAATGTGGTGGTTGCATGTTTTTCTACTGTGAATAGCATTTAGTTAATCTAGTCTGTTATTTGATAATATTGGTAGGCGCTGACATTAGTACATTCGTATTTCCACTGGTGTATATATATATATATATATATATATATTGTTTATTTATGTATATTTTATATATAAATGCGACTTGTTTGCTAAACTTTTATTTAATGTATAAAGATATCGTTTTCGTGAAAATCTCCCCTATTCCTCTGTTCCTTTTTCTATTGTTTGCCATTCAAAGACTTTAATGACCAAGGTGCGCTTGGTTCCTCATGCTAGAAGTCTTCCCCCACAATAAAGCTTAGAGTTGTTATCCAATTTGTACATTTCGTTTTAGTTATATATGGAAAGACTTTTTTTGTTTGGGCGAGATTGTGATTATAGTCCGTTCTGTCCCTACCTAACCCCTACATTTTGCATTGAAGACAATCACAGACACTGAAGCTCCCGGTGGAGGAAAATCCGCCCAGGCAGAAATCGAACCCGCGACCTCTGGGTTGGCAGGCGAGGACGTTACTCCGCCGCCACCCAGGTCGGGGTATGCAGTTAGGATGACTTCTTACGGTTCTTCCTGTGTTATACAAGTCATCTACCCTCATTTTTTAAAATTGTTAAAGTAGGCATAAAATCAAGTGCTCAAGCCAGATGCTCTTGTTATGATGTCAGAGATATGGAGGGAGTCGTATACCGCTATTCCACATATGTTCGCTATAGTCTGGTATCGTCTTAAAATTAGAACGGTCTTCTTTTCATAAGTTACAACCGTGATCTACAGTTTGCCCTTCTGGACCTCAAATCATCGACGGCCAATGTAATTATTTCCTAACTGACTTACCGCTGATAGTGTGCTCCGTAATATTTTTTATCCGTATTTCCTCGGTGACCATCTAATTTTGCAGCCGCTGGAAGAGATTTTTTATTTTTTTGTACATATATATTTTTACAATTATAATTTGCTAGTTTATATTTATTAATTTGTGAAGCTAAAGGTTTTCTGTTGTGATTACATATAAATGATGTCATTATTATCCAAAGGTATCATAGGTAGCTCTTATGACTGTATGTTCCATAGGCACAGAATTTGACATTGATCAAATTTGTTCGTCGCTACTTATGGGTTGATTAAGCCGTTTTTCCAGAAACTTATCGCAGTTATGAAGCCTTAATGCATTTTGAGGGACTCTAGAGATGGACGTGAGAAATGTAAACTGTGGAAATCAATAAAAAATATTTATCAGTTCCTTCGAACTCCTATTATAGTTCAAATAAAAGAAACAAACTATGAATTAAAAAATTATTTAAGTGTCTGCTGTTAGTTTCTTTAAAATGCAGCAGTTGTCTGCAAATAAAGAGCAGTTGTCAGTGGAAGATTAATATTCTTGTGAAGTTTTTTTCTATTCCGCTGCTTTCATGGATTGTTCACCTATATTTTTTCATGCTCATTTATCGAATAAGTGATTTCATTGAAAATTTACTACTATTTTTTTAATTAGTCTACTTTTTCCATTATGGTTCACAAAGTTAGTATACTGGATTATCTTGAACTGCATGTTAAGAGGTGACCTGCAACCGATTATGTATCAAAAACACCCTTTAATGTATACTTGGTAATGTAATATCATGGAGGAATATGTTTAGTATCTCCTAATTGAGGAATTCAAGAGATCAAAAGAACAATTACGCTTATATGCTTTTCGATGATCGGTCAATATAGTCCCTAGGAGTCTTACGTTTAACTATATTTTGACATCATTATTAATAAATTGTATATAACTGTAGAAGATGCCGTGAAAGAAGATTTCGAGGACTCACCAACTGGTGTACACATAAATGGGAGAATTTCAAAGTGAAACAATCATTTGGCTTGATCGGGTCTCGAACCTGGATCTAGGTCTAGTTAAACGATTTTTTCAACTTGAAATTTACCCATGGTTATTTAATAATATTAACATTTTTGAAGGAGTTAAATATTTTCAATCACACACACTTTGTTGGTTTTACTCAATGAACAACAACATGACCCCAGACACACTGTGTACCATCGTATAACTTCCAGCCACTTGAACATTGGCATTTTTGTACACGAAGCAAAACTCTCCACTTCTGACCCGTTTAGATTTTCGGAATCCTCGTCTCCTCTATTTCTACTACTCATACAATTAGCTATTTGTCCATGAAATTCCACCAACGTCCCTCCATTTTTTTAACCGTCTTCTCCTTTCATATAATTCCGGAGGGTTGAGAATTCCTTCAGGTTCATCCGCACGACCTTTCAACCCGTCTCTTTTAATCCTAGCTCTTTTATCCGGGGAATCGGGGGGCTCTCGGCCCCCCTCCCCCCTGGAACCACTCCCTTCTTCACCTTTCCTCACTCGCTCGCTTCCTCACACCCATCCCTGCGACGCAAACGTGCGTATGTGTGCGTGTATCCCTATCCGTCCCTTTCCGTCCATTAACCTTTCGAACCTCAATCCCCCGCACGCCTCTTCCTCCTTTCCCGACTCCGCTACCCTTCCGCCGGGAGAAAGAAAGGGAGAGAGGCGGGAAGGGAGGAGGAAGTGGGTGGAGAATTCTTTTCAGAAAGACGTTGCCATGGGACCGATTCTTCCTTCCTTCCTCCTTACTTCCTCTCTTAGCCGCTACTCAATTGTTGCGGACCTCCTCCTTCCCTCCTCGCCTCCTCCATCTTCCGTCCATTCCGCCCCTTTCTCCGTCTCCTCGTCCCCTTTCCCTCCCTCCCCTTCATCCCCTTTAAAGGGAACCGAAGCAGAGGGCAAAGGCGGACCGGCCGCGCAATCACCGAACCTCGGGATTAGATACCTGTGGGAAATCATTCACTGCTTTCAATCTGTGGCGTCACCGGCGTCTTTTTTGCCCTTTGTTGGCGGTGCCACTCCCATGTGGGGTGATAATTATGCTGTTTTTTTGCTGCAAAGGGCGACCATTATCATTTTTTTTAACCTTATGGTTGCAATCTCAAAAAAATATGTAACAATTATTTTTCAATCTTATGCATAGAAATTTTTTGCTTGGAGAGACAAGAGAATTGTTTTGGTAGTTCGTGTCCATCCAAAAATTACCGTGACCGGTAGATTATCTATGATATAATAAGTTCATTTAAATTTCTACAATTTACGCATAAGAGTCCTACAATTTTTTTTACGTTCCGGAAATAATTTTTTTCTTAAATACTTTGGGACAACGAACAGTTCAATCTCAAGGATTTCTCGCATAGGACTTTACTTTTTAATATGTAGCGTATCCATTTGATATTATACTAGGCGTTTTTTAAACTATAAATCCCAGGGGGCAATGAGCTATTGTTTGAAGAGAATATGCGATAGAAAGCTACCGAATTTTTCTTTTTTTTTCACCTGGCAATTTTTTTAGTTGATTCATTTTAAGATGCTAGATGTGTATTTCATATGCATTACAAATTTCGTCGATTTGATTCCAGTATTGCGTCAGCTGCAAGCTTGAGCATATTCAGTTCACCTTCGGGAAAGATGGATGTACGTTTAATACGCGACGAACAATACGGGGCGTTGAAATTTTGATTGTGAGTGAAAAAAGCTTCAGATGAGGTCTCTGTAATTGTAGGATGCTTATAGAGAGTCTGGTGTCCATTATAGCGCACCTAGATGATTGTTTCAAATTTTTAAAGAGGGGAGACAATCTGTTTGAAAGGAAGGTGATCCAAAAACTCCAGGCATGTCCCTTTCGCGATAATTTACACTTCTGCGACGCAAAATCGAGAGACAAGATTCTCGAATAATGTTAAGAGCATTACCATTAGTATTGAACATTTACAACAAAGGCGAAGTGCTTGTGATATATTTTTTCTATGTTCAGTGGATGTTGACTTGGCGTGTCGTATTGGCGCATAAAACTGTCGATGGAGTATACTTTAGGTCACTGGAATTTGCCCAAGTTGATATCAGTCTCAGAAGGGCAGATTTCAAAGCACCTGGTTTGACTCTGAACCGCGGCCACGCATCGTGAATGTCGTTCCTGAATATTTCTCAAACTCATAATGAATTGTGTTCTTCATCTCCTTAATATGCTAGCGTCCTGTGACTGTTTCCTGTTTCACATTGTGAAGAAACGCTTCAGTGGAAAACAGTTGCTTATGATCAGAAGCAGGCATAGATATGCTTTGAGGAGTACGACTCTCGCTTACCCAACATTGGAGTCCAATGAATGGCAATTGGTATAAAATGCCCTCACTTTCACACACATTCACACATAATTATCAACCAGTTTGTTTGCAATATGATATATTATTAAATTTTTCCATAGTAAACTATGAAAACAAATAATTTATCATTACTCTTGATTGAACAACTCCTGAAAATGGACCTATAAATGGATTCAAATTGCAAAAGAAGAAAACGTTTAGTTGGTAATTAGATTGATTTCCCATTTTTTGTCTGACGAAGATTCCGATTGCTATAAATTATTATCACTCCAGAATTTTGTGAATTTCTTTCTACATCCCCTTTAAATTTTTCTGCCAAATTCAGTTATATTTATATAATCCTAAGACAGTATTTGAAAACTTAGTTCATTTTTTATTTTGCTGGGCTTAATACCCACGAATGGCTATTTTGCTATATCGGTAAATTACATCAATTTCGATGAATTTAAATAATTCACTTAAGGTATGTGGCCCGCAATGAGGGGTAATGCATGTTTCGCATTCGTATCAATTCGCTAGCTGTTCATCAACGTAACATTATTCATAAGCATAATGCATAAAATGCTTAGGTATTAGAAAATTACAAAATACAATTTCGACTTAGCCTTAAAGCAAAGTGTGGCTGTGTTTCCTATAAGAGGACCTTCCCCTCATGCATTCAAACTGAGAATCTGAGATGCCTCAGTCTTTTAGATCTTCATTCGGGCAATTTTGGCAAACCGCCGTCCTGTTTTCGTGTCTCAAGTTCAGTCTCTCCCCCGTCATTTCCTCCTTACTGCCGAAATTGACCGCCTTATATCCCGACTCTAAAGTATGAACCGTGTGGTTCCCAATATTTAAGACAAGGCAGACGACGGATAAAGGGTTTCCTCGACCGCGCACTTTTATTCCTGCGATTTGGCCCTAGCGAAGTACATAATTTGTCCTTATCATTCCACCACCCCTCGCCGCCTTCCCCCCTCCATCCCCCCCTTTTGCTCTCTTAACCTCTTCGACCCCTCCTCTTCCGCCGTCTCTCTTGGCTGCCACTTCCGATCCGCACTCTTTTGTCCCTCTCCTCCGTCTCCCTGTCCGTCCCACACCCCTCCAGAAAATACGCGCCCTTTCCCTCCCTCCAGCGCCCCCCCTGCTCTTTCCGAGCCATTTGCAGCGCATCATTTCCTGCTCTTTGACTGACTCTCTCTTTTCCTCCTCCTCCGAAGGACTGCCTCGGGAAGGGGAGGACTCTGTTTAGGAAGAGGGCGGAGGAGGAAGAAGGGATGGAGAGGGAGGGAGTCACCGAAGGGAGGAAGGTTAAGAAGTTACATCCCTTGGTATTTTGCGAAAAGGGAAGCGACTACGTACGGTGACAGTGCTGTCTGGACACGAGCAGGGTACTTTTTAAGATAAAAATTATGGAAACCACCTCTAGGATCACTCGTCACTCGTTGACACCTTTTGCGTTTCATACTTTTTAAATTGTAATATTCCCGGTAAAGTGCTGGTGTTTTGTTTTCGGTTTCCCCGCTATAGTCACCATATAGATAACTCTGTTAATTGGAATCATTCTTTGGAAAATCACTCCTAAAATCGGTTTAATATCAACATTTTCTTTTAAAGGCTGTTCCCGTTTTTTGAGCGTATTGCCTTCAGCCAACAACATACCTTCCCGTCCAAAATCCCGTCCCTTCCCATACGTCCAAAGTCCCGTATCGCGTTCCTTTCAAACTCCTCTTTATCTTCGGGAACAGAAAGAAGTCTCTACACGTTCTCTAAAAAATGTGGATCATTTTTACAGTGATCCGCAAGTTGTGTCGCAATTTCCAAACGATTGAGTCTTTGATCATCACTGAGCACTTTCGGCACAAATTTTTCGCATCTGTAATTGGTCCCTAATAATTTCGTGCACTATTGTTTTTGGCACATTACACTGCTCTGCTATCATCCGAACACTAAGACGACGATCAGAGTTCAGTACATCGCCACCTTTTGGCACATTTTCGTCGGTGAGTGTCGTTGATGGGCGTCCAGGCCGTGGTTCGTCGTCGACCTCTTCTCTGCCCTCCACGAACATCTTGTGTCACCGAAAGATCATGTTTCTGGACATGGCTGACTCCCCGTAAGCCTGGTTAATCATACCGACAGTTTCGGTAGACGATTTCCCAAGCTTTACCGCAAATTTGATGGAATAACGCTGCTCCAAAAACTTCGGCATCGCGTTCCGTGACGTGGGTCGAGCGTGGAGGTTCGCGTTAACAGAGCTCCTCACTACACCACAGCTCAGAGCCGACTGCCTTTTTCAGCGTCGCTTGGCAACATACCCCCCTCTAATCACAGCCCGTCAGAGCGGTGCTGGGCGTGCCTGGTACACTTCAGTACACTTATTTTCCGGACGAACCCTGTATATTTTTCTGAATTATTGCCATTATGCACCATATATTTTGTTTAATTATTATTGTATTAAGACACCCCAACTCGCCGCCATGCCATTGAGGAATCGTTGGTCCTCATCTTGTACAACGCCATAGTCGCTGAATCACCTTTCGGCAAAATGCTCACTCAACTCAGAATTTGTGGCCACCAGATTGATACAAACGAAGGAGCGAGATAGCGTTGGCCGACACAAATATTGATAGTGACATAAAAAAGGACACACATATTCCGAAATTTTTGGTGGCAAAACCAAATTCTGCGGGCATAAAGAACTGAGGAGAAGAATAAACGAAAGGGAGGGATGGGTGGAAGGCCTAACATTAATTACAGGTAGTTAAAGGTGTTTAAGAGCCATGTTTTGTCTTGTTCTAATGTCTGTAGTTTGAGTAAAGTGTCAGAGAGTAGAAGAGATGCTAAAATTGCCCCCGCTGACGCCATCTCTTGGCCACAGAATTGGGGCACATGGTTGCATATAGGTCCGCAGATCTCAATGTAAATTACGTTTCCTCGATGGCTCAAGGAGAATCGACCCGGCAAGTGGAAAGATCCGGCGTTCAAGTCCCGGCCAAGGAAATATTTTTGCGCTTTTGATCTGCTCAATTACACCTTCCCCACCTCTCTTGTGTTCGTCCTTTATATGCGTTCTTATCCCTTTTTCCTTATATCCATTTCCATGTAAATGAATATTTGTTCGCCATATGGCGGAATTTCGTGTTTGAATGCATATATCACACACGAAATCCCGCCATATATATAATGTATATGATGCAGAAGCATTCACGATTGCAATAGAACACAAAGGCTTAATGACACGTAAGACAGATAAATAGAGAACACGTAAAAGGACACATTTCAGGAATTTTGAGCTTTCGACCTTCACTGAAGCCTTCTTCAGGTCAGATGAAAGGTCTCGGGCGGAGGAAATACGTGGGCTGTGGCGGTTGAGTCACAGGGTATGCCGGAAAGGGATGTAAGGTTGATGGTTGAGCCCGAGAATTTCAAAAGATCGGAATTCTAATATGTTCGCGGATTCGCGAGTTCTCACCTGTATATTGGTGGCTGAATCGGGTAGGGATTCTAAGATGGGTTAGGGGAAACACAGGGCGAAGGAAAGGTTGTGGGAGTTCGCCTTTGAAAGAATAGGAAGAAAAGAGAGTGAGGCAGGAGTAGCGGTGATTGTTCGTTAGGATGGACAAGGGGTAATGCATTCGCTTATGTGATGATGAGCATTGTTTCTATGTCAGAAGATAGTTAAAGTTTATGGAGAGGTATTTAGCGTGGGAACAAGGTGGGAAGTTAATGAGGGGATGTTGGGTGAGGGGAGCAGATCTGATAAGCGATTATGTTTTGGATCGGGGGTGGTTGCAAGTAAGGACAAGATGAAGAAATTTGTCGGGGATGCCTAAGGGTTGGTGGATCAGAGAATTTTTCTGAAATTGGCGAGTCTTCTTTATGCAAGAGAAGGACATTCTCATTCTATACAAATTGGAGTAATAGAGATGAGGGAATGTCATTTTCGTGTGAAATAGGAAATAGTTCTTTAAGAAAGGTTTTCAGTCTGTGGGATCCTGGGAAATAGGTGGTCCAAACGATAAGTCCTGCGTCAGATATGGTTTGTTTTTCTATGGTGTGTGAGGTCGGGTGGAGCGGTGGATATACATATATATATATATATATATATATATATATATATATATATACGTGATATATATATATATATACGTGATATATATATATACGTGTTATATATATATATATATATACGTGTTATATATATATATATATATATATATATATATATATATATATATATATATATATATATATAACACGTATAAAGCACAGGAAATATTTTCGAAACACTTCCGAAGGAACTGAGATAGACGCCCATCAGATTGCGTGATGACTGGAGATGGTGTGTCAAAATTCAAATTCTCTCTCTGGGTGACTTCAATGCTCCAATTGGCTTTTAGAACCATCCATATTGGCGTGGTGTTTCAGTGATAGAATTTCCCCATAAAATTGACATTAATAAATACGGCTATAGTTACAATTCTTTCATTTTTAATAGCAGCGACTCAAATTATATTTTGGCTGCTTTTCGTGAGAGCTTAGCAATTAATGAGTCGGCGCAGAGATATGGATCTCATCGGATTCAGCTTGGGGACCTCTGCATCTCTACCTCATAGTGAGGGAGAGGACATCTTAAAAATAGTGACCAGTCAAGGGCATAGAAAGATGAACAACATATGTATCCATGGCATTAATATAGTAATATTTGGCTCAATCATTGGCCCTACAAACATTATTAAGCACTTTCTTATGCCAGCTCATCTGCAATCATTTGCAAAGGACGGCATCGGTAAAGTAGAGAGATTAGCCAACAGGGATTAAAAACTTTTTGTTTATAGAAATAGATGCTATAAATTAAATACTGTTCATTATGACATTTCTGTTTCATCTTTTTGTTAACTGGTCCTACTTTGTAGATATATCTTCTCTTCCTTGAGGTCTGGAACTTCCTCTGCCCATTCGTATACGAGTATATTGCTCGTATATTCCTAATTATTTTCGTAAATGCTAGTAAAATTGAATGTATTTCATTAATCAACCGCTGAAGGTAGGCACGCATGCAACTCTTGAAGTGTTCGCAAACGTTCCACACTTCGACAACTGTTGATCCTGCCCTCCTCGGTTCTCAAATTTTCTCTCATCCCGAAGTTAAATGGGCATCGACAGCAAAAAATACATTTCGAACGTTGCATGATAAATAAATCTTATTATAAAATCATTCAATTTAAATTTTTACTGCAATTTCTTCATTACGCTCTCACATTCCCATTAACCACTGATTGCGAAATAAAGAATAATTTTATATAAAAGAGTCAATCAGATCTCATTATTTCGATTTCGAGTACAATGAATGAATTCAACTAAACGGAATCTCCTTTTTGATTTCATAACGTAAATAATGCGCATTAATGTAATGTTATTGCTTTTATGCCATTGCTCAAAATAAGGTCTATATATTACATCAATTGCATATTATTACGCGTGTTTAATCGAGCAGCATGAAATTCCATCCCCTTTAATCATCCTCTATGTGGACGTGATTGGGGTAATGATATTTTTATGAACGTTGAATGAAAGATGCACAATTTCAATTAATTGGAGAATTAATGAACTTAGTCATGGAACTAATTTTTGTGAACTGTTCTCGATCTCTGGATACGGCAAGCGAAGCATGCATTCCGAATTCATTTAATGGGTATTCAGAATAGTATCACTTCCTCTTGAGTAACTGTACACGTATAACCAAGATTTATTACCCCAGTTGTAGACCTTATTTTGCAGGATTGCTTTAAAATATGAATAAGTTAATTTCCTACAGGACTAGGAATGAGCTAATTAGGAAAGCTTTGCCTGGCGTAATTTATTTATTTTATTCTATCATTTAATTCTTCTCTTTATGCTCCTAAAGCTTTGATCACAAGCACTTCCGGTCAGGTAAACTGTTCCATCTGCTCTAGTTTTGACCTCCTATTTTAATGTTAAACTTAGCCTTTCACCTTCTCTGAAATTTCATACAATACATTGATCTCCATTCAATACCCATCGCACAGATTCTGATGCGATCGTCAATTATTGGAGCCCCTTGACTGATTGGCTAACTAAAGTTCGATCATCCGCAAACCTAACTAATTTTATGAATCCACCACCTACTTTCAATCTCGCCTCCGGGTCATCCCATGCCCCTTTTACTATTTTTTCCAAGCATACGTTGAAGAGCACGAGGGATAATGGACACCCCTATCTTACCCCTTTTCCTTACACATTCAGACTCTCTACTCACACCTCAGCAGTCCGAGGCATGAGCATTTTGCGGATAGGTCGCCTACCCCTACAAATCTATTTCTATCTTCTGTAATATATTAAATCCATCCAATCTACTCAATCAAACGCCTTCTCAAGTCTACGAAGCAAACATCATTGTAATACATTCTGAATGTATTTAGTTCCTCCCTGTTGGTGTCCTCATTCCTGCTATGACATTACGTATACCCCTTCCCTTTCTGAACCCAAACTTATCATACTCCTACACAATCGTTCGTTCTTCCATATATTCTCTTTTTGACGATCTTAAGTGCCACTCAGTGAGTGAAATCAAACTTTTGTTTTATAAACCTTAAATTTGGCTGCATTTTCCTTTTAAATGATGGGATTTAATATTAATCCGATGAAGTATTTCCGCCGAATTAATTCCAAAGAATCCTTCCTCATTTTTCTAAACACTTAAATTATTTTTGGGGCAATATTGTGTATCCCTGTAACCTTATTTGGTGTAATTTCCCTTAAAGCTCTTTCTACTCTCCTGTATTTAGCGATTTGTCTTTCTATTCAGAAATATTTCAATACGTAAGTAGTAAATACTTCATAGACGTTATATTTTCTCAGCATATGAACACTTAATGTAATATCTTTACTAAAAAACCCAAGTATTCTCACCATGTCTTCACAATATTTGTATTGGCTCAGTTACTAATTTAACTGAATTATCTTTCATTCCATCCACTGTTTTCCCATATTACTTTCTGAGAGTGCTTCCACCTTCTTCTATAGTGCAACTGTCACTCCTCCTTAGTAAACTTTCAAAATCTTCGCACTGTGTTTTTGAAACCCTTCCTTCCATCTCTGTGTTTCCCATCTCAGTCGAACGTTCAAATCCTTTTTCCTACTTAATTTCATGTTCAAATTCTTCCATTACCTTCTCTCGTTTAATTTCTTAATCATCTCGTTCGTAATTAATTTTTTCCCAAGCCCTTTTCCTATTTACTGTCCCTATAGTTTTGTTCGGAACTATCGATATCCTCTTTTGGTTATGTTCCCATTTTTATTCTGTTGTTCCCATCTTCATTTCCTCACTCATGATTTTCATTACAGCCTTCCAGTTTATTTTCCAACATTGTATTTTACCAACTGTCCTAATATCAACGTCTAGAATCTGAATTTGCACTCCAATATTAATATATACAATCTGATTTCGTATCTGCTTCAGGTAAACTGTCATCACGCTGTTCCTAACCATTACAGTCTAATTGATATCCTTCTTGATTCCTGGGCATTATGTCTACGCATGTGGTGGTTTTAAAGCAAGTGTTGGAATTGGTTAAACCCTGTGTACTGCAATTTCTTTTGCTTCCTCTCTATGGCCCTTCCTAGTTCCTTAATCGTTGTCCTCTACCTTAATGCCATATCTTCCTTCGCATAACGTCGCGTTTCAATCCTCCATTACTATCAAATGTTTCCTTCCTGGAAAACCAGCAATTACTTCCTTTAATTTGTCGTATATTCTGTCAACATCTTCCTTCCTATGATTGCTTGGTCGCCTGTAGACCGGAACAATAGCCAAATTTCTTGCTTCGGCTTTTACAATTCAACATTTTATGCATATCCATCTTAATTTTCTACTTCGGTCAGATTCCGCCGATAAGGAAGGGAAAAGAGGGTCATTTTGGAGGATTTGGAGATATGAAAGTGGGGAAAAATAATAAAAGGAGTATTAATCTTAAGGAAATTCAGCGAGGAAGTAGTGTGAATGTGTGAGAAGAGAACGGTTTGTCGGGAGAATTCCAAATGAAGTAGGAAACATGGATTTAAGATGTTTTAATTGGCGATGAAATCTTGAAGTGTGATAGAGGGGAGAGTGATTATTGGGCAAGTGAGGAAGGGGTGAAGGAGGAGAGGTGCTGAGATGAGAGATGCTGGGTGGAATGGAGTGAGAGAGAAATTGAAGAAGGGCTTGTCTTATTGGAACAGTCCCAGTTATGAGTCTTGTTATATGATGTTGACCCGTGCAGCAAGGGTTTTCCAGTGTGACAAACGAAAACCTGCCTCAATCGGTGGAATACCATCGATAAACACGTCTACATTGTAAATAGTTAATCCTGTTGTTTAATTTAGTTTATTCGTATTTCTAGTGCCTCGAACGGACTAGAATTTTTTTTCAATCGCTAAAAGTGCAGACAACTCGCAGCCACACCAAATGACAAGCATTTTCACCTGCGTACAGACTTTAAGTTGGGGTAATCACTGAAGTTCAGTTAAACGAAATTTCCAGATCACTAATTAGCAGATAGATAAGTACAAGTAGTTATATTGGCGATGCGTTAATTTACATGCAACCCCTCGTACCTTCCACTAAGCAAAAATAATTATTTTTGTACTCGGCATTCCAAAACAGAGTTCAATACAAAGTTGTTTTTGCAAGCTTTTTCGCAATCCTCATACCATTGCAGAGTGGAGGAATAAAATATTTTGGAACAATGATATTTCATCAAATATCAAACTTTTTCCCTTAATAACATAAATCCATGGAACTCTGCTCCGCAGTAAACAAGTAAAACACCAACAATATTTAAGTATTCCATCGTTCTCCGAAGGAATATCTCGTGGGAAACAACAATGCATCTTAAGCCTCTCGGAACACAAAAAACGGAGTCATCTCCGTGGATTCACGATTTGGCGCATTCATTGTGAAGGTGGGGGGCGGGGATCGGTCGTCCGCGAGCCATTTCATGAATAGGACCGCGATAAAGCCGGCGCTCGCCGATATCTCGTCTCCATCTTCTGCCGGACCGAATGCGGGGAGCACTGCGGCGCAGGGAATCCCGTGTGTTCGTATTAAGTCCCGGGCGAGAGGGTTGGGCTCGTAAATCCGATCGTGAAATTCGATGAAGAGGGCGGAGGAAGGAAGGAGGGGGGTGGGGGGTTGGTTGTGTGCCACGGGAAGAGGAGCGGGTCTCGCGGATGACACGGCGGAGGAGGATTGGGCAGTCGGTGGCGACGAACGGTTGAAGATCGAGAGCGAACATACTCGTGCGACGACGAATTTGACCGAGGTTGTTTTTACCCCCGGGTTTACGAAAATTAATGTCAGTTGCCGACCCGCCATCCCATCAGAGAGAGGTAAATGAGATATTCAGAGGAGGGGGGGGGTTAAGAGAGCAAGGCTTCGAAGTGGCACACGAAGAGGAGGGGGGAGAAAGGTAGGGGGTGGAAAGGGGGAGAGGGATGATGAAGGAGCGGTGGATTTCTTCTCCGTTGACTCTTGGGAAGGAGGACTGTCTCTTTTATTTATGCCTCCATCCCGTGCACTTTTTCATTTGTTTTCTCTCATATCTCCATTCATTCCCCCATTTTCTCAATACGATTCTATCTCCGTCCCCAACCCACACCCTCCCCCGCCCTAGTCATATTCTCTCCTCCGGAGTTTATCTTTTGTGGAAAAATAACTCCCTCACGCACTCGCATCTTTCAGATGGAAGGGGTGCGAGAGGCCGCCTTCTTTCCTCTTCCCTTCAGTTCCGGGAGAAGGTTATCTCCTTACTCATATTTTTTGCCGTCATTTGCGGTGGAGCGCCCTCTCTCTCTCCCTCTCTATGGGAGGCGCCCGGCTGCCCCGGGTTGTTTTTCCCCGATGACTCTCCTCCGCCCCCTCTCCTAATTCCCTCCCTCTCGACGAATAGTTTAATAGAGCGGTTTTATTTACCGCCCACTCCCCTCACCCCACCCAATCCTCGTGGGACTCGTAGTTGGGAAACGGAAAAGGAGTTGGTGTACGTTTCCTGCTGCGCGTATTAGCGTTGAGAATGATCCAGAGATACCACTCACCCCCTCCCCTTCTCCCTCTCCCCCTCCCGCATCCAACCCCATATTGCCACTGGTTTTTGCACCGATTTGACGGAAATTCCGTTTCCTTCTCCCGCGCTCCCCTCCCCCAACGCGGACGATGTAGCGGAATTAATTCCTTGGAAAGGCCGCAAAAAACTTTATTAATCCCGAGAAGATCGGCAGGGGGAATAGGAAAAAGCAGAGGGATGAAAGACGGCCCGTCGTAAAAGTCCTCAGAGGTATATCATTCTATGAGTCCAAGTGCCCTCCGTCCACATACCCAAGAGTTAAAGAAAATCTTTTGTTTTTAAAGCCCAATAAAGACTTAACGGTCATAGGAGAGATCTCTGCTTGGAGGGTCTTTCCAGAATGGTTGGTATTTTACTCGTAAATACGATTATGTCAGAGACTGATTTCCTTTTCTTTTTTTGCATTGGGTGAAATTAGGGGAGGAACCTACGATACTGAAACCCACGGATAAAAAGGGGTTAATTTTTAATTCAACGATTCCATTTAATAAACTCAGGCAAGTGATTTATCACACAAAAATTCGTTGGCATAAATTATGTTCCCATTTAATTATTACTTAAGACGAAATTCAGCCTCGACGCATTTCTTTAACGTGGAGAAAATTTTAAAGCAATTATGCTTAAGGTTATTTCTCTACTTCAATGACTTCCTTTGTAGTTGCTTTTCTTCATTAATAATTGTGTGTCCTTGTCAATGTGGTGACAATGTCACACGAGCGTATGTTCACCTAAGGCGGAGTGAGTTTTCTTTTTATATTGGACGTTCTTGGCCTTCGGCCTGAGGATTATGGGTTTGTAAAGCCCCACATGTAATTTCTCACTGCTGAAAAAAGCGTAAATTACTTGTACCATGTAATGAAGTACTTAAAAGACGTTATCTCCTCAAAAGCTAAATTCAAATTTTGGAGACGGTGTTACATGTTGTAATCAATGTCTGCTAATCATTATGCGACAAATCGTAAGATAGCGATGTAACTAATACAACGATTCCAATCGATTCGGCGACCCTTTGTTTTTCACTAGGACTCACAAACAAAAATTTCCCGTATCGTCTTTCGGAGGTGGTTTATATTTCACCAGATGGAATCAGCACCAGAAAGTTTGTCAGTGCAGAAAAATGAGATCTTGATAACTGAGACCTTCTGCTATGGACAACAGTCCTAAAAATCGTCCAAATATGGATTGGTGTCTATTTCTATATATTTCGTGACCAAATTTACCGTCTTATCTCTATTAATACTGACAGAAAAGTAGGCAAACATCTTTTTCATTCTTCTCCGTGGTTTTTTTTGTAAGACATTGTTTATTTAAGAACTCTTTGTATATGTCCCGCTTCGCTTATCGCTTATTTACTTTCTTTTTTTACTTAATTCGCTTGTCTTAAGTACTGCTCCCCATTCCTTGCACCAATCCGAGATTATGTCTAAGTTTCTAGAGAGTAACCCGCAATCTGCTGGTGTCTTTATTTCTCTGTTTTCCACCGTGTCGTTTGTAAATAATTTAAGGTCACTCCTAGTGCGTAAGCTTTAGTCATTGATACATATAAACAATAGTAGCAACCCATGCACTACTGTTTATATAAACTGCACCTATTGCACTTCACTGGAGTACGCTCAAAGTTGAATCCATCTCCGTTGAGTACAACTCATCAATGCGGCTATTTGCTTGCGATATGGCAAGAAATCTCTAATCCAATGCATCGCGTTCTCATTGCTACCATAACATTTAAGGTTGGATAAAAATTTATTGTGCGGGTCTCTAACGAAGGATTTATCGAAATTCAGAAATTAAACATCGAGTTGTGTCTTATTTTCTCCCGATCTAAGTATATCGTGAATAAAAAGACCCAATAGTGTTTCGCAAGATCTGCTCTTCCTGAATCCGTTCTGGTTGTGGCTTAATATAGTGTATACGAGCGTATGTCTCACAACTTACTACTTTTTAAACTCTCTTTTAAAATCTGATTGCAGTTTTCGTTGCTTTCTTAAAGCCGTCCTGACGTCCCCGTTGTACCACATAGGCTCTTTATTTTCGCATTTAAGTTTAAATGGAATACAAGTCTAATTCCTTCTCGTGCAGTATTTAAGAAAAATTTCCAAGTGCTCTCTGGATAGGCTCCCTGGTTTTTTTCCTGAATTCTGGTAATTGTTTTTTTTTTAATATTCCCGAAACCTTCTCGCTCTAGTAATATGGTTATTATATTGTTTACTATGCAGCCATTTATGAATACATGTAAGAATTTGTCTCATTGCTTTCCGTTTATGTCAATAATTTATTTCTAATGCAGTTTCTTTATTTTATTTAGATTGAAAACGCGTTCTTCCGTATTTTTCTTCCTTCATTGCTATTAATATTTTAGAACTCCATTCATTCCGTACAAATTGATTATTTTTATCCTCCAGTTTTATTAATTCCACAAAAATCTCTCCGTTCTTTGAGTCCTTTACCATTTATATGCATGATTACGTCTGCCCCATCTATTTCTAATGCCTTATTTCGGGTGGTTGCGGAGGTTTTAGGATAGGCTAGTAGGATTGAAAACTCTCTCTACCGAGACGGAGGTACTTGAGGACATGGCTAACCTCTCAATGTAATCGGAAACTTACCTCAATGTGCTTCTATGCACGCAATTAATTCACCGTTAATTCTCCATAGAAGTATTTCAGGCGATAATTTGACCTGCTGCATAGCTCGTTAAATCATGACTCTCTTGACCTCTCACCTCCAATCCAACCACATGAATGACTCCCCGAGAGCTTCGTGCTCGAAATATATTTTATTGCATACACACTCATTATCATCAAATTACATTTGAAACACTCTTCCCATTTTGAAATTGCTCCAATCAGAGCGAAGCAGAATTCCGCCCAGTTTTTTTACTCATTCACGGCGAATTTGAATGAGTGATTTGTTTTCGTAGGTTTTTGTTGAGCGTTATTCTGTATTTTCCTAAACATTATGGAAACAATGAATAGAAATTTTTATTTTTAAACTGTGATTCGATCAAATGTGGATATTGAATGAACTTTCGACCAATAGGAATCGAGAAATCCCTGCATGTGTCGTGGGTGTCAGGATATCTTACGGATTATTGCATAAATGCAGAAGTGCAGCCATTTTTTGTAAGGTGATTGCATTAATCTGCTTGACATTCTAAGAATTTCACGAAAGTAACCATAAATATAGTTGTGTCTGTTAGAATTTTCTTTCACTGCGCATTCCACTATAGTTTCCCCTAATTTGTTCGCCGACAAAGTTTTCTGAAATTGACTCTTATTGTTGGTATTATTAACGCAAATATCGAGGAATGTATCATATTTTTCAATAAAAGTAAAGTATTGTTAAAGAAATTATTTCAATTTTATCTTTTTTGCGATATGATATGCCGCGCACCTCTTCACGTTAAATAGGGAGAGAAAAACATTTGAGTTTCCATTTATTTGCAAATTTCTCTTCGTGGAAATGAAGCTTTCGCTTAGATGCATTTAGAGACGTTAGATGAGCTTTTGACGATGGGTTAGATGGGAGAAGGGACTGCCGCAGTCTCAATCTCGCCGGAATAAAACTGAATTATTAGTATGAGTTTCTAATCCTAAAGTAAAACCTCACTGTTTGATTATTAGATGCAAAACTATCAAATTATTTGTTATGATTAGATGGGATACACGCTTATTGAACTCAATTTCACCACACACAAATAAGACAAATATAATATTTAATTAATTTGTGGCAGTACATTTGCTTTAATTTATGTTTAACAGTAGCGTGCGCTCTTTTCATATACTAAAATCACCTTACGATACTTGAAGATGTCACCTATGTGATTATACCGGTATTGATCGCATTAGCACATAAATTCTTGGTGAATTTTACAAACTTTACTTCTCAAGGTGAACGTTCACAAGGTTAAGCCCGATTCGTACTATTGAAAAACATTTAAATCACCTTTGAATCGTGCTTTATAATACCAAAGTGTTTTATAATATCAAAGTGTTTTATAATTTATCTGGAGGGCATATTGACGATGTCTTTATTCAGTCATGCTTTAAATGCACCAGGTAACTTTTAAGGGTTATTTCGAAAAGTTTGAACTTGATGTACACACAAGAGTGAAGAGGAATTGCCAGTATCCTGAAGAGCGTGACGCAGTCAAGCCCGAACCGCCAGAACTTTCTCCCCTCGCACCATTGGACTGTTTTTCGCAAGGGTGCGATCTTGGCGGCACAAGGGTGGAACTGAGCACCTAGATTGGCTTTCGCGCGCGTGCAGATGTTTACACACTTAACATTTCGTCCCGGAGGCAGCAGCCGTGTGCTTTTTCGCCGCTCGCCAGCCCCCCGCCCCACACACCCCCGCCTGCCTCTCCCTCCGCCTCCTCGGGAACGCCTTCGCCGTGGAATCAGCGATCCGTCCACGTCGCCCTGCTGCCTGAGCGATCCTCCATTAAATCCCCCTCCCCCTCACCCCTTCCGGTGCGGATCTCCACCCCGCGGGAAGCACCTGAGGGGTGGGCCGCCCCAACCCTTGCCATCCAACCTTTAACCACCCTCCTTCCCTTTTTCTCCGAGGAGCAGTCAGCCATTTGCGAGAGGCCCACAGGGGAGGGAAAGGGGAGCACCGCGGCGCCACCTTGTGTAACGACCCATCAACCGATTTCGTTCCCTCCCGCACCAGCCGCCTTTCTCCCCCCCACCCCCTAACCCACACGCACCCACTTCTCACCCTCCTAGGCCATTTGCCATTCGTCAGCTCTACTCTCGCCTTCCTCTAATGTCTCATCTCCACTTCGTCCATAACTTCTTCGAGCTACTTTGTAAAGGGCTTAGCAGGCATTTTTACCCCCGCCACGTCCTTGCGGCGGCTTGCGGAGTATTGAGTAGATGTAGATGAATTTTAGGTTTGATAAAATGTGTAAAAATAATAGCACGTTAAATTTCCCCTAACCATGTTGATGAGTGAATTTAACATGCTCTAAGGTTTGCTGCGAGGTTAGTTCTGCCTTGAAATTGCAAAACAACCTTCGGGCTGGATTCTGTGGCTTTGTTATTTAGACATATAGATATTTAAGTATCCTGAAGGCCATCGCTTAAGTATGTGACAGAGGGTGAATACACACCAGACTAATTTTCACCAATAATTGATGAAATTCAAGAGTCGTGCAGTTCAAATATTGAAGTTCAAATTCTATTACTCTTTACTGTCTAATGACTGAGCAAATTTCCTTCGTTTTAAAATTGTAACTTATAATTTTCGTTTACCTTAGCTTGATGTAAATGTCAGGAAGTTTAAACATATTTAATTAAGAGATTTTTAGAAAATTGTGTATGTTTCACAGTGCTTCATCCTCACTCATCAAACCGAGTACAGATAATAAAGATGCAATGCCTTCTTTGTATTGCTTTTATCACGCACTAATGGAAGTGGATATACAATTCAAGGCCAAAATGCAAAAAGAGAGCAAATTTGTACGCAAAGCAACTGATATAAAAGAACATCTTTTTAATATTTTTATTTATATATACACTGCAAGCCACCGACAGGGTGTGTGGCAGGGGGTGAATACACACCAGAATATTTTTACCCGAACATGACCCTACCGAGTTCGAACGATGTTATTCTGATCCCTTATCGTTCGTGGAAAAAATTACATCTTAAATCTTTCTGTTCTACACTTATTATCTCGAATTACACCTGCACTTAATCTCTCTAATTTTATTAGCATGTAGAGCAACCTCTTTCCGTAGTACGATGGGGATAATAATACATTTTCAACATCACTGCTAAAGAGACATCCAATTTATGCAAGAGATTCAATCTATAATTTAACCATCGCTCCATTCAGTGATTCCTAGCCTAGCTCCTCTAATATTTTGGATACTCTACTAAGTTTGTCTTAACAACCTTTTACAAATCTTGCTCCTCTACGCTCCATGCGATCCAATTTGCCAATTAATCCAACTTCGTGAGGATCCCATATACTTGCAGCATATCCTAAATGAGGCCTAACTAGCGAAAGATAACATTTCTCTCTGACCTTTTCATCTCATTTACCAAGTACTCTTCTAATAAATCCGAATTTTGAAAGTAGTTTATAAAATTTGGCGAATGAGTCTGTCGCATGCCTGTCCAGCTGATATCAAAATGCGGATTTTCCGTATAAACGGTATATTTTGTTTTTAAATATATCGTATGTTGAATTTATTGCGAATCGCTCTTCCTTTCAAATTTACCGTCAGCATTAACTACTCAGCATTCAATTTACCCTTCAAAGTAATCCTATAGTTACTAATTCGGTAATGTGTCTAATGGCGGGGAGTGCAGCAGCTATGTATCTTGGTGCTTGAGGCAGGTGGTTGTGATGTGACCAATGAAAATGAGTGACATGCGTACTTTGGAAGCATTTGAAACCTGAGGTTGAAAAAAATGCTGTAGAAAAATGAAAGTATGATTTAGAGCGGAATTTTCATGAATACAAGGCCTGTTGAATAAATAATTAGAATAAATTTGGGGAAACAATTTTTTCAAGGTCGAACTACAAATTGCTGAAATTCTTCACAAGAGCAGCCTTATGTATCGACGCACCAATGCCAGTGCCTCCGTCAGTTGTGGTATGCTTCCTGTAGGGCATCAACAGAACCCTCGTTGAGGCACGTCGTCATGGCCTCTTTGACATAATCTAGTGGTCCAAAATGGTATTCAAAGGGGTTATACTTGGGTATTACTCAAACGCCCATGTTCTCGTCACCTGTACCACCACCAATTCTAAATAATTCAGGCCATTTTTACCGTGGTCAAAGGCAAGATTGACATAGAGGTAGTCAGTCTTCCGACGGCACCTTGGGGACTATCTTCGCACGCACCTTTCTCATGGCTAAATCTTCCGTAACTATGCTATGCACTGTGGTTTTCTGAATATTGTACTCTTCTGCTAACATCCTGACACTTGGGAGGTCAATCAGAATTGAGCCTGTGTCTCACTTTTTGCACATTTTCATCACACTGTGTTGATCATGAATGTTCTCATCGTCAACCTCCTCTCTACCCTCCGAGGACATCTTGTGACGGCGGAAAACCATTCCTCGGGACATTCCTGTATCTCTTAAACCCGATTTTCCGAGCT
Source organism: Hetaerina titia (assembly GCA_037158775.1). Lineage (NCBI taxonomy): Eukaryota > Metazoa > Arthropoda > Insecta > Odonata > Calopterygidae > Hetaerina > Hetaerina titia. Next base: position 101,633,530 of record CM073774.1, on the reverse strand, counting down.
TAGCACAGAATTTTATCGCGTATCGTTGCTCCATGGAACGTGGCATCCTGAATTAGGCTCTCGAACAGGGGGTCGCGTCACGAATTCAAAGGTTTTGTAGTGATCAGCACATTGTACGGCTCACAAACAACTGACGTGGGTCACGTTGCTTCCCCTAGACTTCCCACTACCTCTCCCACCGCTAATCGCCCCACTCCAGCCGTCTACGTCGGCGGAAAACAATCATTCGACGTTTTTTATGGGCAAACCATGTATAATGCTCCTTCGATCTCTCAAGATTGACTGCGAAAAGGTGCATTAAATGGAACTTGTACAGTTATCGTGTCACTTAATTTTTTATAGTTCGTAGGATTGTTTAGCACTTAATATATCTTTCGGTACGAGAGAAGTTGTGCTGAGCTGTCAGGAAGTGCGAGGGCCGCCAGTGAATGGATCTTGGAAGCAGTGGACTACTTCCTGGGGGAGGGAGGCGTGGTTGGGGATGGATGCGTGGAGTGATGGGGGTCTCCTCGTGCGGAGTGGGGTCGAAGGGCAAGGGAGGGTGGCGTGGAGGAAGTGCGGTGGCCTGTGTGTGGGGAAGGGAGTGGAAGAAGGGAGGAAGTCGGAGGGGGCGAAGAAAAGGAGAGTGGGTCGGGGGGACCTCGACACGGATGGAGGCTCATGGGATTGCGCGGGATGGCGGATGAGGCGGAGGGTTGGAATGGAGTGGGAGGGGGAAGACAGACGGAAAAATAGTCCACCCTAAGGGGCGAAATTGCGACCATTTTTCCTTTCCTCATGCTTCTTCACAATAGTCGCAGACAAAGGAAAGGCGAGACAAAGCCACTGAAGGGTAGAAACTTGAGGGCCCGCAATCGACGGGGATGATTGCCCTCTCCGTATTTAACGTTGCCACGGTCATTTTACTTTGAGGTTGGCGTCTGGATCGTCCTAGTCATTTATTTAAATGTTTTAATGTTTTTTTCTGCTAGTACTTTGTTTTTTTATTCATAGTTTCAAGGGATTGACAGAGGACGAGTTTCTACTGAGAATATTGCCGGGGATCTTAATATTCTTGGTTTGGATGCGATTATTGGTCTATTTTTGCCGTTTCTATTGCTATGGGTACCCGTTCATAGCGCGACTTCCCTATTAGTGCAGTATTCATTTTCAAACATTGCCCTTCTGCTCCAACCATTCGCGACATTACTAAGAGTATCGATCAAAGCAGTTTAGCAGAACTAAAATGCGAAGGATAGTTATATTACTACCGTTATCACTTTACGTAGATGCAAATAATTGAACGTCCTCGTTTCATATACTACAACCAATTATTATACCAATACGTTATTTCTCAACCAATACATTATAAGCCAATGATACAATTCCAAAATTCTCATTGAATCCCTAGAAATTGTGGATTTCTTCTGATTATTTTCATTTTGCAATGTTGAATAAGAGAAGGGGATTTTTAAAAGGTTAGTAGCGCTCGCTGTTTGATGATTATGCATTGAAAATGGGAAAACATGCCCTTCATCTTTAGTAATGAAGCAACACGATGAAAAAAAGGATATGTGAAATTCTGGAGATTCCATGAGACGTATTCAAACCTTTTCTCTGAAACTTACGTTAAATAAGGAAATCCCGCAGCTGACAAAAGAAGAATTCCGAGGAATCAGTGCCGAAGGACGAGATTTCAAGGATATTTAAGACTTTAAGTTATAGTCAGGGAAGAGTATTTCTCGAAAAATTTTGCAATCCAATTCTCTTGATTCAAAAATCTGGGTCGAAATGAAATTTAATGAGTGAACTATGCTTCCTTGGTTCAAATGGAAATCGCCCCACTGCGGGCGTATATTGCTGATCAGTAAATCTCAAATTTTAAATTAATAATCAGGTTACATTACAATAATATCATCAAAACGTTTCTGACAAATTGAATTTTGAATTCATTTGATATTTTCTCTGCGCATAGATTATTAACTATATAAGGTATCTCTAAGTGAAACAATGACCAATTTTAATTCATCTGAACAACTCTGCAAGAGTTTTTTTAGAGTTTTGTTTTGCACTCTGTGAGCCACCTATAGGGTGTGTGGCAGAGGGTGATTACAAATACGAGTACGTAGGACAAATAGATATGGAAATAAAGCAGTAAAGCTGAGAGGGATTGAGAAAATAACACTGAATTGGGTAGAATAGAGGGCTACAGGAACTTTCTTCGGATTGAAATGCATACAATGATGAGTCTCGTGATATTGCTCGCGTAATACTATGAACTTCTTTGTACCGGAACAGTGCCTTCGTGAGTTCCTGAAGAATATCTAGTACACTGTCGTGATCTGAAATTTATTTTAAGTTGATATTTTTTCATATTTAAGTACCCTTTAGACTGCCAATAGGATATGTGGCAGGGGGTGAATACACAGACACACCAGACTAATTTTGGCCCTATTATTTTTCTCCCCACCACGGTGTAACAATTCTTTTTTATTAATTTATTTAATTTTCTCATCTTTTTAACAGTTATTGGACATGATTTGAATACAGATATATAGATAACCGTCTTTATCCGTGTAAAATTCAGACCATAAGGTCCCTTCTTCCATGTAACCCATAATATACACATCCTATTATTGAATATTGTTGCTTATTGTGCCACCTCTATAGGCCGATAAAGATTTTCTTTCGTGTGATTAAAATTTATCGAGTGTAGGGTCAAACTAGTGATTGTGTAGAGGTGGCATGCTTTCGTTGTTCATGTGGTTTAAATCTATTTTAGGGGTGGTGACCTAACATCCCCCACCACACACCCCCGCGGTGGCTTGCGGGGTATTATGTAGATGTAGACAATTTTATTCTGGTCCCTTATCTTTGCATGGAAAAAATACATTTTAAGTCTGTCTGCTCTACACTTAATCTCTCTAATATTATTGACATAATCTCACCTACCATATAACGATGGGGGTAATTATACATTTTCGAAATCACTGCTTAAGAGAATAATTAGATATTAATGGGAACTTATCGGCAATTGGTTCCTGGCATGAAGTTCCAAGAAAACGAAACCAATGTTATGAAAGAAAAGGAATCCACTGATTCAAAAAAACACTCCGATAGAAAAGGGCAACATTAAAAGGAGAAGGAGAAGTGAGGGGCGAGTGCCCTCATGTAGATTGCCGACAGATTTCACGGCATGAGCGTGTTCTCCAATCGAATGCGATTTGGATGCTGACTGGGACCAAGTGCCCGAGGCGTTCCCATGATGCTCTGCAAACGGCCTTCGCCCCACGTGCCTCAAGGAGCTCGAAACAACTTCGCCACCAGCCAGGGAGCTGCTCTTCACATGGGCTAATTGGGCGCTAATGGCGCTTGGTCTTTGATTGGGGAGCCTTGATACAGAACATAATTCATCGTGAATGGGAGGGGGGCGAGGGGACCTCCTCCTTAAAGGTCGACAAACGCAGTAAAACCCTTTAACCGTCTGTCATAAGGAGTCATTATTTTCCCTCTCCGTCGTCGCTAGCCAACCGTGAGCGACCCGCACTGCTTCTTGAAGATGAGGGAGAGTCGCCGGGGGGGGGGGACGGAGAGGAAGTGGAGGGGCCTGGGAGTGAGTGAATTCAGTCGTGAAGGCGGTTGGCGGGAGTGCGGCGCGGGGGCCGAATCGGGGGGCGATGGGGCAGGGGCTGGGGGCCAAGGGGCGGAAGTGAGGGTGGGATAAAAAATGACGAGATCGGGGGTGGGCGAGCCGTGGGTTTCGGCGTATGGTGGCGAGGGAGGGGGTGGGGGGCAGGGCGTTCGTCGCAGGGGGCAGCACTCCGCTCTGGAGGTTGTGCGGGCGGAAGTTCGTCCTACCGTGTACAAGGGCTGATGGGACGGGGGTCGGAAGATGGCTTTGGGGAAGAGGCGCTCTTGGCTGGAAGACTGCGAGTGGAGTGGGGGCTTCAGAAAAAGTCACAGTGCGGTCGGGAATGGGTGTTTTTTTCTAGGATGGGCGAATGGGTAATGGGAGAGCTACAAGGGCGGCTCGCTCTCATTGGATATAAGAATATGAATTGGGTGTAACTCAAGTTAAAGACGTGTATCATTCTCATGAGCGTATGGTTACTTTTATACTTCCAGGTACAAATCATTGAAGTTTATGGCGAATATATAATAATATTATTGCTGTATTGCAGCGTTATGCAAGGCTACAATTAGAAGTTAAGGGGTATTGACTGCTGCTGAATTTATCGATATTAAGAGTCTTTATTCCCTAACCTCTACTTAATTTACTTTTTTTGTTTATTTAGTATTAATCCGAAAACCGCACTTATGAGCTTTACATCGGACTGTTAATAAATGTTAAAGTAACATTATCTAATTTATACTGAAATCTGCGATGTTTTCAATCGACCAAGTGCCCCGATTCCTTGGCCAATAGATGGCGTTAGGGAGCAGTTTCATCCACCAAAGGAGAAAGAGACAACACAAGAAGAAAGGACAGTAGGTTAGTAGGCATACAACACCATAGAGGATAGGAACAGTGCGTTTCATGGCCCGCATAGCCAGAGGAACAGACGAGCCACATTGGCCAAATACAAATTAGGGACCAATTACAGATGCGAAAAAGTTGTGCAAACTTGGTGCCGAAAGTGCTCAGTGATGATCAAAGACTCAATCGTTTGGAAATCGCGACACAACTTGCGGATCACTGCAAAAATTATCCACATTTTTTAGAGAACGTTTCTGTTCCCGAAGATAAAGAGGAAATTTGAAAGGAACGCGATACGGGACTTTGGACGCCGTCAAAGAGGCCGTGACGACGTGTCTTCGAGAGGTTCCCGATGATGCCTTCGCGGGAGCGTTCCAGGAATGGGAACGCCGCTGGAACAAGTGTATCGACTCACAAGGGTCATATTTTGAGAAATATTAGCTTAAGATATGTAATAAAGTGTAATAAATTTTTTTTCCTGAGCTCAGTACTCTTATTTTCCGGACGAACCCTCTAAAAGACGAACACAGACGAGGATATATATTACCCTCTTCAACATTACACTACCGATCAATACGCCTTTCATCCATTTTTCCTGCCTCCATAGGATTTCTCTCAACAAACCCCTCTCCTCACCCACCAATCATAGTACTTCATTTGTTTTCCTTTCGGTCCATTTCACCTTCTACATTCTTCTCCACAACCACATTTTAAAAGCCTCCAATCCACGTCTATTCTCCTGCTTCAGTGACCACGTTTCGGCGCCGTACATAGCTACGCTCCATATCAGAGTTTTTACGAGTCTTGTCTTAACCTCCTTACTCAACGTCCCAGTCGTCGACTCCCTCCTATTTGAGAAAGCCTCCTTGCCTAGCGCAATTCTTTTACTTACGTCCCTACTTCTTTGACCGTGTTGGTCCAAAACACTTCCGAGATACGTAAACTGTTCTATCTGCTCTATTTTTTCCCCTCCTATTTTAATGTTTAGCTTAGCCTTTCTCTTTCTGGAAAATCGCATAACCTTTGTTTTATTAATATTAATTCATATCCCTTTTCTATTGAATTGGAAATTCATGGCAATAGATATGGGATGAGAATTAATGCTGATAAAACAAAGGTTATGCGATTTTCCAGGAAGAGAAAGGCTAAGCTAAACATTAAAATAGGAGGGGAAAAATTGAGCAGGTAGAACAGTTTAAGTATCTCGGAAGTGTTTTGGACCTCGTACGCATAAATAATATTTATTTACAAATTATATATATATATATATATATATATATATATATATATATATATATAGTGCCCATCATTATATTCTTGGGAATCATAATTGAGGTGGTTTCCCGTTGCCTTCCTCAATAGTGTTTTTAACGTGACACCATCACTTAATGGCCGCCCCACTGGGGTCAGACGCCATTGCAGCCGCCTCACTGAGGAACAGACGCTGCGTGGACTACCTTTCGTCGGGCTCCTAACCTTCGACCTATCTGGCATGGGTGACCCTTCCAGGAGTAATTATTATTACTCCCGCCAGCACAGCTCTAGGGGTCATCGGAACACACAAGCCCTTCCACCACGACAAGGTTGTAGTCCATGGGATGTAGTCCATGTACGGCGCGGAAACGTGGTCGCTGAAGCAGGAGGATAGACGTAGATTGGAGGCTTTTGAAATGTGGTTGTGGAGAAGAATGGAGAAGGTGAAATGGACCGAAAGGAAAACAAATGAGGAAGTACTAGAAATGGTGGGGGAGGAGAGGGGTTTGTTGAGAGAAATCCTATGGAGGCAGGAAAATTGGATGAAAGGCGTATTGAGCGGTAGTGGAATGTTGAAGAGGGTAATAGAGGGGAGAATGTTGGGCAAGCGAGGTAAGGGCAGGAACAGGATAGGGATGTTGGACGGGATGAAGGGAGGAAAGAAGTACACCGAAAAGATTCGCAAAAATACAGTGAATGATTTGAAAAACATCCGATTTTCTGCTTTCTCTTGGAAATAAATTATCGTAACACTACAGAAAATAGCATTTCTTGCAGGGGTCTTTAACGCGGTACTTACAGTATAAAAAGTATAACAGTTTTTACGAAAATAAACCTTGATTAGTTCTGAATTTAGACCAAAACGCACTTTCAATACGGGTACTTACATTTAACTGGCAAAATTTGTGCTTAAATCAATTAATGATCTGTACTTTTTTTCGGTTGTAAATATATATATTTCTTGAATAAATGTTGCTAGGGAACCCAAAAAGCAATTAGATATTTAATCGCTTGGTAAACCTTTTCATGGACAAGCGCGTAAAAAATAATTATAATGACAAAGTTCTTCCAACTGTTCTGTCGGCGTCTTCAGATATGACGCGATTGTCACTTTTTCGTACCTCTTTGGACTTCAAGTGTTTTACAGTTTCAATTTAAAATATCTTTTGAAATTTAAAGATTGATATCATAGTCTTTTCCTCGAGCAAGTACGCTATCATCATCCATATTTGAACTATTTGCGTTTTAAGAGGTTTCTATTGCCTCACAATTCTCGAAACCCATGATTTTTGTTCTGCCGATAGTTCCGTGCAATTATGGCACTAAAAGCATGTTATTCAACGACTAAGAATTGTCTATGTTAGTTTTCATGGGTTCTTTGCTATTTTATTTCTGCATTCCGTTGAGGGACCACATTATTCTGCTCAATATTTTCCACCGCAGGAAAATTCGGCTGTGAAAATGAGGAATAAAAAGGAGGAAAACAGAATGTAACTGGCTTTTTTACCGGTTTCAAGAAGAAGCGACGTTACCCGTGAACGTTCCTCGTAGAGATGAAACTCGCAAAACACATCTTGACGCTTCATCTCGACACAAAGCACAGAAAAAATTCCCCACATTAAAGGCACTGTTTCATCAAGAAATATACTGCATTATTTGCTCTTGTACACTTTAACCAATATTGGGGAACACCAAGAACCACATCAGTTGACCCAATTCTTTTAAGATCAATGGCTGTAATACACTCCCATCGCAACCCTTGGAGCATAAATAAACATTTTTCTAACCTATTACACTCCTTCAGTATATATATATATATATATATATATATATATATATAGACGGCGGATATGACTACCTCCTTCCCAGCAGCCCCTTTGCTCCTCATAACATCTCCCACGAGCTCGCCACACGTGGATGAACCCACCCCGGCAACCAAACCGTAGCGACCCCACTGCACATACAGTACATGAGCGTAAATACATACCCGGGCATATATTTATGTACAGCACCCCTTGAGGGTCCAGGGAGAGGAAGGCTGCGAAAGGGAGGTGAGCGCGCGCGATTCGCATCGATCAGCGGACGAAGAGCAACCCTCTTCCAACCCCAAACAACCCCCATCCCCCCCAAACCCCTTTCCGACCCCTCACCCCCCGCCCCCCGTCCCGCATCCATTCGCCCGCCCCAATTCTCGCCCCGTCGGCTCATCCGGTGGCACCCCATGCCACTCTCCAATGCCCAAACCACCCCTATTCCATCCAACCTTCTCCCTTTCCCTCTTCCGCAACAAATCAACTAAGGGGCGGGGAGTGAAAAAAACAATAACGGAACAACAGCGCAGGAGGAGCGGGGGGATGGGGTGGAATGGGGATCTCTTCCTCTCTCCCTTCCCGCATCGCTCCCTCCCCCTCCAACCCTCCTCCACACGAAAATAATTCCTCTACCGACTTAAACCCTCCTCCATCGAAGGACCAACATCGCCCACCTCCACCCTTCCCTCCCTTCATCTCGCCAATCTCCTTTGGGCATTCTCCACTCCACGGAGGGACTCGCTATCCAACGAATTACATTAATCCTCGAAAAAAAGATGAGGCTGGGGCGTCGGGATGAAAATGTATGGCCATTTCCTCGAACAGTTCGACAAACATTGCTTTCGGTGGGCAAAAAGAGGGGAAGGAGTCTTTGGACGCGTGGGATGGAGATGAAAAAGTGCAACCTGAAGATCGAGACAAAAGTATTGAACGAAAGGCAAAGGATAAAAAAGGCTACGCTAACGTAACTCTGAAGAGAGCAATGGAGTACATTTTTCCTGAAGCCAAAGGCAAGTTTTAACAGCGATTCAGAAAGTTGGAAGCGTCGATTGATTGAGAAACGCTGATTGGTCGAATGAAGTTCACCTGTAACAAGGGTCGGAATAAAAATCTTACTTCCCACGCAAGAAATATGCACTAACTCTCAAAATTGGAGGACGCATGAAGGATGGTCTGCAGTTTGATGCCTCCCCGCGGATGCTGCTTGATGACAGCAGATGGGAAATCAAGTAAATGCACTATAAGCACAGGAAAGCAACGAAGAACAATTAAAAAACGATTTAAACTTAAAGAGAAAAAAACACATCATTATACACTTTCTGTAGGATAATATCCTTCGAAGGACAGTTAGGAAAGACAGCTGAGCAAGAAAAAGATAGAAGATCCTAACTGGGATGCGGGGGACCGTCGCAGGGGGGGGAAGGAAGAGATACCTATGGAGACACTAAGGGGCAACTCTGCAAGAAAACTGAGTGAAGTCCCCCATCCAAATACAGGCGACCAATACTGATGATAAGCTCTGACATATTTGAAAATTGTTTTCACATCAGTCATCTCTATGGATAAGAAATATAAACACAGTAATCGACCCGAAAGTCAGTTTGGTACTAAGCACAGTACTAAGCCCAACGGCATATGAAACTCACACATCAGGGTAGGAGGGCCAGTTCCTTTCCCTGTGCCGGTTATAGTTTCCCAGGAAGATCTGGTACCCGAAAAATCACACAGCTGCAGGTGCCAAGAGTGACTGACTGCCTGGACTACCGCGGCCCGCGGATATACGAGTCTGGAATATAAACACGTATTCCATTTTACTCATAGAAATGATCATCCATTGGTCAATACCAACAATCATATTTTCTTTTTTAAAATAAGCAATTATCTTTATTTAAAATTTTATACTCATTAAATGCTTATATATTTTTATTACTGCCAATAGTAAAAACGGTTAGTTGAACGGATTAATGTGAACACGAGAAGAATTGGAATCAATGCCTATTATTAATAAACAATGTCATCAAGTCCCAATGGTTTCCCAGAGGTGTGTAACTATTGAAAAATAAATAATTTTCCATAAAGATATTGGGAAAGGAGCTAAGTTAAAAATTATATCAGGTGCGTCATACGAGCATCGTGCGTCATACTCATACGAGTATGACGCACCTGATGACCGAGATAACCTATTTCCAGGTCCTCGGTTCAAATCCACCGGAAATGACAACTGCGTTGCGATCTCCGAAAGAAATTACAAATTCAAGGCCAATTGGACGGGCAGCATGGATTACCCCCTGCCACATATCCTTACGGTAGCTTACACGGTCCTATGTAAACAACAATTTGGATGCAGACAGAGGTTGTTGCTGCCCTCGTGTTGACCTGTCGTTCGTATTTACCACATTTGTCGGTGAGAAAAATTAGAGTCGCTGAAACATAAATAACAAGAACGTCCTTCAAGGAATTTGAAGATGGAGAACAAGAACCAACCCCGACGATGGGCCACAAAACATGTTGAAATTTCCATCCACGCCGAACACACGCACGAGTGAGTACATGAGGAGGTGAGAGAGGGATTCTCCCCTATGCAGATAATTGAAAAATCGCCATGACAAGTTGGCACGAAGAAAATCCTACCCAGAACAGATGGATATGCTCGCCGAGTCTCCAGCTTACATCGCTCCAATGCATAAGCTAATACCGTCATCCACCAACTGATCGGTGAAGGAACGAGAGCACGCCAATATCCCGATGGTCCTCTAGCCTCACCTGAGCTTCAGTTTGCCGACGGCAAGCAACGTTTTCAAATTCCACCTCAAATTGAAAACTTTTTGTTTTCCTTCCTCGATCCCTGACCTTTATGTCCATTTTCCGTTGGTCCATTCCTCCTCGTTGCAATATATCTGGACTGAGATTATGACAAAAAGATTAGGTAAAGTTAAACCAATGTGGCTCATGAAATACCCCCGAGTAAATGCTACGATGGCGACAATCCCGACGAGAATTGTGAGGCAATAGAAACCTCTTAAAACGCAAATAGTTCAAATATGGATGATGATAGCGTACTTGCTCGAGGAAAAGACTATGATATCAATCTTTAAATTTCAAAAGATATTTTAAATTGAAACTGTAAAACACTTGAAGTCCAAAGAGGTACGAAAAAGTGACAATCGCGTCATATCTGAAGACGCCGACAGAACAGTTGGAAGAACTTTGTCATTATAATTATTTTTTACGCGCTTGTCCATGAAAAGGTTTACCAAGCGATTAAATATCTAATTGCTTTTTGGGTTCCCTAGCAACATTTATTCAAGAAATATATATATTTACAACCGAAAAAAAGTACAGATCATTAATTGATTTAAGCACAAATTTTGCCAGTTAAATGTAAGTACCCGTATTGAAAGTGCGTTTTGGTCTAAATTCAGAACTAATCAAGGTTTATTTTCGTAAAAACTGTTATACTTTTTATACTGTAAGTACCGCGTTAAAGACCCCTGCAAGAAATGCTATTTTCTGTAGTGTTACGATAATTTATTTCCAAGAGAAAGCAGAAAATCGGATGTTTTTCAAATCATTCACTGTATTTTTGCGAATCTTTTATGTATGTTCACTGTATACTTTAGGCATTACAACTATTCAGTCCGTTGATGTAATTTTACACATAAAGAAGAGTTGGAGGGAGAATACATTTCACGCGGTTTGCAATATCAATCCATAGGTTTAGATGCAAATGAGCTATTGCATCGAAAAACATAGGTTATTGAATTTAAAGACAAAAAAACTAATTTAAGAGTTTAAGATTATCCATATTAATGTCAACTATATCCAAATTATCCATATTAATTATTAATTTCAATATTTGTGTAGAGGTGACAAACTGGGATTGTTCATGCATGGTTGGTGACCTAACATCCCCCACCACACGCCCTTGCGGCGGTTTGCGGAGTACTGTGTAGATGTAAATGTAGCTGTAGATATTCCAAGTAATATTTTCCATAAAATATCGTGTGGGAAATAATAACTTACCGTATGGAGCAATGTACGTACCAAATGCATTGAAATATAAGTACATGGTTAAGGGAAATTATTTCATACGTATTTTATATTTATAAAATATTTTTTTCATATCACTCACATGCTGCAAGATTGATATTTTTAGGTAATCTACCGTTTAAGGTAGGTTTTTGGATGGACACAACTATCAAATAAACATTTTGTGACTCCCCACCTATCAAACTAATCTATATCAGGTCCCTCTTCATCTCGGTGTACTTCTTTCCTCCCTTCATCCCGTCCAACATCCCTATCCTGTTCCTGCCCTTACCTCGCTTGCCCAACATTCTCCCTCCCATTCTCCCTGCCCAACATCATCCCTCTATTACCTTCTTCAACATTCCACTACCGCTCAATACGCCTTTCATCCATTTTTCCTGCCTCCATAGGATTTCTCTCAACAAACCCCTCTCCTCCCCCACCATTTCTAGTACTTCCTCATTTGTTTTCCTTTCGGTCCACTTCACCTTCTCCATTCTTCTCCACACCCACATTTCAAAATCCACCAATCTACGTCTATCTTCCTGCTTCAGTGACCACGTTTCCGCGCCGTACATAGCTACGCTCCATATCAGAGTTTTTACGAGTCTTGTCTTAACATCCCTACTCAACGTCCTTGAGAAAGCCTCCTTGCCTAGCGCAATTCTTCTCCTTACGTCCCTACCACTTTGACCGTATTGGTCCAAAACACTTCCGAGATATGTAAACTGCTCTACCTGCTCTATTCTTTCCCCGCCTATTTTAATATTTAGCTTAGCCTTTTTCTTTCTGGAAAATCGCATAACCTTTGTTTTATTAATATTGATTCTCATCCCATATTTATCGCACTGAACCTCCAATTCACTCAGCAATGCTTGCAACCCCTTGGCTGACTGAGCAACTAATGCTTGGTCATCAGCAAACCTAACCGATTTTACGAGTTCCCCTCCGACTTTCATTCCTACCTCCAGTTCTTCCCATGCCTCTTTAATCATTTCCTCCACATATACGTTGAACAGCACCGGTGACAATGGGCAACCCTGCCTTACCCCTCTTCCTAACACTACCCATCCGGACTCTCTGTTCCCCACTCGCACCTGAGCAGTGTGAGACATGTACAGGTTGCGGATCAGTCTCCTTTCCCTCCAATCCATTCCTATTTTCTGCAATACACGCAATAATTTTTCCCAATTCACTCTATCAAACGCTTTTTCGAAATCTACAAAAGAGGCAAAAACGTCCTGGTTGTATTCAATATTCCTCTCAATTAGTGATCTCATTACTTCAATGGCATCACACGTACCTCTTCCCTTCCTAAACACAAACTGATCATCCCCTAAGTAATCATTTGCCTTACTCTCTATCCTTTTGTTGATGATCCTGAGAATAACTTTAGCTGCGTGGGATATCAAACTTATTGTTCTGTAATCCTTACATGACGAAGCCTTTGCCTTTTTTGGAATAGGAACTAACACCGATCTCACAAAATCGTCCGGCCAGATTCCTTCCTCATAGATACTACGAATCAGTCCATATATGGCCTTCTTCCCACCTTTCCCTAACCATTTCAACATTTCTACAGGAATATTGCCCACCCCCACAGCCCTATTTGCTTTCATCTCCTTTAATGCCCTTTCTATTTCATCGTCGAGTATGCCTGGACCTAAGCTATCTTCTTCTACGTCATGTTCCTTTTCTATGTCTAACATTGTCGGCCTAAGTTCATTGCCATACAGTGTTTCTGTATATTCCTTCCATCTCTCTTGGATTTTTCCTGGTTCAACTATTATCTTACCCCACTTATCTTTAACTGTTAGCACAGATCTTGCCTTCTTACTTCCCGATAATAACATAACCTTAGTGTGTAGCGCACCAATTTCCCCCTTCCCCTGTAAACTTTCCATATCCTTGCATTGCGTTTTCCATCATTCTTCTTTTGCTTTATTTGTGGCCCTCCTCAATTTATTGTTTAAATCTTTGTACTTCATTTTGCCTAACTCTGTGTTTACATTCTTCCATCTTCTTCTCTCATCCATCTTTGCAATCATCTCATCCGTTACCCATGGTTTCCTTATCCTTTTCCCGTTAATGGTTCCTATAGTGTCTTTTGCGACTTCTGATATCCCTTGCTTGATACATTCCCATTTTTCTTCGATAGTACTCAGTTCTTTACCGTCATCCATCATTTTCTCTACAGCCTGCTGATACTCTTTCCTCGTTAATCCGTTTACTGCTTCTAAATTCCATTTCCTAACCCGCCGCCCTTGCCTTATCTTCTTTAACCGGACGTTGCATTTCATAACAACTAAATTGTGGTCAGAGTCCGCATCCGCTCCTGGGAAACTGTGCGAATTTATCACACTGTTCCTAAACCTGTGCCTAACCATAATATAATCTAACTGATACCTTTCTGAGTCACCTGGCATTTTCCATGTATACTTTCGCCATATGTGGTGTCTAAACCATGTGTTGGTGATGACTAACCACTGTCTCCTGCAGAATTCAATCGCTTTCTCCCCGCGTTCATTCCTCGTGCCTAACCCATAGTCCCTCACCTCACCACCCTCTCTTCCTTCGCCTACCGTCGTATTCCAATTCCCCATCACTATCAAATGTTTCCCTGCAGGAACACGCGCGATTATATCCTCTAACTCATCGTACATCCTATCGACGTCTTCCTCCTTGTAATTGCTACCGTAAATCCTACCGTAGTTAATAGCAAGCTCCGTCTTTTCGCCGATGATGCAGTAATCTATGGGGACATCCGAAGTCACGAAGACAGAGTCGTGTTAGCCAACGACCTAGATGCAATTCAAAATTGGTGCGATACATGGCAATTGGAATTGAATTTTAAAAAATGCGTAGTAATACATTTTTGGGAAAAGAGTAATTCCCTCCCTTATAGTTACAAAGTGAAACAAACCAAAATCGCGAGGGTAGATTCCTTTAAATACTTGGGTGTAACAATTACTCACGATCTGTCCTGGGGAAAACACATACGAGAAATATGCGGTCGTGCTAATAAAAAATTGGGATTTGTGAAAAGAGTGCTAGGTAAATGCGACGAAAAGGTGAAAGAACGATGTTTCCTTGCCTTGGTCAGGCCCCACCTAGAGTATGCTGCCAGTATATGGGATCCTCATAACATAAATTTGGTTTCGGAATTAGATCGAGTTCAGCGGAGGGGGGCTAGATTTGTCAAACATTGTTATGACCAACTCAGCAGCGTATCCACTTTGTTAGACAGTTTAGGTTGGGATTCTCTTACACAGCGGCGTTTCCAATATAGATTAAACTTATTAAAAACATTTAAAGATGGGCCCTTTTCCGATGACATCAAGGATATAATACGAACCCCAACGTATTACGGTCGAAGGGATCACGAATATAAGACTAGAGAGATAGACTGCAAGACTGACAGGTTTAAAATGTCATTTTTTCCAAGAACGATAAGGGAACAGAATGCTCGTAGTCGAAATTCCCCAGGACTTAGTTCATTACAATAAGTATTAACGTACAGGTTAGGGACTTCGCGAGGATGTGTATACATGTGTGTATGTATGTATGTATATGTATGTGTGTATATATACATATATATATGTATATATTTTTTTTTCCTACAGGTTCCCCCCACCTTTCCTCACCTAACTCCCAACCCCCTCAACCCTTACCCTTCCCTCATGGTGCTACACCCCCTGCCACACACCTTTTTGGTGGCTCGCAGGGTACTTATGTAGATGTAGATGTAGATTGCTCGGTCGCATGTATACCTGAACAATGACCAAGTTCGTCGGCTCTGCTTTAATCTCTACGAGTAAAATTCTATCTGTCGCTTGCTCTATGTTGACTACGCTTCTTCCTACCCCTTTATATAATATTATGGGAACCCCTCGTTGTCTCTCGTCCCCGCCGCTGTATATCACTCTATAATTGTCACTCCAGTAATCCCCGCTATCCTTCCATCTCACCTCGCAGAGACCTAAAACATCTATATTACCTCTTTCCATCTCTCGCTTAATATTTTCTAATTTTCCTGTCCTCAACATTGTCCTGACGTTCCATGTTCCTATTCTAACTACCTTCGTCTTTTTCTGAGTCTTCTGTCCTGCTGCTGTTATTTCTTCCCTGCAAGGCTTTCGTGGGATGACGACCGCGGAAGCCTTACCTCCCCCGTTGCCGGGCACGGCACACGGCCCCTTGGGCCGAGTCCCGCAGTTGCCAGGACTCAATTTCTGTTTTGCGTCCATCATTATTTTCTTGGGAATGATAATTGTGGTGGTTTCCCGTTGCCTTCCTCATGCAAGATTGATAGTTAATCGTAAAATCATTCCATGTGTGCTAGATGAGTTTTTTTCCACGGTTCGGCAAATAGGTGATAGTTTCATTTTGAACATTTTTCGAGTAATTAGTATGATCTTTTTTCGTAATTACTGTAGTCACTAATGCACGTAAATAGTAGTAATCATTAATTATAATTCTTGAAATGTATGAGTTTCAAGGAAATATTATGGAAAGCTGACTATTTCTTGTGAATTATTAAAATTTTAGTTCTATGTGCCAATTGAGAAAATCATAACTCCCCGTTTCTCTCTACGGGTACGTTTTTTGAGATGATAGAATGAAGTGGCCGAAAAAATGTGAAGCTAATAATCTTTTTCTGGCGTATCTGCAACGCGACTTCCACTCTGAGGTGCTCGAAGTTTGAAACCTCAAAGCAAGCCGTGCTCAGTCAGTGGGCGCCGCAGAAATGGAAAATCTTGGCCACTATAATTGCAATTAGGAGAACTTCTTAAAGAGTTCGTTAAGTTTAAATCCCATTTCACGCGAGTTGTTAATCCTTCTATAGACATTCATAGTTCCCTATCGCTCTTGCTCCGTGCCGGGTCTAATTATCATCTCGTTGCGTCTATTAACTACTTAACGCAATAGTTTTAGACGGCGCCACACGTTCCTGCTTATGACTGACTATGTTTAAAGTGAGCGCAAACTCAATAAGCTCCGATTATAATTTCAAGGATTACTCTTTCATTTTAATCACCGATTCCAGCTGCGTGCTTTACGCCTGTCATTTCAAACTTGTTCTAAAGACTGGTGTTTCCAGTTCCTGTGCCTCTGAGTGGCGCCTTTGGATCGAAGTGTGCTGACTTATTCAATTGTACCGTTTTGCGTTAATGAAGAAATATATATCAAATAGTTTATATTTTTGTCAGTGAATAGACATTCAATCTAGGGAACTCATTTTGTGGCTATCGGAGAAGAAATAAAATATTAATATTTAATTTATTTTGTGGTAAACGTTAGTAACTGTATTAAAATTTTATTTCACCCTTGAGTGCTTTGTCCAAAAGACTATAATATTTTCCAAGTAGATTTTTATGGCACGGAGATAGGTGGTAATCCTAATACCAAATATCCTGTAAGCGCAATATTAGGTACTAAGAAATGAGAGTAAATACGTTTAAATTCAAAGAAACTGCGGGAGATGCCGCAAAAGTAACTTTTAACGGAGTCATCCATCCGGAGTTTCATTTCAATATAACAATTTCTGAGTGTAAATATCATTCGCCTTGACCAGGATTCGAACCCGAACGAAGGGGACGCCTCGGTAGCTTAATTGGGTAAAACACTCGACCGGAGATAGAGGCATCTGGGTTCGAATCCCGGTTAAGGCGAATGATTTTTACACTCTGAAATTATTGGAGTATGGAGAGAATAAACGCCAAAGTACTTTTAAGAATTTTCTAACAATTTTCACGTCATCTTTTTAGTTGAAATGTGTTTGTTCCGTATTTTTTCTGATCCCAGTTTACCTACCAGAATCACTTTTTCCCTTACTGAAAGCGACCTTTTTACGTAACCGAATCTGTTCATTGAAATCGATGGAGGGAAATTCAACGAGAGGGAAACACGTGGAACAGCCTTGATGCTGCTAACGCTGTACCACGGTTCCTGGCACATTAGGTACCCGAGGTTGTTAACAAGACAGAGGGAGAAGCGAATCGAAATAAAAGTTTGAAAAGGCAGGAATTGCCTCTCGCGAAAAATCCCTCGCGGCGAGGCGCATGCGCGTACCTTTTTGCTGGAGATCCGCTAAGGGGTCCTTGCAAGCTAGGCCTGATTTGAAAATTAAACATGAGAGCAAGGGCCGCTTCAATTCGCACACCCAGATAGATAGATCCGTAAATAGAGCACACATTCTCAGTAATTGAATTTCCTTGAATTTCCGGCTGTAATAGAGCAGTGACCAATTGTTCTACTCAGGAAAAACCACCTGTTCTGCAACACTATTGATGAAAACTGTCCGGAAAGTTTCTGTGAAGAAACATCATCTTCGTAAGCCATCAACTGAAAACCTTGGACTGATTGCTAAGGGATTTCAGATGTAGCCAAGTAGAAAGAATTTATATATTTCGACGTTGTTTCTTGACCGCCATACCTACGAGTATTGTTAATATCTAGCCATAAATTAAGGAAACATTTTATCCCCATTATGATATGACCAAAGTAATCAACGCAGATAAGTGATAAGTGATAAGTTGGACTGGAGATTAATTAACTTTCGTGTTGGTTTCTTTGGTACCATCAGTGTGGCATTAAAATTGCACTTAATCTATGGCTAATTATTTAGCAATATGTATAGCAACCAAGAAATACAATTCATCCACCAACATGTATTTTCTTATGTATTCCGCGAATTATGATGAACTATGCTAGGATCTATCCCTATTCAATACAAACTTATGATGGAAGGGCTTGTGCGTTCCGATGGCCCCTGGTCCTGTACTGACGGGAGCAATGATGATTTATCTTGGTAGGGTCACCCATGTCAGATAGGTCAAAGGTTAGGAGCCAGACGGTAGGTGGTCCGCGCAGCGTCTGATCCCAGTGAAGAGGATGCAAAGTCGTCTGACCCCAGTGGGGCGGTCATTAAAAAGCATTAATGAGAAAGGCAGTCGGAAATCGCTTCAATTATATATCCCAAGGGAAATTATGGAGGCGAATATGAAAATTAGAGTTCTGGACACTACGGGAGGGAAAGGTTCCGCAGACATCATCATACGATATCGTCTCGCAGCCAAGCCGAGAAAGGAAAGCACAGAAAAGAAACTTGGCGAAAATAGCACCTTGAAATATTACGGTGAGGATGAGAATAGCGAAGTCGGAAATTGTCAAGGGATAATGTGGGGAGAGAGGATTTCTTCTAAACCTGAGAAGTGAGACGAGGATTTAGGGGGTGTTTGTCTCCGACTCCATGGAATTCACATAGCATATTGAAATGAAAATTGGGGTGAAACTAGAGCAAGTGGTATCCTTCATCTACCTGGGCGGCAGCATAACATGGGATGGAAGAAGTTCGACTGACATCAAGCGAAGAATAGCCCAAGATAAAAACGCATTCATGAAGAAGAGGGAACTACCATGTTCAAAGAGTCTAAGGCTGGAAAAAAGGAAGCGATTCGTCAAGACTTTCGTGTGGAACATGGCGCTCTATGGTTCCGAGACTCAAATTAATGTAAACAAATCTATTATACATATGTTGAAAGTAATACTTATGTCGCGTTTATCGACAAATCATGTAACACTGTTAAGTATGACCTCGAGGAATGTTTCGTTTGACGAATAACTGACAAAGGGAGGAGACCGTTTAAGAATTCATCAAAAATTTCATTTGATTTTTTTCATTATTTGCCTCTCACATTTCAAAAGAACGCCGTATAATGATGCTCTTACGAAGTCATACCTATCAAATTATAGATCAATTTATTTCAAATCAGAGTGTACCTCTAGTATTGGAGTCAACAGGGAGAGATCGGAGAGCCCACAGACCCCCTAATAGATTTTTAGCCGTATTATACATTTCAGATGACTGACTTAACCTTAACCAGAGTCTTTAACCAACCAACACCATGGTGTGTCATTTGAACGTGTTGCTTTCGGTTATTGATGTTCCTTAAAAAGCTGCTTCGTTATAACAATGTTGTAAAAGAAATTGTGGACAAAGGAAAATTAATCAATGTATAGAAAAGTGTGGTTAGTCTATGCATACGAATTTTTGAAGTCAAATAGGAGAGGACATAAGAAAGAGGTCGAGAGTAGGGAGTAGGCTCACGTAATCTAGTGAGTAAGGGTTAGTTCAGTAACAGATGTGGAGGTGATTCAACGGGAAATTAAATTAAAGCGCGTTAAATTAGACGAAATTAAATTAAACGAAACACATGAACAACAATATAAATGCAATTATGGTGAAATTTAAAACTTAGTGAACTTTTGGGGTTGGGGGAGGTGTCGAGGTTTTCGAGAAAATACGAGGATGATTTGACCCATGTGTAGAGGCGGTCAAGGGAGAACGGATATGGGAACAAAATTGATTTTTGTCGGGCGAATGCTATTTTTATTTCTGGCGTGGTAAAATAGTATGGTTCTCTAAATAATAAATTTTCATTTTCGCTAGATAACAATTTACTTTTTCACTCTAAATGTGAATCAACACAAAGTTTACTTATTAAGTCATCGTGACTGTTCACAAAGTAGAGCCTAAGATCCATCCAATTTGAACGAAAATTTAAAAACTCAATCAGTTAGTAATGATTTTCGATTCAATCAAATAAATGTAGTAAAAAAATTATTATTTTATTCTCAAATGGTAATTTCTTTTGGTGCAATATTTGTTATACCAAAACAATTGGCAGGACATCAACACGGATATTTTCATACTGCAGCTAGAAAGAGAACTTTAAATTAATTCCTTGACCTGGTGAACTTCCAAAATGGAGAAATACTATAAACCCCCTTGTTGAAAATCTTTCTGATATAACTGATAAAATATACTTTCTCGCGCAGTTTTGTACAGAAAGTTAGAAAAACCTGATGCATAGGTCACTTCTTTCATACGGATGTATTGAATTGTGACATGAAAGCTAATTGCAATAATGGAGTAACAATCCGTTCGGTATGGACCTGATTGAGCAGCGTAGACCGTTAACTCTAAATTTTAAAACTTTTTGAATGCCCATTCGCTCCATCGAACTTGAACTCCAAATTTCAATTGTTAATGCATATGAACACACCACGCAAATGTGTACGTTTTCATAGATTAAAAATAAGACTCCACTTTCTGTGGAGAGAAGCAGAGCGGAATAAATTTATAGACAGCGAATGTCCTTAACGCCTGAGAGTTGCACTCATTCATCAATCCTTCGATCCTTACAATCATTTGATTTCAGCTCAAATTCTTAACCATTCAGTCTAATTATTCTTTGACTGGAGAGCTATTCCCTATTGCACCCTTTTAACTATGCTTTATATATCTATTTATCCATTGCCTTTTTAGAAACCTGTCTTATTTTTTCCATTGTATTTTGTCCCTTACGAATACATTTTACTCGTATCCTATGATATTCGATTCTGACTTTCGACGAATCGTTTCACCAAAGAATGAAGTATTTCGCCCCGGCATTCATCGAGTATGATTTCTCAGAGTGAGATACCAAATAGCATTTATTTGTTGAGTGATTATAAAGCACCACGTTGGAGCACGTTCAATGGGAGTGGAGCTCTCTCTCTCTCTCTCATTGTGCGTGCGGTGTATGTACACAGTGTTACTCGTGGAGGGTTTCCGACGCCTCGAACACAGCGCCCCACGAGGGAGACGTGTTAAACTTTCAATTTCTCGGGAGATGTCGGAGCATCCACTCCTTCCCACACCGCGCCCCGCCCCTCACGGGAAGACGGAGGCGGAAGACAGCAGATCCAAGGGGAAGGGGGGGGGGCTGCTGTTTATCAGGGGAGGGGCATCTTCCCCCCACCCCTCATGTCCCTTGGTCGCTCGAGGAGAATGGAGAGGGAGAGAAATTCGGAAAAGGAGTGGGAGGAGGCCATCCCTTTTGAAGTGGCGAGCTTAAAAAGCTGTTAGTGCAGTATAAATATATTTGAGCAACTTGCGATTGCTCCTTTGCTTCCAAAGCTCTCTTCCTCCTCCTTCTCTTCCCACCCCCCGCCCCCGCGACCCTCTTCTCTTCTCATCCACCTCGCAACCCCCCACGGGCATTTTCTCATTTCATCCCCCAGAAACACTCGTTCCCTTTCTTCATGTTTTCTTCTCCATCCTCCTCGCCGTGTCTTATTTATTTATCCCTTCCTGCCCCTCCACCGCCTCCTCCCGAAATTTCCTCTTCCCCGTCCCTCCCTCCCTCCCACGCCTTCCCTCCCTCCTTTTCTTCGAGAGCACCTTCCTTCCTTCTTCGCGGACCTCCCGTCTCACCGCGCGATTGTTGCAGCCCTCGTCCTCGGTGTTGATCCAAGGCTCTAATAGTCCTGCCACCAGATACTGCTTCCTCCTCCAAGAAATCAATTTGTTCCTCCAAGTGTCGCTTTATATTTTTCCTCTTGGATAGAATGTTTTTCTGTTGTCAACTGTTCTTTAGGTGGAATCAACATTTCAATAGGCGGAGAATATTCTAAAATATTTTTTGTCACCTCGATTGTTTCGGCGAAGATATAATATATTGTATTCGTTATTAAAATCAGGAAAATGATACTCCACCACAAGATATAGCATCCGAAAATATTGTGAATAATTAGTTTTTTAGCATTTAAAACGTTTTTATAAAACATTTATACTTTCCATGCCCTTTACTCGGACCTAAGCATAATTATGAAAACAAAAAATAAAAAGTTGAATTTTTCAACGATGTAAGCAGCTAAGGTAATAAGTTCTTTGAAAGCAAAGGGTAATATTTCTCAGAAATAATTTTTGGGCTACGCCTGAAAGTAACTTTTCCATTTCATTGCAGCATTGCAGAAGTTGGAGGAAAGAACTCGGCTCGTTCTAGGCCTCACGACTTTCTCAAATAATTTAACGGTATGGGGACCAGTTTCATTCGCTTTCTGTTTCTCAGGAAGAATTTGCACCAGAAAAATCTCAGAACTTGGGGGAAACTGAGTGTGCCCATATTTATTGGGTTATGAACCTGATCCTTCCAGTCAGTGGCTGAGTCCTCCATTCACGCTCTAGGATATTCCCGTTAGAAACAATTCAAATGAAAACATGAGCTGAGCTAGCTAGAAAATTAAAATTGGAATTAAATTATCCCGTTGCACAAGCCGCTGAAATGGAGTTTGTATTTTTCCAGCTAAAGTCACAAATTTTATTTAGGTGCACTCATATAGAAAAAGATTTCAAAACTTAAATTGAAATTAAATTTTAATTAATTTTTACTCCTCGACTAGATGAATTTTTGCCAATATTAGGCGTCGTTGAGAGAAGTGTGTCGAGGAGCCTCAAAATTTTATTCTCTGCAAACAATTGGCAGTTGATGTCACATCATGATGTATTCCTCTTTTATCATTTGTGAAAAAAATCGCCTTCAGTTCATTTAGTTTTAATCTTGATTTAAATCTGTAGTGAATTGCATTGCAAGTAGTTGTCTGTATTTAGCCAACAGCTGTCAACTAATTCTTAAGATAAAGTTTAAAATGTATTTTTACAGATAAATAACAGTGTGTGTGTAGTTAACCTCTCTTCGCGTGAATTAGTTTCCCAACCGAATATTTTGGAGGGATTCGTTTTGCTTTCAGATGAGCGGAAGGGGACTTCCAGTTTGTCGGTTCAAACATGGCACGATGTCTGTTAACAGTGAAATGCTTTGATCCTTGGGTGTGCAGTGTTTTCGCTCAGAATTCACGGTACTTCAGTTTTGAGAAGTGTGTTATAATTTGCAAATTGGATACCAATTTTGTGAAAATGGATTATTGTTAAAGAGAGAGTGAAATATGCACGAACGTATATGTTTCCAGGTGTTATTCAGTGAGTAGTATCTTCGGTTAATTTCACATTCAAGTAGTCTTCATCATTCTTGACCATGGAAACAGTTATGACTTGGTTCGTATTTGTCGTCGAAATAATATTTTTGCCATACTTTTGGATTTCAAGTAGTCTTCAGCTATTCCTACGAAATATTAATAAAAAGGAAGATATTCGAAGATGAAAATTTAGTAAAGCAGACATCCACGAGGCAAGGGTAGATTCTCAAAGCAATTAAGTTACATAGCTAAAAATAAAAATATTTCCTGCCGCGTGGTGACATTATTTTGAATAAGGTCAGGGTTTATTCCTTTCTACGAAAATCTCAAGGAATTTTATAAAAAATACTTATTTAATGCTCATTCCATCTGAGTTTTGAACAATTAATAACTGCAATTGACGCTAATGAGAAATTGATTAAAGATGTTCCTAATCGGCTCCTAATGACACTGAGGAAAGATGAAAAAATAACGTCGAGGCTAATTACATTACACAGTAGAAGGCCCAAAAATGTTTTACCTATCTTCTGCTTGGTATGGTGAATTTATTTTTAAAATTAGTTCTCTAGCTCTACAATACCACTCGGAAAATAGGACCTAGGTCCAATGTTATCTGAGCCACATAATTTTGTTGATAAATTAGTTCATAAATAAAGAAAAATGTTGTGGAAACAGTCTCCCCTCAATCCTGGTCGCTCTTGTGATTCCCACCAAACTTCCCCACGGCCCTGCTGCTTCTTTCCCAGCCTCCCCTTTGTGCTCGGCCCTGCTTCATTCTCTCACCTTCACTAGACACCCTTTGCCTCCTCGTTCCGCGCTCTCCCTTCCAGCTTCCTCCCCTTCGTTTGTCTCCCATTCGCCGACGCCTCAAGTTTGTCGTTTATGTACACACGCACACACACACACAGATAGGGTTGCTACAGGGAACCGGGGGGCGGGGGCCAAGTGGAAGGAGGAGAGGTGAGAGGGAGGGGGGGTTAGGCGGGCGGAGGGTACCCGGATGAAGGAAGGGAGGCATCACCTTCTTGAGGAAAGAGAGGCTCCTCCTCCACGGGGATGCTGTGTGTGAGTGGAGAGCGAGAGAGGGAGGGAAGAGGGAGGCTTGGTGGATGGAGCGCCGAGGTCTGTTTCGTTTCTTTTTCCGTCGGTTGTTTTCGGGGGTTATATCTCCTCCCTCCCCTCACATAAAAGGGCGGTGGGAGGGCGGAAGTTGGGAGATCCTGCCCTCTCCTATTTTCCTGTATGTGAGTGTGGGGGGGTGGGGTCGGGGGGAGGGGGGAGGAGGAGGAGGAAAAGCGATGTTTGGCCGGGACCCAGTATGGAAGTCCTCGGTCATGGGGTCCAGTGCCTCATCTATTTATGAAAGGAAGCCCACTTTTAATCGGGGAAAAATGACGTTGGAGATACGGTGAAATCCGTAACAATCGTTGATAAAAAGTTTCATTCGTGGAAATATGTAGGCTGGAAACTCTGCCGAAAATATTGTTTAAACCTTTTCGGAAACGATCATTTACTTTGAAGCAGATGAAAATCTCACGTGATTTTTTTCCGAATATTATTCTATGTTGAAGGAATTTGAATCATTCAACTGATTGTAATTAAAAATTGTTGGCACCATGCATCTTTCTCGCTTCTAATTGAAACGAAAATAATTAAATTCGTAAAATAGTTGCGAAAAGAGAAAATAGTTTCAGAAAAGTAAATGGCTTTCTGCTACAACTTAGATATTTTCAATTATTTAAACCGTAAGTTGTCTTTTATGTTATTATTTGTTATTATTAATATTTTGGCAAAAACAAACTAACACGGAAACTGCTATGATCGATAGATTAATCTTTATTTTGTTTCATCAATTTTTTGTCAAACTTTTTAAATTTTAATTCATGTTCTAATATTGTTAAAGTGATCTCAAGTTATAGGCGATGTTCAATTAACTAAAATGCACAACACGTTGGATCGGGTATTTGGTGTCTCTCCGGGGTTCGAAGAAGAATGAAGTAGTCGTAATGAAGAAGCGAGATTAAGTGCTGGGTTCGAGTTTTCCTTTCCTTATTTGGTGTTCTTGAGTTGTGATGGAGAGAAACGAGTTCTCGAATCAATTTGTTCGATGATCTTCCGATTTAAAATTTGATTATTTTTCCGTCGTAGAATGCTCAGTGACACAATACTTATATATACTCAAAGAAGATAAGTCGATTTTATTACATATAAACTAATAAATTAGCCAAAAAGTGATCACTCGTGGAGAGGGATGGCAAAGTCAATTTAATATATATGTTTAAATAATTGATTTATAACACACACTGTATATTTACCTACGAGTCGTTTTTCTGAATCATGTACATTTTAAGTACACATTTATCTGGCTCGCGTTCCTTACGAAACTCACAATCACAAGTTTTCGCAAATTCATTGGATCATCTCCATCCCTTTTTCTTATGATTTAGGATTCATATTACTAGCAGATATCTCTAAGTCTTACCACCCTTGGCTTCTCTCTACCTCTTGCTGTCTCCGTGGAAATGGAAAGGAGTGAGGGAGGAAATGGGAAGGCAGGGTAGGGGGTGGCTCAAACCCCGAGGCTGCAAACGAGGGCCACGGAGAGGGGAGTGAGTTAAAGACGGGATGAGGGGGTTGGGAACGAATTACGGGTGTGGTTACGGTCGTGTTTGGGCAGGGGCGGGGGGGGGGGGTGGGACGGTAGAGGATTGTTCTTCCCCCTTCGTGTGCCCGCACCAAGGGAGGGGGGAGGGTGGGAAGGTGAAAAGTTTAAAGGAAGATGGAGGAATCCCCCTAAGTTACCCCTTTATCTTAGATACTGCGCTCCATCTGCGGGCTACCTACTTCTCTTTCTCAGAATCCATAACGGCGGTGGAAAATCCTTAAGAGTTTGGATGGAGGATTTCAACTCATCTTAGAAGTTGAAATGAGGCTCAGGAAGAGACTTCGTAAGCAACGGGGTGGACTTATTCCGAAATTCCTTCTCTCTCAATATAACAAGTTTTCGAGTCATAAATCGATGAAAATAAATCATGTTTACCCTATCAATTGAATTGCCATGAATCATTAAATATTTTACTATTCCCCATTCAATGCACCATCCCTTATTCATTATTATGTTCATTTCGGTTGAATTTATTTTTTGTGATGTGGTTATTTCTATGTCATTTTATATTCTCCTAGAATGCTTTTAAATTTGAAATACCTTAAGGTTCCATAGTTACTTCATTTTCACAAGGCACAGTTTCATTTCTATCCACTCAGATGAGAAATCCAGAAATCAGTTCTTTGTATTTAAAACCCACACATTCCGTTGCTAATACTCTTTTGAGGATCCAAAAAAATAGTCGTTGATCAATATACGAGGCATGCTCGTAAAGCAACGGCCGTTTGGTCACAGGAAAACATACTATATACTCATATGAAACACATTTTATTGGCACTTTCAGTAGGCTACTAACCTACTTCAATTCTCTATATAACCGCCGTTCACTTCTAAGCATTTTTTGTACCGCTGCACCAGCTTTTGTAACCCCTCTGCATAGAAGCTCGCCACCTGAGAGTTGAACCAATTTGCAACTCCGTTCTTGAGTTCCTCCTCGGTTTCGAAACGTTGTCCACCGAGCCACTGTTTCAAGTGCAAGAAGAGGAAGTAGTCGCTAGGTGCAAGGTCTCATCATCTCCATCTTCTTGGTAACGGCCCAAAAACTCCCGTCCACCGGACATTCTTTGCTCTTTGTGGTGGTCGGTGAGCATTTTCGGTATCCACGTTACACATAATTTGTGGTATCAGAGGTTTTCCGTGACAATATTGTGGACGGTAGGGCGTCCAAGTGGAGGACATTGTTCAGTCAGGCCATTAATCGTCAATCGAATCAACCGCTTCATTTATACCCATGGGAGAACATCTGATTTTCACGCGAGCAAGTCTGACAAAATTAGTTCATCTGACACTTTCAAAGAAGAGTTGATGGAAACGCTAGCGAATATTTCAATCATTTAGAGCGGCACCCAGAAAAATGGGCATAGGTGTTAATACAAAGGTCTGCCGGAGATGTGACGACAGTCACTTCGACGGAGTCATCCACTTATGTTCACCGAAATGCAGGGATATTACAGCATCATATGCTGTATATACAACATATCATGCTCTTTTCACACAAAAGAATCAAATATTATCTTTCAAACAAGCGCATGGGTACCTTTAAGCGGTCTGGAGGAATCTTACTTGATCTGTTTCATTGAAAGTCTTTGTCACTGATCAGTTAAGTTTTAGTTCTCCATAAAATCCTTTATTTAACCCTTAATACGCATTTGAGATAAATTAAAAATCTAAAAGAATTATCAGCACAGTGAATTATTTTCAAGTTCTTTAAATTTTACACATATCATTATTTTTAGCATGTCACAAACACGAATTCTCGAATGGGAGAAAATATTATCATAAAACAATTCGTGAAGCCGCTGTGGCTACGATTACTAGGAACGATCTGAATCAAATGAATTCGCGTACTTGGATTTTGTAAAAATACAGATATGTTATTTCAGCATAGCGTAGAAAAATCTCCAAGAAAATTATTCTTTCATTAACCCCTCCGCCTGTAGATGGCATGCCGTAAGTTTATTTGAAAATATTCTACAGATTCGAGCAAAATCTGCGCATAAAAGTAATTAGGCTATTATAATGAGCAAGGATGTAATTATTATAAGGTAATCTACCGGTCAAGGTAGATTTTTGGATGAACACAAATATCAAATAAATATCTTTTGGCTACAAAAAAAACACAATCGAGTTACATACTCTGCATCAGGTCTCTCTTCATCTCTGTGAACTTCCTTCATCCCTTCATCCCGTTCAACATCCCTATCCTGTTCCTGCCCTTTCCTCGTTTGCCTAACATTTTCCCCTCTATTACCTTCTTCAACATCCCACTGCCGCTCAATACACCTTTCATCCATTTTTCTTGCCTCCATAGGATTTCTCCCAATGAACCCCTCTCCTCATCCACCATCCCTAGTACTTCCTCATTTGTTTTCCTTTCGGTCCATTTCACCTTCTCCATTCTTCTCCAAACCCACATTTCAAAAGCCTCCAATCTACGTCTAACCTCCTGCTTCAACGACCACGTTTCCGCGCCCTACATAGCTACGCTCCATATCAGAGTTTTTACGAGTCTTGTCTTAACATCCCTACTCAACGTCCCCGTCATCAACTCCCTCCTCCTTGAGAAAGCCTCATTACCTAGCGCAATTCTTCTCCTTACGTCCCTAACACTTTGACCGTATTGGTCCAAAACACTTCCGAGATATGTAAACTGCTCTACCTGCTCTATTTTTCCCCGCCTATTTTAATATTTAGCTTAGCCTTTTTCTTTCTGGAAAATCGCATAACCTTTGTTTTATTAATATTGATGCTCATCCCATATTTATCGCACTAAACCTCCAATTCACTCAGCAATTCTTGCAACCCCTTGGCTGACTGAGCAACTAATGCTTGGTCATCAGCAAACCTAACCGATTTTACGAATTCCCCTCCGACTTTCATTCCTACCTCCAGTCCTCCCCATGCCTCTTTAATCATTTCCTCTACATATACGTTGAACAGTACCGGTGACAATGGGCAACCCTGCCTTACACCTCTTTCTAACACTGCCCATCCGGACTCTCCGTTCCCCACTCGCACCTGAACAGTCTGAGACATGTACAGGTTGCGGATCAGTTTCCATGAGGGTAACAGAATTTTATCTTTGGTATTTTCCTCGAAGGAAGATAAATCATTTTGAAGCTCCCTGGTTCCAAAAATTTCCTGAAAAGGTACCTATATAAATAACTCGATTATTGTACTTGCAATTGATGGTTCGTCATTCTCTTCCCGTTAAATATTAGCTTTACCTGAATTGAAGTTGAAGAATTAAATGCGACTGAGTTCCAATTTTACTTAATTTAACCACGTGAGAACAGACTTTCGTTATTAATTATAACTCATGGGTGTAAAAAATATTTATAAATGATTGGGTTGTTGATTAATTAATTGACAAGCCTGTAATCGCGGCTGAGCCAGCTCCCGCCTGCTTGATCGTCACTGCGGGTTGAAATGTCTCGCTGTCGTGTTCGTGGACAGGGCGAGAGATCACAGAGGGAGGTGCAGAGGATTGTGTGGTCCAAAATGACTTCTCTCCATTTGTCGTATTTGTTCGAAAATCTTCCGGATTTTTAATGATACTGGTTTAAATCCAGAATATTTTTTCTCCAGAGATTCTCCCATGGATCGCAAATACAACTTCACCAATGCTAAATAACGTTTTCCTTCAGTTGCTCGTTGTATTCTCCCGCTACCCTCATAATGAGGCCGACTTTTTCTCAAGGCGAACCCGCATGTCTTCGTAACGTGTGCTCCTTAAGACAGGTTGACGATGGGTTTCAGTCACGGGGGAAAAGGCTCAGCGAGCCTCGTGTCGTGATGCTCGTGGACGGAAATCGGCTGCAAAGAAGAGCACGTCCACGCGGGTGTGTATGTGAGGGGGGGGGCTGAGAATCCCACCGATAGTGTGTACCTGCTGCTTCCACAGTTGGAGTGAGTGGGTGTGTGCCGTGACGGAAGGCGGAATGCCGAAACGTCCATTCGCAAACGTCGCCGTCCTCCTCAAAGCTCTAGGGGGTGGGAGTCCATCTGTGCCCCATCTCGTCCTTGCTTCAAGCGAGGAGAGAGACATTCCGGCGATGGACCTAGAGCCTTTTTATTTCCTCTGCGGAGGCATTTTGGAACGGCGGACGGAGAGGGGGGATTTATAAAATGCATGGGCCGGACCAAAAGCCTCCATTTGGGCATGGAAGGGGTGTTTGTGTGAAGAGGCGCCCCCCTAGGAGCGAACGCCCCTCGAGAAGGAGAGAAAGACGGACGAAGGGTGTTCCGAGTGGATGTGAGAGAGGGAGAGGAAGGGAATTGGCGTTGCATGTTTTGCCATTCTGAGCACAGTTGTTACGATAATCATTGTTGTTACTTAGTGGAAGGTACGAGAGGCTACATGCAAATTAATGCATCGCCAATATAACTGCTTATGCAAATCTATCTACTGACTATTGATCTCGAAATTTCGTTTAGCTGAATTTTAGTGATTACCAAAACTTTAAGTCTGTACACAGGTGGAAGTCATTGTCATTTGGTGTGGCTGCGAGTTGTCCCGGCTCTCTGCACTTTTAGCGATTAAAAAAAGAATTCTAGTGCGTTCGAGGAACTAGAAATACGAACGAACTAAATTAAACAATAGGATTAGCTATTTGCCATGTAGTATGCATGGACGTCACTAGTTCACCTTTTTCGAGAGAGGAGAGCAGCCGGAGCCGTGGCAAATCGCGAAGGAACAATGAAAAAGAACGAAGGGTGAATTTTGTGCCCCCATGGTAATGATTACCCAAAATGATTTCTCCTGTTCTGATTCCCCTCTCAGTGTCTCTAGTACAGCATCGGGAGACGACGGGATTTGATGAAAAATGGGCGCAACGCATGAGGGAGGTTTTTTCTAAGTTATTATCGTTTCCACGAACAGTTCTTTCAGTAATTATAATTTAACCACAACTCATCCATGGCACACATAAAAACTACCTGAACGAGAAAAACAAGAATTCCATGTTACTTTTCGTTTTGTTATAAAAAAATGCCACTCTCCAATGTTTGATGTGGTAGTTTGTTTTTGAGTTTCATTACTTTGCATGCGTTGATTGGCACAACTGTTCATTTGATGGTATAATTCGCTACAACATAGACATTAACTCGGCGTTCTCTTCGAAATTTAGGATCACGGCTAGTTTCCATCTCTTCAGGAAATTAAATCGTTTGCATGTCTTTTCTTAATTAATTTGACATTATTGATTCGCAAGATTCCCTTCTTATTTGTTCATATGAGCATAGATGCACGTGTTATTTTTTCCACCGTCCAAAATTTCGGTACGTTTTTATTCTGAGATATACTCGTATTCCGGGGCCTGATTTTCTCCAACAATTTCCTCAAGATAGAGGAAATTCACTCTGTATCATCGATATCGGCTGTTTTCGGGAATTTTCTTGAAATCCGGAGTAGATTATTAGCACGTCCAATCATTTGGAAACAAATGTTTCATGTCCGTGGGATACGACCTCACTGCTTAAACTATTTTGCTCCTCTCGCAGCTCGTGCATCAAAAGGCACGATTAGCTCACGTTTACTCCCGTGATTTGTTAGCTGTTGGAAGCGTCTCATTAAAGGAGGCACACAGAGACATTGATAAATTGTAACCATCTAAGGACTGTAGGGTTTAATACCCATTCGCATTTATTTCATTTGTTCTTTTTAAAGCAAGTTATCGTTGGTAAACTTATCTTTCGATTAAAATTCAATTACTTTAAGTAATTATAGTTTTTATTGAAATTCAGTCGATTGTATGTGTCCCAATGATATTTCTGATTAGTTCGTATGCTGCAATTAAAGGAGATATCCCTGAGTAATGCCACGGGAATTGAATAAAATGTTCTTTTCATTATATTTTAAAGTAGATAAAATAGATCACGGTAATGTTCACAGCTATATAATTTATTACCTTAAGCAATTATTTCTCTTCAAAAGGATTTTATATAGTTCTAAACCGTTGATAAACTCTTCTTCTTTGGAGTCCAAATAATTACTGCAAATGAAAAAATCGTTCAACTGAATCTGAACCGGGAAATCTATGTTGTTTTCGAGAAATCCGTTATAAATTTGCATGCATACTCAGAAATATAAATGCATTTATTTCACATAGGAATTGGATGAATTCCAGTTTCTGTGCGTACAGATTTCGCCGGTATTTTTCTCTCTGCTCTTCTCCAACAAACTTTTTATGAATTTTTCCTGGAACCGCCTTGGAAACCACTGTATTGTCATTTCGATTTGATTCCCTGCAAATTCAAATTTCGCAGTAATTTTTAGTTTTAATTTATGAAGATTTTTCTTAGGTTCCGACTTTAGGATTAATTAGAAAACATATACTTGCAAGTGTAGCTACAACAAAAACAGAATGCAGGCACGCAGTTGTATATTTGGTGCGGCAACTTTACTCCAGTGAGTGTTTCTCAAGCCAGCGAACGAGGTTGGAAATTTCAGGCGCCATAAATAAAGTTAAAGGATGAGAAATAGCTTAAGGCTCCAAAATTATACGGGAAAGGAGAGCGGCGCTATTTCTGCGATGTTTTAACTTCTTCATCTCGCAGAGTTATTCCTCGAAAGGTCGCTTTATTCGAAAGAGACAGATGCACATCGTGTCTTTTAATTTCCGGGAGAGGGGCTTTTATGCTCGAAATTTGTGAGTCGCGGGGTTGAATATCCTTTCGACATGGCTTGCTAATTTCCTCAAGCACTAGTTATCTCCCCTCATGTCCACCTTCGCGTGGGCCCCAAGTTTCCATCTTCGTCCCATCCTTCTGGTCCTCTCCCTCCGTCTCTTCCGACCTACTCGCCGTGGATTCGGCAGCTGTGATTTAATGTGATTATGTCACTTTGAAGTTTTTGAAAGGGGAGTGCTATGTGGAATTCTAAAATATTTCGCAGTTTTGTGAATTCAAATGTGTGCATACTCTCAGTAGAAAGTATGCAATAAAGGAATGCCTCCGTGAAAACGATGTGAAGCAAATTGGCTCCAAAATATGTGAAAACAAGTTAAACATTTAAACAAGTCTACACATTAACACAAGGAAACAAGTTTTACACATGCAATCATAATTCTTGTATACGTTTCTCTTTCTTGAATACTGACAAGGAAACAAGTTAAATTATTGAAATCCATCTATAAATTGAGTTGGATCCCATTGCTCATAGATAGCCACAGAAAAAAAACAATCATTTCAAACGCAGTATTTGAACTGCGTGTCGCGTGACTGGAGACTTTCTGAACTTGTTAATCGGATGGTAGTTTACTTTGTTCATATTTTTAAATTTAACTTTAATTGCGATATTCAGCCCGTCTTTCTTTTGGCTCAAAGGAGGCAGTTTCAGGCTTTACCTTTGAGGAATTCCATCATGACCTTAGTAGTGGAAAATAAATCATCAGATAATGACGCTCAGCGTCAAAACCATAGTCCCGCATCAATAACAATCGTTCTGTGGATTTGCAGTTTCTTTTATTAATTTCTTTTAGTTCGTCAGCGCGTTGCACATTCAAACTAAGTGAGTTGAGGATCACCTTTAAATAGAAAAGATCATCTTTAAAGAAGCGAGTAGACGCTAACCTAACCTAGACCGCCCCCACACAGCACCTAGGGCTATTATTATTATTCCATAATTCAACAGATAAGACTTGAACAGGGAAATGTTCTAAACCTTTACCTATTCAGCGCTCTATTTGGCTATATTTGGCTCTATTTGAAGGATATATTTCCTCCAAATGAATAGAGACGACGCCACCTATTACCATGAATCCCACACGTGAAATTTCGACATAATTTGCCCATTTTCGACGAAAAAAGTATTATATTTCTTCCGAGCCGAATAATTCACATAAGGGACCGTTTCCTGCCTTAAAGTGCGACACATATTACGTGGGATTAGACGAGGATTCCGAACTCGTCACGGTTCAATTTGTCTGCCATGTTCCCTCTTGGGCACGGCACGGGGGCTTGTGGGATCTTTTTTGAAGGTTTTTAAGATTGGATGGGGTGGGAAATGGTAGGGGTGAGAGAGGGTTGGAGGGAGCGAGCGGGAAGAATGGCTTTGACGGAGTGGTCTTTCGATTATGGCCACGGGAGGAAGAGAGTGAAGGATATATGGAGTGCCGCCCTTGATGGAGGAAATGAATCTGCCGCCGCCGTGGCCCCCACCCCCCGACGCACCCGCCCCATCCGTCTCCTCCCCCCCCCGATCCCCCTGGCAACGCGGAAGGAGCGATGGGAAGCGGCCGTCATCGGATATTGTCTTCCCGTCGAAAGGGTCTCGGGATCGATTCCCACTCGCTCCATCGAGTAGGGGCGCAAATGAGAAAAAAATAATCTAACGGATCGGTCTCTCCGAACCGTCATCTTGTTACCCCTCGGAGTAGATCCGTGACCTTTATCTCCGATCGCCCTTTATTCGGGAGCTGCCCAGATTTCGCGTCACTGTACCTCGAGAAATAATGGCGCGGGTGCCTCTCACAGCGACTGGGCCCTTTCTTGGCTTGGAAACTCCCAGTGAGATGATGTGCCTCTGGAAAAAGAATTTCATCGCAAAGTTGTTATAGGTGTGTGCTTGGGCCATATATCTGATCTCATTCGGCTGCTACGGTTATTTAAATGAAATTAGAATAATTGTTATTCATAAGGAAGTTTTCTCCTGACAATTGATTTCTGGAGAGCGAGGTATTGACAGGAAACAATCGCGACAACTAATAGCGCGACCACTCCGCGGTGATGAAGTTTTTAGCAATCAAAAAGAGACTGAAAGCTCTTGCCTTCCAAAGAAATTAACGGACATAAATAGTGTATCAAATGTTCTTTTCACCGAATAAATGGAACTATTATTGGAATTGAAAGATAATAATGGTTGAAAGGAATAATGAAGAAGAATAATCCGTGAAATGTTTTTGTTTCATCAGCCCACCCATTTTGATTGGAGTTACTTCTGGGTTACCAATCGAAATGTTGTCAATCGTTTTCTAATTCTCCCAACCTCTGGCTTAATGTGAACGTAGTGATGACCCCGTTCTAAGGCATTCAACCGGTGAAATTGACACATTCTGGGGAAGTGGGGGAGGGACTTGTTCCCTTCCTTGTACCTCCTTCGATGCTCCAGATAACCACCGTACGTAATTAGAAAATCACGAGCTGGATTTCATTGGGATTAATGAGAAGTATTCATTACATTAGAACAAATGAGCATTCGGCCAGTAGCAAGATACTTATCCTCCTGGGCTACCAGGCTATGAATTGATAAATATGAACTAGTAGTTGAGCATTACTGACTGGTGCCCTATCACCCCCCACCACACGCCCTTGCGGCGGCTTGCGGGGAAATCATGTAGATCTTATCTCTAACCCGTGTTGTCGACATAGTGAATAGCGGTACCTATGGTGGCATGATATATGATAGCGGAGTACCACAACACTCACTACGTGATATACTGCTGGAATAAATTCTCTTTGGTGGGAATTTTGAGAATACGCTTAAGGAAAGAATCTTGACCATTATTGTCATCTTTCTTACAGCCAAGATATTTTCGAGGAGGGAACGGATGACAGGGACGTTGAGTAACGATATTAAGAGAGACAAGTGAAACCTTTAACCCGGAGAATGATTTGATGCGGCGCGGAAACATGATCATTGAAGCAACATGATAAGCGTCGATTGAAGGCTTTTGAAATGTGGATGTGGAGAAGGTGAAGTGGGCCAAAAGGAAAACAAATGAAGAAGTGTTAGGTATTATGGGAGAAGAGAGAGGATTGTTGGGAGAACTGCAAGGGGGGCAGAAAACGTGGATGCAGAGCATTCGGATTGACGGTGGGATGTCGAGGATTTTCATAAAAGGGAGAAAGTTAGGAAGCCAAGATGGGTGGGGAAGTGGAAAGACATGTCGGGCAAGGTGAAGAAAGGAAAAAAAGTCTTTTGACCACAGAGGTCACTATAATTCTCGAAAACAAAAAACTAACGGTTGGAAATGGGAGTGTTTAGTTATTAAACCACTCGTAATATGTACAAGCATCGTAACACAGTATATAATGGAGCGGCAGAACATTGCACTGCTATTGATTGGTCATGAATGAGTCACACTGAGCGTCAATGCATTCGGAAGCGTTTCCCTGAAAATGATGTAATTGAATTTGTGGAGGAGTGAAGTACAAATGAGAAACGATGTCTTCGCAATCGCATCGAAAGCGAAGACACCTTATTCGACGTTGCTTCTTCAATCAAATCCTGAGTCGCTCTATTTTGGACGCGGAGCCTGATGCCGTAAAACTCGCTCGGAATCGAGTCAAAGGGCATTCGGGGAAGCATCGAGTTCATTTCAAATTGGATCGAGGGCTCCCTCCCATCCTCGAGAGGCGTCGCCGAATTGCCACTTAAACGTCCGTCCTGTCCTCGCTCGTCCTCCCCATGGGTTTCGCCCCTCTCCGCCCCCTCTGCCCCCCGCCACCCGATCGCCCACCCCTCGCGGCTGGAATCTCAGGACGTCCCGCCGCATCAGATTAGCCATTCCTGGGGCGGCGTCCGGTCGGTCCTCCCGTCACCCCTGCCGGAATTCCGAGCTTTCCGCCAAATGGGAAAAGGGAGGAGGGTCCACTCCACGCACTCCTGGACGCTGAGGGATCCAGGAGCCGATCCAGCCACCGGCCCTCCTCCCGATCGACCCACCGCCACTCCACCACCCAGTTTACATCTTCCGCTCCCTCTCACGCAAACACGTGTAAGATACGCCCCCCAGGTGATCCCTCGAAAGGTGCGACTCGCCTCCGGAGCAGAGATCGCGCTAATTGAAACCCCCATACCCCGAAATCTCCACCATTCCACACGATTACCAATACGCCCTCGGAAGCGTCCATCTACGCCGATCCCTGCCATCTTACTTGCTCCCCACGGTCACGAATTTCTGGGTTTTTTTAAAAAACTATTATTGGTTCATGGGACCGTATTCTTGGTCATGATAAATCATTTCGTACAATTAGGCTTTATTAAACCATATAGAATAGAGAGGTCACGTTTCCAAAGAATTCTTTTATTTAAAAGTGAGAGATTGCCTAAGATTAATTTCGTATCCTGCTGGACCAAATTCAAAACGAAAAAGGTGACCGAGTTGCCGTGAAGTGCATAGAAGCAGTGATGAAATAGTGTTCATCATATTGGTGGGAATGTGAAAGAATGATTTATTTGAGCTATGATTCACTGTTCTTAATGTTCTTTTTTTGCTCACTTTCTCTCTTGAGGCTGGCATATTTGTCGTAAGAAGGTACAAAAGAGTAATGTGTGTTAATGTTTACACTCATTATGCTTAAATTATTTTATAGTACAACAGTAAATATGGTTATCGAAAGGCATTAATAGGCGTTGATCGGAAGTTTTAAAATGTATTTTCGGGGAAGGAGGGGAAAGGTAAAGAGGAAGCGCACCAGGCATAGTGTAGGAGGAAAGGGGATTGTTGGGAGAAATCCAAAGGAGACGGAAAAACGGAAACAGAGCGCTCTGATTTGGGGATGGAACTTTGAAGACTGTGATAGGGGGGAGAATGTTAGGCCAGGAGGAAGGCGTAGGTATGGGATGGGCATTTTAGACGGAATGAAGGAAGTGAGCTTGCGAAACTGTTGTTTCGCAAGCTCACTTTCGTTTTTGTTGTGAGAGATTGTTTTAGTGGAGAGTGTCAAGTAGCGTCTTGTTAGGCGAGGTTAAGAAATGCATGGATGCTCGGCCTCTTCCCATACAAATCCTGCTTTAGACGGACTACCTAATATTTATAACAACTACAATAATTGCTTTATAGGTGGCAGGTGAACATGACACAGGCAGGAATTTTAAAAATATTTCAAGAAGAATGATTAATCATATGTGCTTAATGATCAACGATTAATCATGTAACAATATGATTGTCAATGATAAATGAAAATTGATTAATCATGAGTGCGGAAAATGTCGCTGCCATAATCGCCTCGACAATATATTGTTGTTTCCCTCACAAGTATTTTTCCTTATTATCTGGAGATGTTAGGATTATTTTGTGCGTATTAAAGTCAACCCTTATGCACTGAGAACACTCTCCGGAATGAATAGTGAATAAAAACCGATGTAGATATCATGAAAATATGTTTAATCCAAAGCGCGTTCACTTACATTAAATTATATGTAGGAATAGATACCTACAAGGCTCAGGACGAGAAATGAAGTCTTCGATATGAATCAAAAATAGGTGTACTGATATAAATTGGTTTAACGTGCAAACCCATTGCCCAAAGCGTTGAATAAAGACGTAATGAACATCGTTTTAGGAGTAATCTTATTTAAAAAATAACGTGAACAAGGTATTTACCGCGATATTTAAACAATGCGTATCTTGGAGGTGTCTTGGAATAGGATGGTCACAGCAGTGAGCACAGTAGTAGAAAGAAGGATTGCTCTAGGAAAAGAAGCTTGCACCAGGAGGGGATGAATGGCGAGGAGGCTGGGAAAAGTCCACTGAAAACTTTGGTATGGAGCGTGGTTTCCTATAGCTCCGAAACCTGTTCGTGGATACAAGATGGAGGCATTTGAGATACGGGTGTGAAGCAGTAATTTTTGCTTCGACCAATTTTCAACTTTTACAATGGATCTGCATCTAGATTGACGGTTAACTAGAACATATCAATTGTTGGCATATTTAGTCATATTTATATAGTATTTAACTATATTGCTTTTAAGTTAGGAATTTAGATGTAGTGATTGATATTAGGGGTTTACAATTATGTTGTCAATTTTCTCATTGCATATTCTATCGCTTTAATATCTATGTGTAAATGTTTACTTAGTGCTGCTACGCAACTTTCGCTTAGTATCGAGACAAAAAAATAAACAAACTATCAGCATTATACACTCCATGCGAGAAATATCTGGAAAAAATAAAAACTTAAAAAGATCAATTGATAATAAACTCAAAATAAATTTCTCTCGTCAAATAGCAAAGAATATTAAAGAGCTCTAAATGTACTTGCATCTTGTGTATATATTTACAAAATGTACAGGTGCATGCGTGTATGTATGGTCCCGGTGCGAGTTCATACATGTGTTCCTATCCTCATCAGTGGTGCTCAAACCAAGGACAGTGCTCGCGATTGAGTCCAGCGCATCTTTCCACCCAGACACGAAACTCTTATTGCGATGTTGAGGCTAGTGTAGAGTAGAGCTTCACTAAATGTTAGAGTTTAAAATCAAATTTAATTAACATCCCAATAGATGAGATATTTAAATTAATAATTATTTTATTGACATTAGCCAATTTGAAAACATATTGTGCCCTGCAGTGTGAAATTACTGAGGATCACTAAAAACTAGAAGAACAGGCACAGCAGGTTTTGCTTTGTAAAGCCTTACAGATATGAGGTACATTTAGAAGATTTTTTCCTTGACCTTAATCGGTCTTGTCTTCATATTTTGGTCTGTGTGCTAATCACTTTCAAGTGGGTTATTTACTTACTTTCAGATTTCCCAGTTGCCTGTGAATTCAAATATTTTCCAATATCGAATGATAATTTTCCTACTCCGCCTTAGCTTTTCCTTAGCTCCGTTTTCGCAATCCTTCCACCAATTCACCCATTTATCTTTCTCATGGAACCTTTCTCTCTTTTTCCTTTGCAACATGCTTATCGTAAAAATATGTTATATTGTCTCTATTAAGTTCACTCTTCTCAATATGCCCTTTCCTATTCTACTCTGCCTCATTGCCACTTCCCTCGCTCTTATTTTATGCATTTGAAATTTATAACATGCCTCTATCATTGCGCTTTAAATGGTTAGAGTATTTACTCCGAGACCTTTCCGAGGTCTATAACTAGATGAAACGAATTACTGCGCGAATATTTTGATGCAATGCTGACCTGTATGTTCATCATCTTCCAGCGCGTTGTCATCTCTTCACCGAGACCATCTTTTGCTGCACCATTCTGATCTTGCCATCTTGGTTCCATAATTTCACCCTGCTTCCGATTCAGGTGAAATATTAAAATTATTCTACTTTTTCTCCTCGAATAAAATACCATAGAATTTGTCCATATCCGAATTATCTTTAAATTACTAAAATTCCATCGATATTCCATTCCATATTCAACATTTGATATTCATTCCCATATTCCACGTTGGATATTCCATTGATGTGAATGAAAAGTCTTGGCCAATCTCCCCTTCTGTTGTCTAATATCGTCAATTTTCATCAATTATTAACATCAAAAGTTAGCTCATTTTTATTGTCACATTTTAACAACTAATCTCATTTCATCAAATCTCTCATTTAGACGTGATAAATAGGAAAATAGGGATAGGAAAATTGGAGAGGTGGTTGGATATTGATAAGGCTGTGGCTGTGATAGAAGGGAGAATGAAAGGTAATCGCGGATATGCGAGAATGGGTTTTTCAGAACAACAAGAATGCCGGTAGAAGGTAAGAAAAACTAAAGAAGGAAACATGTTGAGCAAATAAAGAATCAGTACTCCCATTACGTGACGCGACTATAGTCGTTAAGGACCGTCAAAATCTACCTTCAATTGGTCGAACCCATTGAATAATTTTATCAAGCATGAAGGAACAACGAAGTATGCACACGTGGATACGAGTATAACGTATCGGAGAGATAAATTACACAGGTCAACAGTGGTTTTGGTGCCGGAGCTTTTAATGCTGATTTAAAGAACAATTGGGGTGCTGAATCCAATTATGACACTAGTTTTTTCCTATCAGCTATAGTTGTCAAGATATAGATATGTTGTTACTTACGTAAAAAAAACTTCTATATGATGATATGGGAATATTTGGTTTCATATTTGGATTCAGCTCTACAAATATAGTTAAAATAATCACAAAGATTCCCGGCACCAAAAAAAATTTTTTTTGTAGGCCTGTGTTATGTATAGAAGCGTAACGATGTTTCTATAATAAAATTTAATCAAGTCGATTTCAAAGCGGAAAAGGATTACCATAACCCACTACACAATGCTTTTCAGTCTATGTCCTTCGTTTCATAACTACTAATTTTCGAACCATCAAGAGAATTCATTGCTGCCAAAGTAATTCAAACCCGCATAGTTATATTCTCTAATAGAGGGCTCTCTGAATATTTGAGCGAATTTTTCTGCACACGCGTACTTAATGTGAAAAAGAACCCTTTTTCGATCCTGCTGTGTTTGTTTGTCAGGACGGAGATCAAAATTCCGAGTTTTTCGTCTTCCTTCTAATCGGCACGCAAGCGACTGACAGTGAGGACCTTCGTTTATTTCAAAGGGCCAAACACCAAATGCCATCCATCAAAAGGCATTCTTCGCCCAGTAACTCTCCCACAT
This sequence comes from Hetaerina titia, assembly GCA_037158775.1. Lineage (NCBI taxonomy): Eukaryota > Metazoa > Arthropoda > Insecta > Odonata > Calopterygidae > Hetaerina > Hetaerina titia. The sequence continues at coordinate 101,592,188 of CM073774.1, read as the reverse complement.
CGACCTTCCCCCCCCCCCATGGTCCTCTAAATCCATCCATGGGCCTTCACTATTCCATTCACATGGGCTCGTGAGACCAGGGTGACGCCGCACCCCTTCCATTGCATCCCAGAAAACCTGCCGCTGTCCCCTCGTCCCCACTCGTCCCCCCCTCCCCGAAACTAGACGAAACCCGCATCCCTCGCAGCCTGGATTCCCTGCGGGTTTCAGCAAACCACCCTTGCGCCCCCCCCCTCTCTCGCCGTAAATCCCGCTACGCCACCCGCCACCCCCCCTCTACCTTTCCCGTGCTGGAAATTCCAATGGCCGCAGCGGCCCACCCACTTTGATCTCGCTCTCATCCCCTCTCCCACTGCACCCACCCCCATCCTCCCGCAAAACTTCTTCCCCCTTCTTGCCAAAGGAATGTCGATTGCCGCCACCCCAACCTCCCCTATTCACCACTCTTTCGATCCCCCGCCCCATGATCTCCCCTTCCTAGACGGCCCACCGCCAACCACCTCCCAACTGCACGAACCAGGGAAATGCGGAAGCAGGCAGGGGGACCCGCATCCGATGGGCCGGCCCCCCCTTGTGCTCTCTCCCCGGGATGGATGGCACTGCCGGCGAGACTCCCATGGCGATGCGTGCGAAGGGTGTTGTGATTGCCCCGACTGACTTGCGGCACCCTCCGCCACTTTGCGAAAAGGGATCGGGAGTTTCTGTTGAACCCGCGTCGCCCCCCCAGAGTGCACCACTCCGTGCGCCCCTCGGCCTTTCCGAGTCACGCGTTAAGACTCGCGGGCCGCATGGCGTCCAGAGACAAGGCAACTCGTGCACCACCGTGCTACCTCACACCCAGTCCACCCAGTTCAGCTGCGTTTGTAGGTCTGATTACCTCATCTCGTTCTGAATGGGTGAATGATTCTCTTTTTGGAAAATTCCTCAAGACATTTTCTATTGTGCTGCGGAAGTTCATTTTTCATCTCAGTTTGTTTTTCTTTTGAATATGACAGTATAAAAACATTGACGGAAATGGATTCATGAAAACCCTGAAAAAAAGAAGTCATAATCTTATGGAGTGTATTTTGAGACTGGGAGTTTTGACGTAAAAACGTAATCTAAGAAACTAAACGTAATCGTAGAAAATTATTTATCCCAAATTTGCATTTATAAATATATTTCTACACACAAACACACGGATACAAAATATTTAACACACAGAAACATAAAGGAAGGACACTCACAATATTTATTGACGTTTCGATGGCCCGGCCGTCGTCGTCAGATTCTGATGACGACGGAGGGCGTCGGAGAGCGTCAATTTCAAAGATATATTTATTTATATATGTACGTATAAAACCATAAACACAGTAATCAACCCGAAGGTCGGTTTAGTAGGTGATGGTAGAGTTCACCCAGTACTAAGCCCGACGGCGTGTGAATATTCACACATCAGGGTAGGGGGGCCAGTTCCTTTCCCTGTGACGGTTATGGTTTCCTAGGAAGATCTGGTACCCGAAAAATCAACTAGCTTGGGTGGAGTTGCAGGTGCCCAGAGTGCCTTGCCCGGGAATCGAACCCGGGACCCTCCGGTCAGTAGTCCAACGCTCTACCCACTGGATCACCGTGACCCATAAAAATATATATATTTTTTATATTTTTATTGAATTATTTTTACTAAGTTTACTAAAAAAAACAGCAAAATTATCATTTTATATAAAATGTCCTCCTCCAAAGAAATTCTGCTCTCGGGGAAACCTGTGATGAATTCCTCAGCGTAAACATTCATGGGAGTGGTTGACCGCCCTTTTCCCAAGCGAAGAAAAAACTTGAGAGCATGAAAAATACAAATGGATATTTTCGAAGCATTCTGTTGAATACACCGATGAACTTGGAAGTGCTGACTTTTTTATGAACGAGTTTTTGCAGCTAAATATCCTGCGCTCCATTTTTACTTTTCATCGAAATGTAGAGCATTTCATGTAATTTCATTTTTAAAATACCGAAAATCATTGTTGAGTCGATTAAATACGCATAACTACCCTCACTCACGATCTCTCTTGGGTGAAACACACAAACATATGTGGAAAAGCTAACAAAAAATTAGAATTTGTTAGAAGAGGCTAAATGTGATATAAAGGTTAAAGAGAAATGTTATCTATCGCTGGTTAGGCATCATTTAGAATATACTGCAAGTATACGAGAACCTTATGAAGTTGGACTGATTGCCAAATTTGGTCGCGTGCAGCATAGAGGAGCTAGATTTATAAAACATAATTATGATGAACATAGTAACGTACTAAAAATATTAGAAGAGCTAGACTGGGAATCACTCATGGAGCGAAGTTTAAGTTACAGATTAAATCTCTTGCATAAAGTGGAAGCATCAATATTAAAGTCATATTTCCCAGGAGCGATGAGGCATCATAAGTAATGCAAACGACTGCCCTAGGAGAAAAACAATATCTTTCATAAATTTCCAATTAGCCTAGAATTATGCCATCTTATCCTTCTTTTAATTTTCTTCTTAATAGTAACGGCTCTAATGGATTGGAGAAGTATTTTTCACTTAGATACCGTAATTAAAATAGGGGTAACAATTGTATTCTGTTTAGGTGAAATATATCTCATATTTATTGGCAACTGCGGAACATTTGAACTGGACTCGAATTTAGAAGTTGCATGCCTGTGTTGAGTCGCTCCTTGCCTAACAGCCCAAGGGTGCATTCCATGGTACCGTGCAGTAGGAATATATAGTCCTCTTCTGGCTTTTTCTCTTTGAAGTGATTGCCTATCATCTTTCCCTTGGTCGTCTTAACTTTTCCTTTCTATTGGCTCCCATTTCCAAGACCAATTGTAGTCATTTCTCGTTTAATGCGTTATGCCAATCATTTTTTCGCTGTTAATATGATGTGCGACGGTTAACTATTAGCTCTTTTCCAAATTGCCATTTCCGCTAACATGTGTCGATGTGTTAAGATTTATAACCAACTTATACGCCATTGCTTAATCATTGAGTTTAATTCATTTTGCTTTGTTTTCCACAAGAAATATCTGTTGGGCAAGATCGAATATACTGCTTTAAGTTTTCTCACGGCCAACTTTTTTCTTTACAGCCTTGTTGTGTATACACCTGTATACTATCTTCGCTAATATTCTTCCCAGATACTCGCCTTTGTTTACAATTTCAATTTTGCCATTTCTTTACCCTCTCATATCTCACCCCTGAGTGTATACATTCCATTCGTTTGTTTAATATATTAGTCATATCCTCTTTATCATCCACTAGAGTTATCTGATCACCTGCGAACAGAAAGGTACATATTGGGCCGTTTTCGTCCATATTTCCATTGTATTTCCTTGTCCACTAATTCAGGGTCACGTTCAAAAAACGGAAGTATTAATTAAACGATTAAGAGAGAAAGAAAGGCGAACAGGAAAGAAATATACGATCTCAATTCCCTTTCAGCAGATTTCATGAAGACTATCGTGACCGAAAGATGAATAAGGAAAACACATTGCTATTGAATTATTATTATTAGGTAATCTACCGGTTAGGGTAGGTTTTTGGGTGGACACAACTACCAAATAAATATTTTGTAACTCCAAACAAAACCCAATCCAGCAACCTAATCTACATCAGGTCCCTCTTCATCTCTGTGTACTTCTTTCCCCCCTTCATCCCATCCAACATCCCTATCCTGTTCCTACCCTTTCCTCGCTTGCCCAACATTCTCCCCTCTATTACCTTCTTCAACATTCCACTACCGCTCAATACGCCTTTCATCCATTTTTCCTGCCTCCATAGGATTTCTCTCAACAAACCCCTCTCCTCACCCACCATCTCTAGTACTTCCTCATTTGTTTTCCTTTCGGTCCATTTCACCTTCTCCATCCTTCTCCACACCCACATTTCAAAAGCCTCCAATCTACGTCTATCCTCCTGCTTCAGTGACCACGTCTCCGCGCCGTACATAGCTACGCTCCATATAAGAGTTTTTACGAGTCTTGTCTTAACATCCCTACTCAACGTCCCCGTCATCAACTCCCTCCTCCTTGAGAAAGCCTCCTTGCCTAGCGCAATTCTCCTCCTTACGTCCCTACCACTTTGACCGTGTTGGTCCAAAACACTTCCGAGATATGTAAACTGCTCTACCTGCTCTATTTTTTCCCCGCCTATTTTAATATTTAGCTTAGCCTTTTCTTTCTGGAAAATCGCATAACCTTTGTTTTATTAATATTGATTCTCATCCCATATTTATCGCACTGAACCTCCAATTCACTCAGCAATGCTTGCAACCCCTTGGCTGACTGAGCAACTAATGCTTGGTCATCAGCAAACCTAACCGATTTTACGAATTCCCCTCCGACTTTCATTCCTACCTCCAGTTCTCCCCATGCCTCTTTAATCATTTCCTCTACATATACGTTGAACAGTACCGGTGACAATGGGCAACCCTGCCTTACACCTCTTTCTAACACTGCCCATCCGGACTCTCCGTTCCCCACTCGCACCTGAGCAGTCTGAGACATGTACAGGTTGCGGATCAGTCTCCTGTCCCTCCAATCCATTCCTATTTTCACCAATACACGCATTAATTTTCCCCTATTCACTCTATCAAACGTTTTTTCGAAATCTACAAAACAGGCAAAAACGTCCTGATTGTATTCTATATTCCTCTCGACTAGTGATCTCATTACTGCAATGGCATCACGCGTACCTCTTCCTTTCCTAAAGCCAAACTGATCATCCCCTAAGTAATCATTTGCCTTACTTTCTATCCTTTTGTTGATGATCCTGAGAATAACTTTAGCTGCGTGGGATATCAAACTTATTGTTCTGTAATCCTCACATGACGTAGACTTTGCCTTTTTTGGAATAGGAACTAACACTGATCTCACAAAATCTTCCGGCCAGATTTCTATTGAATTATTCATTTTAATTTATTTATTTTTATTTTTGATTTATTATTTTGGGGAAACTCTTACATTATAATTCTTATTGACTTCAGTCTTCGTCCCCCTCCTCTTAATAGTGTGGTCAGGATGCTGCCTTCTCCCAGAGGTCAACCGTATGATATCGCTCCTGCTTGAAGGGGTAATGTTTTAGCAGAATTTGTCTTCGGAGTTTAGCTGGATTCCCATAGAAAACTATTATAGAGATTCATTTGAAGAATATATAAATACTTTCAAGACAGAGTATGACGTCTAAATTAAATATTAATTATCTATACAAACGCAAATGCAAAGCATAGGAAGGTTGGGTGGGGCGGAGGGTTTCAACGTGGAAAACTGATATAATTAAATCCTACAAAATCTTCATGCAAACGGGGCAATCATTGCAGGGTCCAAGTCAAAATATATCCCAACATTTTGCCTCTTTTGGCTGTTTTTGAATCCGAGAACATAATTAGAAAGTCCTGTAGCAGGATCGAATTGAATTAAAAAACGAGCAACGTGGTTGAAATTAAACCACAATAGGGCGGGTCCTCATGTTTCGTATGCTTCATTATTTATCTCATTCATGTATCTTTTGTGAAAAAAAATTCTTTTAATTAAAAAAGACCATTTGGAATGCAAAATTCAGGGAATTATTTTCTCCATGCGTCAAGTAGGGACTGTAGGAGTCAGGGCAATGACCGAAGGACTTCAACGGGCGGAATCGCCAAAAATATACGCCAATGCCGCGTGCACCGAATGCATTTTAATCTCTCCATACGAGTTATTGAATCTGTATCTTCAAGGCCCACTCTCCCTGTGTGACCCTCTGACCATGTTAAAATTTGGATGAATATTTTCCAATTTCATAGCTAATATTAGATTTGACTGCAGATTCATGGTTTATAATTTAATTTCGTACCTTATTTTAAGATAATACTGAACGGAGGTGACAGTTGATATTACGAGGCTCTTTTGAAAAATTATTCACAGTTAAAGAATGTGCAGGTTTACGTCAGGTTGCATGACAATGTGTCGGGCTGTGACTGCAGAATGATGAAAGAGTAAAATTAGATTCATTCATTTCCACGACACGGAAAAACTGAGAAATTCTTTGATTAGCCAACATATATGAATTTCAGACGGATATTATTACGAGGTATTCGTATTATTAGAGGTAATCTACTGGCTAAGATAGGTTTTCGATTAATAAATCTAATGGAATTGTACAGCAATGCATCTACTTTGTCTCTCCTAATAAAAAGCAACCTGCTATCTGATTGTACAATAAGTCTAGCTTCAATTCCGCATACTTCTTTCCTTTTCCATTCCAACAATTTCCATTTCTTTCCAACATCCCAGTCTTAGTCCTCCCCCTCCCTCGCTCCCTCTATCACAGTCTTTAGCACCTCACTGCCAATCAATATGCTCCGTATCCATCTTTCCTGCTTTCTTATGATTTCTCCCAATAGTCCCCTCGCCTCCCCCACCATACCTAGCACTTTTCCTTATTTGGTTTCTTTCGGCCCTTTTCAACTTCTCAATCCTTCTCCACACCCACATTTCAAAAGCCTCCAATCTACGTCTATCCTCCTGCTTCAGTGACCACGTTTCCGCGCTGTACATAGCTACGCTCTACTATATATCAGAGTTTTTACGAGCCTTTTCTTAACCTCCCTACATCAACTCCCTCCTCCTTGAGAAAGCCTCCTCAACCCCATGACCTCTGAGCTGATGCTCAATGAGCATTCTTTTTTATACTGATAGGACACGCTAGCTTTTCCAAAACCGTTTCACGTCCTCCAGTGGTAAGTTTAAAATCCTTCACTGTTTTGTATTGGTACGTAGTTCTTACGAATACTAGCACATCGTACAGAAGGCATATACAACTTATGGTACTTCGTCAAGAACCATTTTCTCCAGATTTCATTAACTGGAACCTGAAAATAATTAAAATAAAATACCAGGCATTTTCTCTTTAAAAACTCCCTTCCTTTTCTTATTTTATCGCGTTATTCATTACTTTCTTGATCTTCTATTTGGTTTCAATTCATCGAAAAATTAAAAATTGATCTGCTATTTTACTTGCAAGAAGTAAAAAATGTTGATATGCAGAAAATTATGGGAAAACTGTAGTTTCTTGGTTTTTTCTCTGGTAATTTTAATAGGAATGAATCCCGTTTGCCTTTTATAAATTACTGGTTTGGAGTCATAAGTGCATTACTTTCTAAAGCTTATCTGTGAACACTAATAATCCGCTTCTAATAAGAAACGTTCGGTTTTTTTCAAACTCGTATCTAATTGCGTATCGACTTATTCCAAGACACACCCGGAAATTCCCATTTGGACCCTGGATTCAGTCCCCAGCGAACATTTTTGGCAAGTATGACTTGAAATTCGATTACGTGCGCACGGCCTGTCCCTTCGTGGCCGAACGCAATAGAGTAGCACAAGGGGGGGTCAATTGAATATCAAGACGAAAGAATATCCTAACCCCCGGGCCTGTCACCGGTTCGAGGTGAGTGAATGATTCCGAGTCATGGAACAATGCGTACACTTGCCGTGGAGGAGAGATGCAATAAAATCCAGGCGATGGACTGGTTTACACGGATTCGCAGGAACGGATTCCGTTTCGGCAAGGGGAGGACGATGAGGAGGGGGTCTCCGCACCCCTCCCCCGAACATACCCCGCAACCCCCGCCGTCCCCTCCCTGCTCCCCCGTGGGTGGGCGTATTTTCCGGTGCGGGGGTGGTCGGAGAGAAGGACGCGAGCTGAGCAGGGGCAGGAGTCGCCGCCGGCAGAAGGCCCCGCTGCATTATGGGCTCGCAGCCGGACGACAGGACACAGATGCACCGGCGGACGAATTGACATGGGGAGGGCGGGGTTTTCGGGGCGATAAGGGTTGTTGGGGGATGAAAATGGGGTTGAGTGTACGAGGGAGGGTTTGGGAGCCGAAGGAGTCGGGGGCGGATGGCCAGGTTGGAAGAGGGGAAGACCAGAGGGGGAT